>JABMCL010003517.1:362500-385000 GCA_018857735.1 Alviniconcha marisindica | reverse complement strand
CATGTGTGTGGTGTGGTGTAGTGTGGTGTGTGTGTGTGTGTGTGTGTGTGTGTGTGTGTATGTGTGTGTGTCTGTGATGTGTGTGTGTGTGTGTGTGTGTGTGTGTGTGTGTGTGTGTGTGTGTGTGTGTGTGTGTGTGTGTGTGTGTGTGTGCTGTGTGTCTGTGTCTGTGTGTCTGTGTGTCTGTGTGTCTGTGATGTGTGTGTGCGTCTGTCTGTCTGTGATGTGTGTGTGTGTGTGTGTGTGTGTGTGTGTGTGTGTGTGTGTGTGTGTGTGTGTGTGTGTGTGTGTGTGTGTTGTGTGTGTGTGTGTGTGGTGATGTGTGTGTGTGTGTGTGTGTGTGTGTGTGTGTGTGTGTGTGTGTGTGTGTGTGTGTGTGTTGTGTGTGTGTGTGTGTGTGTGTGTGTGTGTGTGTGTGTTGTGTGTGTGTGTGTGTTGTGTGTGTGGTGTGTCTGTCTGTGTGTGTGTGTGTGTGTGTGTGTGTGTGTGTGTGTGTGTGTGTGTGTGTGTGTGTGTGTGTGTGTGTGTGTGTGTGTGTGTGTGTGTGTGTGTGTGTGTGTGTGTGTGTGTGTGTGTGTGTGTGTGTGTGTGTGTGTGTGTGTCTGTGTGTCTGTGTGTCTGTGATGTGTGTGTGCGTCTGTCTGTTGTGATGTGTGTGTGTGTGTGTGTGTGTGTGTGTGTGTGTGTGTGTGTGTGTGTGTGTGTGTGTGTGTGTTGTGTGTGTGTGTGTGTGTGTGTGTGTGTGTGTTGTGTTGTGTGTGTGTGTGTCTGTGTGTGTCTGTGTCTATGTGTCTGTGTCTGTGTTGTGTCTATGTGTTGTGTTCGTGTTGTGTTGTGTGTGTGTGTGTGTTGATGTTTGTGTGTGTGGTGTGTGTGTGTGTGTGTGTGTGTGTGTGTGTGTGTGTGTGTGTGTGTGTGTGTGTGTGTGTGTGTTGTGTGTGGTGGTGTGTGTGTGTGTGGTGGTGCGTGCGTGCGTGCGTGCGTGCGTGCGTGCGTGCGTGCGTGCGTGCGTGCGTGCGTGCGTGCGTGCGTGCGTGCGTGCGTGTGTGTGTGTGTGTGTGTGTGTGTGGTGTGTAGCCTAACTGCGTGTGGAGAGAGTTTAATCGTTGTATCCAGGCCGAATCACATAATCTAACAAAATCGGCAATGACAACGTAGGCCTGCATTTTCGACGTTTCCCAAACCGCCGTAACTGTAGAAATTCGCCGGTTTGTTGTTGTGGTTGTTGTTGTTTTTGTTTGTTCCCTGAAGCGCAGCAAGCTGGAAAAACACTGGGCCTGGAGTGAGAGAGTGTATCCAACGACTCGCTGGGCAGCATGTGAGACTGATGAAGACGCCTTTTCACTGACTCCTGTTTGGACACTGGAGAGGCTCCACGAGGATCTGTTGAACAATCCGTGCAGCATCAAGTCACGGATACCGTTGGTGCTTGTTCGGCTTTTACAGACCTACGCGGGGTAGAGAGCTGGAGAGGCGGATAGACAAACAGATAGACAGATACACAGTGAGAGAGAGAGAGAGAGAGAGAGAGAGAGAGAGAGAGAGAGAGAGAGAGAGAGAGAGAGAGAGAGAAGACAGACAGACAGACAGAAGAAGACAGACACAGACAGACAGACAGACAGACAGACAGACAGACAGACAGCACAGACAGCAAGACAGAGAGAAGAGAGAGAGAAGAGAGAAGAGAGAAGAGAAGAGAAGACAGACAGACAGACAGACAGACAGACAGACAGACAGACAGACAGACAGACAGACAGACAGACAGACAGACAGAGAGATACAGACACAGACAGATAGACAGACAGAGAGAAAGACAGACAGAGAGAGAGTGGAAGAGACAGACAGACAGGTAGATAGACAGGCAGGCAGGCATGTAGACAGAGACAGTGGTAGTAAGAGAGAGAGAGAGAGAGAGAGAGAGAGAGAGAGAGAGAGAGAGAGAGAGAGAGAGAGAGAGAGAGAGAGAGAGAGAGAGAGAGAGAGATCGTCCAGTAAACATAGATGTTAAATAAGATTAGTAATGATTTTTGTTGCTGCGTGTAATATATCACAGAGCGTTTCGCTCACGGGTTCCGGTGTTATGATACGTCGATATGGCAGAGGCTAACAAAGGTAGTGATAATACCATTCTGACTACGAAATGAGAAAAGGCAACTGGGAAAGACACGAAATAGGACAGTGTGCATAAGACCCCCCACACACCCCCCAAGCCCTCCAACCACTCACTCCGCACCACCACGACCACCTCCTGTGGAAATGTATCTTAACCAGAACAATGACAAGAACAAGAAAAATAAGACAACAACAGCTACAACAACAAACCAACATTAAGGAAAACACCCGTAATAAACCTGTTCTCAATCACCTGACATCCGAGTACCAGAAAAACACAAAAGGACTAAATGAATATTCGATTGGTCGACTCGCGACAGCCGTTTTCCACGCCGCCATTTCGACAGACTAATTGTCCTCCATGACCGAAGGATGTGCCGCAGTGAACAATTCTCTCCGCGAACAAACAGCGTCCAATTGATTCAATTTAATCATTGTCAACACGCCTAATGCATTCCCATCAATAAATAATTTCATTATTATATACTTTCTCGTTTCCCTTCTGAGCGGGCGAAACGGTGCATTTCTTTCGCTATCAATCTTTGCGGTAAAGACGCCGAAAAGTGTGAAATATTTATTCCACTTTCTGTCCGGCCCGAAGGAAATATTACAGCCGCAAATTCGCTTAGCAACGATAATGGCCAGCAACGGTCCTTCGCCGTCGAATGTTCTTCTTTAATGTCGGCAGCTGATTGTGAAATTACAAATTTTTACAGTAAATTTTGCCGTCCACTTCATGTTCTTCATGATTTATTTACAGAAGAAATATTCCAACTGGTCCACTGAGTGATTGAAACACTTGAAACCGCAACATAAACATTAAACATTGCTTCAAAGCACCGTGCCTGTAATTTGTTTTTCTGAGGCGGTGGGGGGTAGGGGGGGGAGGCGGTGGGGGGTGGGGGGGAGGAGTAGGGGAAGGAGGTGCTAAGCGGAGGGTATGTCGAGGAAAGGGGGTAGGGGAGCGGGGGGGGGGGGGGGGGGGGGGTGGCAGTATTGGGCATCCGGTGCTATGGCCAAGCCTACGCAGCTTTCTCTGCCACAACAAACACAATAAATGAATGCATTCTTATTCCTAACCAGAAATAATGTACTTGTTATTTCTGAACATCGCTACTGTTTTTGTAATTATAACTGTTATCATTTGGATTACCCCCCCCCCCCTCCACCCCGAAGATGGGAACTTGCGGGAACGCACAGCCAGGTACCTAATGGCTAACTAACACAGTGAAGATGGGAACTTGAGGGAACATACTGCTAGGTACCTACGAGTATTTGATGGGCTAACGAAAAGCCCGTCAGCCGAGACGTAAAGCGAGCAATCAAGGCGGAGCCAGCCGGCTGACCGTCATGCGGATCAGCTGAAAGGTGGTGTTGACGCCCGCTTCGTTACACTCCGGCCTAATGCACTGCGAACATTCCTCTGACAGTAAAGTCTTTAATGACAAGTCATCATCCCCCACGACACAGTGACCCGACCACCCACCTTCTGCAGGCAGCTACACCTTTCACCGCCTCTCTCTCTCTTCTTCTTCTTCTTCTTCAGCGGTGAGCTGGTTTGGCCTGATGGTTGGGGAACTGCAAGTTCCACCTTTTCTTCGTCCGCGTCGGTGAGCAGGCTTGGCTTTGTGTTGAGGAGCTGGTGTTCCACCTTTTCTTCCTTTTCAGCGGTGAGTTTGGACTTGATGCTGGGGAGCTGCGAGTTCCATCTTTTTTTCCTCCTCGTGCTGAGCGGTTGGCTGGTTTGGCAGCAAGTGCTACCTTTTCGTCGTCCTCAGCGGTGAGCTGGTTTGGCCTTGATGTTGAGGAGCTCGGAGTTCTACTTTTTCGTTGTCCTCAGCGGTGAGCTTGTTTGGCCTTGATGTTGAGGAGCTCGGAGTTCTACCTTTTCATGTTCCTCAGCGGTGAGCTGGCTTGGCCTTGAAATCGAGGAGCTTTTTCTTCTTTTTCAGCGACAGTTTGCCTGTGAAGTCTTTCGACCCCTCACGAACGCAGCACGCACGATCGCGCACACACAAACAAACACGCAAATACCCATCTTGCAGCGTAAATCCACACCTCTTGATCACCTCGGTGAACCCTCCCTCTGGGGCCCACAATGACCATCCTCCGGTGACACCCCACCCCTACCAACCGATGCACAAGGCTGAACAACTAACCGTCGCGGGTAGGTAGGCAGGTAGGTGGGCAGGTCTTCCGTCAGCGCACCCTTCCTCCCTTTGGACGGTAGGCGCCGACGACGACTCCGTAATTAAGTCGTTCATTAACGCCCCAGTTTGTTCCCTAATGGCCGCCCTTCGCGACCTTAATGACGGGTCAGGTGTCACCCGCTTTGAACGTGGCCGAGGCCGTGAGGGCCAGAGCTCACTCACGCGCCCACCACATCGTCCAGCTTCGCTTGCCGGGTGCAGTGACCTATGAGGGTCCCGGCGACGCGGCCCTCTCGGCCCATTTCACCCGCTTAAACAGCCGTGCTGAGCTGGGCTTGCGTGTAGCCATGCAACAAACTTTCGTAAATGATCGTCATCCTCACAGATGCTTTCACCCTTCATTTAGTACCTAGCGAGCGGTGGGAACTAGCCGAGTGCGGTGTAGCCTACGTAGTCTCTGTGTGTCACATCAGAGTTGTGTGCTGTCTCTGCTCTCACCGTGTCCCCCTTTCGGCCTCATTTCTCAGGCTGAGCAAATAAACATAGTGCTTAACGTCCACAGAAACCATCAGGCTTATTAGGGACGGGGCAGGCTGAGCAGGGCAGGAGCTGCTTATGACATCCTAACTTGTCTGCGGCTCTGATTGGCTGAAAAGGATCGTCCATTCAGGCGTCTGCTGCTTCTGAAACGCCATCAGCACAAATTTCCAGTCATATTTTACGTCACATTTCAGTACGTAGTTAATGTTTTATGTGTTTAATGACAAAGGGTCAAGGACAGCCTCCAATTTGGTAATTGATCTTCAAACCGAATCTACTTGAATTCTCGAACTGCCCGTGATGGTTTCATTGCGACAGCTTTTGACTAATTTATTTTACTCTAGTCGTGTTTTGCCTGTGTAATTTAAACATGAGATGACTCTCATGTCATTATTGAAATGCAAGCATTGAACACACACACACAAATCTTAAAAGAAAAAAAATATTGAAAAAAAGATTTTAAAAAAGGAAAAAATTCCAACAGATTCATGAAATGTAGGGGGCAGTACTTGCCTCCGGCAATAAAATACCGGAACAAAATGCCGACCATTTATCTTGAGTTCAAAGGTCATAGGGCCAGGTACACACCCCAAGCCACGGTTTCCAGCACCTTCCTCCAAACTCTTCCAGAACTAGTCACGCCATTGAAGGGGCACTTTTTATCTCCGAGGAGAGAGTGAGAATTACCGGAGGCTACTCAGGTCTTTGTTGTTGTACTTGTATTACTTACTATTCGAGCTCTAATTAACTCCCTTGTGTGTTGATTCTGTCAAATTATTAATATCGTAATGACATCAAACTAATTTTGCCATCGATCCATTGATCCAAGCACATAAAATGTTCGAAAGGACGCTATTTATTAGGACTATTTATCATTTTATTGTTCGTCTTGGAAATTTCAAACAATACCAATTTATTTCCGTGTACTTTATGCTGTTCCCCATGAAAAGGTTAGGAAAATGAACTTATTTCACACACACACTGTCCAGATTAAAAAATAAACATTGACAAAAATAATTTATAAGTGACATATGCACAAAACAGAAGTTCCGGTATCCTATCAGTGATGTCATACTAAAACGCGGAAAACAGCTCTGGAAAACAGTGTTACTAACAGCGTCTGGGAAAGTCCTCTTCTAAAATCGTTATAAAATCAACGGCACGTTCAATCATAAAACTTTTAATGCGGATCATGTTCGTTTAACCTCCTCTAAGCACGCCAGAAGTTTAGCCTCCGAAGGAGAGTTCCTTTAAAGCTGTCGACCACATATTATTTATACTTGACTGATTTTTGTTTGTTCGATATGTAGGAGAGCTAAGAATAAAACTTAGATTTAGCCTAGAGTTTGTTCTGGAGAAAAAGGATTAAAAAACAACAACATATGTGCATTAAATTATTTTTCATTGTCGGAACTTCGACTAGCAGACTTATGCCAACATTGAAGAGAACAATTTAAGCGCTTAGCAGCAAGTGTGTGTTATTGTTTTTTTCAGTATATATATATATATATATATTATAGAGAGAGAGAGAGAGAGAGAGAGAGAGAGAGAGAGAGAGAGAGAGAGAGAGAGAGAGAGAGAGAGAGAGAGAGACACACACACACACACACACACACACACACACACACACACACACACACACACACACACACACAAAGAAAAATATGCGATTGTTTATCCGGATCGGAAGCTTTGGTTCCTGCTGCAGACAAGCGGTTTGTGTTGAAACAGGCATCAAAGCTCTAGGTTTTCGTGTTGGAAGAGTACGCAGGGCCTCACTGTATACCTTCACTGTTGGAAGAATACGCAGGGCCACACTGTATACCTGCGCTATCGGACGAAAGCATCTCTTCGCTCGCATTACAGTGTTATCAGGCATCGCTGGCTGCTAAACACTCCCTAATTTGCGGCAATAAATCAGAGGAGAGTTCAGGCCTGTGTCACCAGCTGCTTGGTAGGGACTAAACTCGTCATATCTCTCCGCCAGCTTGTCTTGCAGTCTCCATCCACGTCACTAATCCGTGTCATCGTAACGCTGCTTTCAAAGGGGCCCCAGTCTTTCCCCTTAAACCGGTATCGATGTTAAGACCCGTAAGCCGGTACGGAAGACATCCCGGAGTCGCCTCCCCCTCATAGTCTCTCCCCCACCCCCATCCAGACGATTAACCCCGGGACTACAGCAGTGCGACTCTCGGCTGTCTGTCTGTGGTTACTACGAAAGCCCGTCTAACTGTAGTCCTCGCAAGTCTCAGGCCACATCGGATACATGCTAAATCTGGTTTGCTGCGTCAGGATCCGTTACCGGCTAGAATCAAGGACTTGTATTAAACTTGGAGTCCATGCCTACTGCCATAATAGCCTGGTCCGAAATCACGTGACCGCGTGAAACCGACGCAAAAACCAGCAACGAGAAGACAACTGTTGAAAGAGCAAGTTGCGAAGTACACAAGTCGCTTTGCACAGCCCCACCGCTTTAATATCTATTACCCCCTAGTCAGAAGCCTTCACCCCCAACAGTAATCACCCTTCCCTGTACCCCAAATCATACTCAGAACGGGGCCAGGACTGGGCACCAGTCATCACTTTATGGCACTAAGCGGCATTAGTAGCTAGATATTGTCCTCCTCCACCCTCTTTGTGAGCTGGTTTGGTCTAGCGGTAAGGCGTTAGGCTGGTAAGCA
Organism: Alviniconcha marisindica; assembly: GCA_018857735.1. Lineage (NCBI taxonomy): Eukaryota > Metazoa > Mollusca > Gastropoda > Provannidae > Alviniconcha > Alviniconcha marisindica. The sequence goes on along the minus strand of JABMCL010003517.1, from coordinate 377,517 downwards.
GAGGGACCTCGGTTCGAATCCGCTTCGGCTCTCCTTTCTCTTCAAAAGTCGTGGTCAGTGGACACTGTTTTTTGACTTTGGTCCCTCACAAATAATGAAACATTAAAATGGCTCACATCACTGCCCATCTTAATGCAGGAGACAATGTGGTGGTGACAGTGTAGAGACAGGTATATAATCTCCTTCTTCCCCCACCTCCATACCCCCTTCCCCCCTTCTCCCCGTCCCTAATAAGCCTTATGGTTTCTGTGGACGTTAGGCACCATGTTTACTTATTTTACCACCAGAATCAGAGTTCAGGAGCTGTGTGAAAGTTCGAGGTGGCCGCCCTGGGCCTTCCGTCCAAAAGAGCCTTACGGTTTCTGTGGACGTAAAGCAACATTGAACCATGCTTAGGCACTGGTCACAGCTTGTCCCTAATATGTCAACCGACATCCGAGGACATGAAGCTCTACATCATCATCACCACCAGAATCAAAACTCAGGAGCTGTGTGAAGGTCGAGGTGGCCGTCCTGGGCTCCCGTCCCTAACAAGCCTAAGGTTTCTGTGGACGTAAATCAACACTCAACCAACCAACCAACCACCAGAATGACTCCTGCATTAACGTGGGTAGCGATGAGAGCCATTTTAATGTTTCTGGGGGTGTGGAGGATGGGGTGGGGTGACCAAGATGGCACGGTCGGAAAGTCTGAAGGCAAACGGGGGCTGGTGCAGCGTGTCGTGTGACGGGACTCCGCCCAGACCGTCACGCTAGCCGGGTATCGGGTAGACCCGAATTACCTTCATTAGAAACCGACACCCTCCTGGGAAACGTTCGCCTTCTTCGTCTGTTTCTTCGGTCCTGGCTGGACACACGCACCAGCAAGTTCAGCAAGCATTGTGTGGTGGGGGCACTAATCAACACTGGGTGGTGTGGGCATTAAATAACACTGGGTGGTGTTGGCTCTAATCAACACTGGGTGGTGTTGGCTCTAATCAACACTGGGTGGTGTGGCTCTAATCAACACTGGGTGGTGTGGGCACCAGTCAACACTGGGTGGTGTGGGCATTAAATAACACTGGGTGGTGTGGGCACCAGTCAACTCTGGGTGGTGTGGGCATTAAATAACACTGGGTGGTGTGGGCATTAAATAACACTGGGTGGTGTTGGCTCTAATCAACACTGGGTGGTGTGGGCACTAATCAACACTGGGTGGTGTGGGCATTAATAACACTGGGTGGTGTGGGCACCAGTCAACACTGGGTGGTGTTGGCATTAAATCAACACTGGGTGGTGTGGCATTAATAACACTGGGTGGTGTTGGCTCTAATCAACACTGGTGGTGTGGGCATTAAATAACACTGGGTGGTGTTGGCTCTAATCAACACTGGTGGTGTGGGCACCAGTCAACCTGGGTGGTGTGGGCATTAATCAACACTGGGTGGTGTTGGCTCTAATCAACACTGGGTGGTGTTGGAACCAGTCAACACTGGGTGGTGTGGGCACTAATCAACACTGGGTGGTGTGGGCACCAGTCAACACTTGGTGGTGTGGGCACCAGTCAACACTGGGTGTGTGGGCACTAATCAACACTGGGTGGTGTGGGCACAAGTCAACACTGGGTGGTGTGGGCACCAGTCAACACTGGGTGGTGTGGGCACTAATCAACACTGGGTGGTGTGGGCACCAGTCAACACTTGGTGGTGTGGGCACCAGTCAACACTGGGTGGTGTGGGCATCAGTCAACACTGGGTGGTGTGGGCACCAGTCAACACTGGGTGCTGTTGGAACCAGTCAACGCTTGGTGGTGTTGGCACTAATCAACACTGCGTGGTGTGGGCACCAGTCAACACTGGGTGGTGTGGGCACTAATCAACACTGGGTGATGTGGGCACCATTCAACACTTGGTAGTGTGGACACTAAACAACATTGGATGGTGTGGGCACCAGTCAACACTGGGTCGTGTAGACACCAGTCAACACTGGGTCATGTAGGCACCAGTCAACACTGGGTCGTGTGGGCACTAGTCAACACTGGGTGATGTGGGCACCAGTCAACATTTGGTGGTGTGGACACTAAACAACACTGAATGCTGTGGGCACTAGTCAACACTGGGTCGTGTGGGAACCAGTCAACACTGGGTCGTGTGGGCACCAGTCAACACTGGGTCGTGTGGGCACCAGTCAACACTGGGTCGTGTGGGCACTAGTCAACACTGGGTCGTGTGGGCACTAGTCAACACTGGGTCGTGTGGGCACTCAGTCAACACCGGGTCGTGTGGGCACTAGTCAACACTGGGTCGTGTGGGCACTAGTCAACACTGGGTCGTGTGGGCACCAGTCAACACTGGGTCGTGTGGGCACCAGTCAACACTGGGTCGTGTGGGCTCCAGTCAACACTGGGTCGTGTGGGCATTAATCACCACTGGGTCGTGTGGGCACTAGTCAACACAGGGGCAGGTAGGACTTTGCGTGTTATCCCATGTAATATGATGAGGGTAGGGCCAGCTGATCAGGTAAGACGGTGTAGGTAGGATAAGGAGGTTCAAGAAAACGATACTTGTGTGTTTCCTGTACTTATTTGTTGAGCTTATGATTACGATGAATGAATAAAATTTTGTTTAAACCAAGAAGACGATGCATGTTAACCAACATAGTCAGGTGAGATGGTACAGGAAGAGCCAGGTGGTCAGGTAAGATGGTGCATGTTGGCCCGCTTAGTCGGGCGACATGAGGTAGGTATTCAGCGCCGGCCAGGTGAAACTTCTCAGGCAAGTGAGGCGGCAGGCGAAGGTGGGTGAGTTTCAGGCCCTCTTCGTCTTCCACAGCCGGTCATAACAACATTGCTGAAGACAGACTAGTGGCCGAGGTCCCAGCTGAAGACACAATCCACTGATCTAGATACCCGTTGAGTCCTCAGGTCACTGTCCCTCGCACCCTTTGAGGACACAGATCACTGGCCCAGGTCCCCGTTGAGGACACAGATCACTGGCCTAAGAACCCGTTGAGGTCACAGACCATTGGCCCAGGTACCCGTTGAGAACACAGACCAATGGCCCAGGTATTCTTTGAGGACACTGACCACTGTCCCAGGTATTCGTTGAGGACACTGACCACTGGCCCAGGTATCCGTTGAGGACACAGACCACTGGCCCAGGCACTCTCTGAAGACAAAGGCTGAGGTACTCGCTGAGGACACAGGCTATTGGATTAGGTATCCGCTTAGGACACAGACTAGGCCTACTGGCTGAGGTATCCACTGAGGACAAAGGCTGAGTTACCCGCTGAGGACACAAACAATGTTCTGACCCAGATACACGCTGAGGACACAGATCACTGACCCAGGTCACTGGCTCAGGTACTCCTTGAGGACACAGACCACTGACCCAGGTCACTGACCAAGGTACTTCTTGAGGGTACAGACCACTGACCCAGGTACACGCTGAGGACACAGAACACTGACCCAGGTACCCGCTGAGGACACAGACCCAGGTACCCGCTGAGGATACAGACTTTTGACCCAAGTACCCGCTGAGAACACAGACCACTGCCCAGGTACCCGCTGAGGACACTGTCCGAGATACCCGCTGAGGACAGATCACTGACCCAGGTACCCGCTGAGGACACTGGCCGAGGTACCCGCTGAGGACAGATCACTGATCCAGGTACCGGCTGAGAACACTGGCCGAGGTACCCGCTGAGGACAAAGGCTGAGGTACTCGCTTAGGACACAGACCACTGGCTGAGGGATCCACACAAGACAAAGGCTGAGGTACCCGCTGAGGACACTGGATGAGGTACCCTCTGATGACACTAGCAGAGGTGCCCGCGTGGAGGAAGCAAGTAAGTAAGTAAGTAAACATGGTGCTCAACGTCCACAGCGCGTGAAGGACACAGACTGCTGGCAGATGTAAACACGTCGGTCAAAAGTGAAAAGATGGCCAGCTGAGGACGACACAGGCCACTGGCTGAGGTAAACACAGCGGGCAAGAGTGAAAAGCCGAGGCAGAGGGTGACATTTAGCCTCTCGGTCCCCATGCTGCTGTCGACGCGGGCCCGGGCAGCGACCGGCTGAAGGGATTAGAGAGTGCAGCCGAGAGTGGAGGAGGAGGAGGAGGAGGCCCTAAAAACAGGTTGCAGGTGCAGACGAAACGACAAGAGGGTTGTCGGCCTGCTGTGTTCCTCCCTCCGTCCTTTCAACCTGCTGTGTTCCCTCCGTCTTTTCATCTCGCCCCCACCGTGCGACTTCATTAACAACACCTTTGGGTTTTACCTACAACGTCGGCTCTGTGTGTGTGTGTGTGTGTGTGTGTGTGTGTGTGTGTGTGTGTGTGTGTGTGTGTGTGTGTGTTTCTCTCTCTCTCTCTTGTCTTCTGTCCTCTTGTCTTGTTGTCTGTGCTGTGTGTGTGTTGTTGTGTGTGTGTGTGTGTGTGTGTTGTTCCCCCCCCCCTCTCTCTCTCTCTCTCTCTCTCTCTCTCTCTCTCTCTCTCTCTCTCTCTTCTTCACAATCAGCGACAATTTGCGACGTTGGTCCCACTGTGCCGGCGCTTACTTTGATATCGCCGGACTCATTGCTTGCTGCCTGTGTCAATCATTACCGCTTTTGCAAAGTTGTGTTTATCAACAATTATGGCCTCGCAAATCGTGTTTTTCAAAGCTACTTAGCTCCTGGCCCGCGAGCAAAATTGAAAAAAATAAAATGAAAATATGAGGCGTCTGTTGCCCAAAAAAAAAAAAAAAGAAGAAGAAAAAAAGCTCGGCTTTGAAGTGCGGAGCGGAGAGAAGTCTTTTAAACTCTGCCCTCGTCTCAGTCCCACTCCGGAGCCAAGCGACCGAAGCCGTGAGCGTGACAATGCAGAAGCCACGACGTGTAACCATTTAGAAGGCGAGGAAAAACACGGGGCCCAGAGCTGCAGCTCCCCCCACCCCGCCATCTGTTTGACTAACTTGACTTCCTCACGCGGCCCAATGGCCGGCTACCCGGCCTTTCCGAGGGCGTGTTTTTATTTCATCAATTTGATGTTTTCATAAAGCATATAGCCTATTACCGGCGCGGCAAGACGTGGTCGCAGCCGACCCTCTCGCGCGGTTCGGCCCTTTGCCGGCGTCATTGTTGGCAAATTCTTCTGATGGTAATTTGAAATCGTAGGCAGGTAGTGAAGCTCTCTAATGCGCTAATCTTCCACCCGCGCCCTACGGCGGTGGCACCCTTCTCGCCACGGCCAATAGCGCTCCACAAAACTCCTTGCAGATCCCCCAAATTCATTGATTCACTCTCCGCCCGAGCAGCAACCATTCCCGGCGAAAGCCGCGCGGCAAGACGACTGACAATGCGGCCATATTGGTTCCCGTCGTCCTGCGAAAAAGGGGAGGGAACTGCCGCAGGGGAGAAAACTGTCATCGACGGCTAATTGTGTGACGAGGGAGAGCGCGCGAGAGAAAAGGGGCCCGAAACTTACATTCCAAATGAGTGGGCTCTCCAAACACGGCCGGCACTAGGGGGATGCACAGGGGGAACCCGGGGCTCGCCATGTTGTGTTTGAAGTCGCTTTAGGTGTTGAGCAGAGAAAACCGACACCCCGCGAAGCCGTAAAGAATTTATCGGGACACGAGAGGGCAAGCGAAGGCGGCTTTGATGTGAAGAGGTAGGCAAACAGTTCGGCAATCTAAAGTGATGAATGCGCACAACAGCTCGCTAAGCACGACGAGCGGACAATGGCCGCGGACGCCCCTTGGTGGTGAAGTGGCTGGCTGCGGCCGGGGCAGGAGGGCGTGGCCATGCAGGTGTGTTAATTACTCCGCGACATGCGGTCACTTTGTTCCCCTCACACTCCGTCCCTCCCTCCCGGCCCGCGCTGTCCATAGCGGCCATGGTCCGCTCCGTCTTCAAGTGGATTAGCAAGTCCTGCACGGTGTAGCAAAAGTGCAAGGATGGGGAGTGAGGAGGGGGTGGGGGTAGGGTGGAAGGGATGGGGGGGGGGTGGGGGGAGTGAAACGATTCCGTGACATGTCAATATTTGTTGGACGTGTTATGACTGGCATAATGATAAACAGTTGTGTGTGTGCGTGCGTGTGTGTGTGTGTGTGTGTGTGTGTGTGTGTGTGTGTGTGTGTGTGTGTGTGTGTGTGTGTGTGATGTGTTCAGTTTTTTTTTTTCGTGTTTTTATGTTTGTTTTTTTATAGCGTAGCATCAGGTACGGATGGAGGAATGGAAACAGGGAGAGATGGAAGGGGGTGGGGGGTTAAAAGAAAGTTAGGTAAGATGCTTTGTCGCTAAATAGGGAACAAAGGAACTGGAGGTATGTGCATACCTCGCGAACGAACAAAAGCTTTTGGTCTTTAGTATCGTCAACACCGACAGGCCGGCCGAAAGAACACACCAATATATGATGATGATGATGATGTCGATGATGATGATGATGATGTGCATTTTATAGCGCATGATTCCATTAACTTGAAAACTTGAATGCTCAGTGTGTTGAAGGAGGCGGGGGAGGGGGGTGGGGGTGGACAGAGAGAAATCATAATATATATATTTATTTTTTTAAGAAAAAAAAGAAGACACCATTCGACTGAATACAATGTATATAATTATAAATATGAGAGAATAATTGTAAGGAAAACAACAAATTTGTTTGCGCTCCTATTTTCTGACAATGTATAAATGATGATATAATATATTATACGAAAAATTAATGTAACCTTTTTGCGCGAGACGTTTAATTCATTTGGCCACTTTGCTACTCGATCAATAGCAGAGAAAAAAAGAAAAAAATCAGTCATGTTCGTGTTCTGTTCTGTTTGCTGTACCACCGAGCGGGAATTCAGCAAACAGTGAAAATGATGGTCATTGCAAAATGATGAATGATTAGACGTAATGACGCAAAATGGGTGTTATTGCTCGTCTCGTCTAATTGCGCTGCTACCCCTTTTCCCTCGACCCCATCCCCAACCTCCCACCCCCACCGAAAAAGTGCATTTCCGCAAATTTAAGACAATTTGGGGCAACAAATAGCACACACGTCGGAGGGAAAGCTGGGACGGCTCAATGAACGGTATAAGCGTCAGCAAAATAAATGACAATGTACAGAGCGGAGATGATTGTGTCTAGATCTTGTAATTGGCCAGTTACGGGTGCTCGGTTAGAACAATCGACAAGCTACCCTTTAGCATTTCCTGAAATCCCCCAACCTCTCCCTCCCCCCCTCCCTCCCTTCCATTCCCCTCTTCGCCTTCTTCCCGCTCTCACGTTTCGTTGGTCTGTACGCGTCATTGATTGATATGCATGGCTCTCTCACTTAAGCAGACTGCAGAGAAAGGCCTGGGACACGGTGCGTGATTGTCTTCTAATCATTTCTAATCCCGCGCTTACTGGACCTGTAACTGATAATTACTGCCCAGTTTTCAACGATCCAGTCTCTGGGCTAGGCGGCCCATTTCTGTCGATATCATATTCGATTGTTCAGTAAATTGGTGCCAATTGAGGGAGTGAAGTGAGGTGGTGGTTGGGGGGGGGGGGGGGGGGGGGGGGGGGCAGGCGCGGGCAATATACATGCGCTACAAGATCTGATGGCGGCCACTCGATTTGTCTACTTGTGTCTTTGACATTGCTGTATCTCGTACAAAGGTCAACCATGTTACAGCATTTTATGGGATGGTATCGGAAAACTGGAAGAGAACACCACCACCACCACCATCACCAACAACAACAACTATAGGTAACACTCAAATAAGCATAATGCTTTTGTGTTTCCTGTACTTATTTGTTGAACTTAAGATTACGATGAATGAATAAATTTTGTTTAAACCAACAACAACAACAACAAAGAAAAAGAAGAAACATACCTATTTCTATAACTCTTTCATTACTACATACAGCAGTAGGAGCGCTTAGAGCTCATCTAGGTATAAGGCGCTCGACGAGAATTCATAAAAAATATCAATACAATCTCAAAAAGGTATAATCATATCATATTTAACAATGAATAAATGTAATTATTAAAAATAGCAATTCTGATTTTGTGTTTCTTTGTTTTGATGATGATGATCGCTTTTATATAGCGCTATTCTCCGCTCTCCAGCAGTCTCACTACGCTCCCATGTGATTCTACATGAGTGAATGACTTTTTACAGCGCGTTTTTTGAGTGTTGTTTGTTTTCTTTGTTTGTTGCTGTTGTCGTTTAGGGTGGGGTTGAGGGGGCTTTTTATATTTATTTTCAGGTCCTGCTGCTTGGTGTGTGATGAATAAAAAGTGAATGTTCGATGAAAATTGGTGGGTTTTTTTTAGGGGGACGGGGGGAGGTGGAGGAGGAGAAGGAGAGACAGAGAAATAAAGAGGGTTAGAAAAATAAAGAGATAGTGCATTTTTTGTATTGATATCAAATGCAGATTAAAAACCAAAATTTAAACGATCAAGTCCATGCGTCAAAGGAAGAAAACAAACACCAACCAACAAACCCAAAACACACAAACAGAATGTTTGTATTCACACGCATATTGATACAGAATAATAATTGTAGAAAATGAAGTTTGGATAAACCAAATCCCTTCTGTGAAAACAAAGTTAGGCTATCTGGCTAACGCTCTCTTGCATATCAAGGTCGTACAGTCTGGAAAAAAAACCGCACATCAGGCATGCTTCTTCCATCAACTTTACAAAGTGAATTTAGTCAATTATGCTTGTGAGCATTTACAATAAGCCTAGCTTGTTTGACGCTCATACAATGATATTGATTATCCATATTTTCGTGAATGTAAATAAACTTTGCTTAAACCAGCTCTTACAAAGCTGCTGTAACAACTGATCTTCTCCGTCAAACAAAATAATTATGTAATCTTCAATCAAAAAGTGGGAATAGGAGCGTTAACACTGTTACTTATATGTGTATTTCTAGTGTGTGGGGATGGGGGGTAGTAAACAGTCTGTTGGTTGTCACTATGAAGAGCTTAGGGCTCATTTTGAAAGGAGGCGCTAGACAGGTGTTCACTATTGTTGTTGTATATTATTATTATTATTTGTTGTTGTTGTTGTTGTTGTTCTTCTTCTTCTTCTTCTTCTTCTTCTTCTTCTTCTTCTTCTTCATAATAATAATAATAGTAAGGGGCACTAACGCTTTCCTTATTGCCACACAACGGAGAGACAGTTAAGTTCCACACCATCACACTGGGTAACTGTCCCTTTAACAAGCGGTGCAAAGCCTTTATCAGAAAGATGAACATGGCTTTTTTTCTTTTCTTGCCTTTAAGCATCAGCAGCGTTCTGAGTGTCAACACAGCAAAAGGGATTTTCACACAACATCACTCTCGTTCCATTAATTTCCCAATGTATGATATCTCATATTCTACGCAAATATGTCAACCAAATAAACCTCTGCCGATTCAAACAGTTTATATTCTGCTTTACAAAAACGACGATGGTCGAGTTAACGCAGAGAACCCGCTACAAGAAAATGACCTCTTTCAGTGCTTACTCTCAAAACACGGCTAACAAGAGAACTGTCTCTCAGAAACCAACACTCGAAATGCGGCCTGGTTTGGATTCCGCCTTTTGAAGATGAAGGGTTTAATACTGTTCTGCGGCAAATGACGCTTTTCTCCGGCTTATTCGCATATCGACCAAAGCTTCCAGGGTATATTAAAAACTTGCGTAAACAAGAGGCGCTGACTGGCGGGATCAGCTTTCAAAGCCAGGGCAAAGCTATCCAAACAGGACAACGTTCATAATGTTGATGGGCGCCTCTTCTCTCCGGAACTATTACTTCGCTTTGCTTTCGTTCAGATCGTGGTGTTGAAGGTACTCAACGAGTGGCACGAGCCTAGACTTCCCTCTGTTCAGGCCATAATGACATCAGATTTCACTTGGGAGAAAAGTGCAATAATATTGAAGGGAAAACAGTTTCATTTGAAGCGAGATTCGCGAGAAAACAGTGAACTTCCTGTCCCTTTTATCAGGACTTCCGTTATTGTTTCTCTCTCTTCTTTCTTTGTCGGAAATCAGGAATGGTTATGAGTGTATTTTGTCTTTAAGCTTAGTCTTTAAATCAAAGCCGTCGGATACTGAAAGAAAATGTTGCACTGGGTTATCTAAAAATTTGGTGAAGCTGAGGAATAGTCCAGACTAACACCCACAATACAGTACGCCTTTATTTCCAAGTGTTAATAACTGTGGGATGTTTTGTGGTCACACATTCACGCCAATCATAAAAAACAAATTTATTTTCAACAACAGCAAACACTGGGGTAAAAAGTCATTGATAAACAAGTATTTGAGAAATCCAACCGACATCAAAGCCGCACATATCACATCAAAATTACCTCTTCACGAGGTCTGCCTCTTCAAAAATCACTGTCCTAATGAAAAGCAATTAGATATCTATCTATCTATCTATCTATCTATCTATCTATATATATATATATAGAGAGAGAGAGAGAGAGAGAGAGAGAGAGAGAGAGAGAGAGAGAGAGAGAGAGAGAGAGAGAGAGAGAGAGAGAGAGAGAGAGAGAGAGAGAACGTATCTACAACAAACTAACAAACCCGACTGGCTTACTCCAGCGGCCCATTATTAGACTGTGTAGCGTCACTCCTATGTCATCGCGTAAAGTGTGAAGCGTCATGAACATGCCATCAGGTAAAGTGTGAAGCGTCACTCCCTTCCATACCCTTAGGAAATGTATGCAGCGTCACTCCCATGCCGTCAGGTAAAGTAAGAAGCGTTGTTCTGTCCCAAGCCGTCAGGTAAAGTGTGAAGTGTCACTCCCATGCCCTCAGGTAAAGTGTGTAGCGTCACGCACATGCCCTCAGGTAAAGCGGGAAGCGTCATTCCCATGCCCTCAGGTAAAGTGTGTAGTGTCATTCACAGGCCCTAATTAAAGTGTGAAGCGTCGTCCCCATGCCCTCAGGTAAATGATGTGACGTCACGCACATGCCCTGAGGTAAAGTGGGAAGCGTCATTTCCATGCTAAGGGGTAAAGTGTAAAGCGTCACTCCCGTACCCTCAGGTAAAGTGATGTAGCGTCACGCACATGCCCTAGGTAAAGGGGAAGCGTCATTCCCATGCCCTCAGGTAAAGTGTGAAGCGTCACTCCCAGGCCCTCAGTGTAAAGTGTGAAGCGTCATCCCCTATGCCCTAGGTAAAGATGTAGACGTCACTCCATGCCCTCAGGTAAAGTGTGAAGCGTCACTCCCATGCTCAGGTAAAGTGTGAAGCGTCACTCCCCCGTGCCCTCAGGAAAGTATGTAGCGTCACTCCATGCCTCTAGGTAAAGTATGAAGCGTCACTCCCATGTCCTCAGGTAAAGTGTGAAGCGTCACTCCTCCATGCCTCGGAATGGAGCGTCACTCCCGTGCCCTAGAAGATATGAAGCGTCATCCCATGTCCTCGGTGAAACCGTGTGTGAGCGTCACTCCAAGTCTCAGCCGTGTGTATCACCCCATGCCCAAAGCCTGTGTGTGAGCGTCATGCAGCTCCACTCTGTGTTCAAGCAAAAGCGTCAGTCCCAGCTCTGTGACCGTGTGGGGCACTGCAGTCTCCCAGCACGGTGGTGGTGTCACAGCTCCCACCCAAAGCAAAAGTGTGTGGTCGTCACTGCAGTCTCCCAGCTCTGTGTTCACAGCAAAAGCCGTGTGTGGTCACTGCAGTCTCCCAGCTGTGTTCACAGCAAAAGCTGTGTGTGGCGTCACTGCAGTCTCCCAGCTTGTGTTCACAGCAAAAGCTGTGTGTGGCGTCACTGCAGTCTCCCAGCTCTGTGTTCACAGCAAAAGCGTGTGTGGCGTCACTGCAGTCTCCCAGCTCTGTGTTCACAGCAAAAGCTGTGTGTGGCGTCACTGCAGTCTCCCAGCTCTGTGTTCACAGCAAAAGCTGTGTGTGGCGTCACTGCAGTCTCCCAGCTCTGTGTTCACAGCAAAACTGTGTGTGGCGTCACTGCAGTCTCCCAGCTCTGTGTTCACAGCAAAAGCTGTGTGTGGCGTCATTGCAGTCTCCCAGCTCTGTGTTCACAGCAAAAGCTGTGTGTGGCGTCACTGCAGTCTCCCAGCTCTGTGTTCACAGCAAAAGCTGTGTGTGGCGTCACTGCAGTCTCCCAGCTACTGTAGTTAATGGCACCAACAACGAGAGCCGAGACTCTTCATCTTGCTACACCCCCCCACCCCCACACCCACCCCCACACACACACTCTCTCTCTCTCTCTAACTCTCAGACACACACACACACACACACACACACACACGCACACGCACGCACGCACGCACGCACTCACGCACGCACGCCCCAGGCACACACACACAGACACACACACACACACACACACACACACACACACACACACACACACTCAGGCCGGGTTAGAAAACGAGCCCCTTCAGAAGATGTTTGCCCTCAAAAGCAATCAGCTCCTTTGGAAAAATGCCTGCCCTCAAATGAAATCACCCCTTTAGAAGATATTTGCCCTCAATTGAAGTAGAAGTCGCGGCAATTTTCTCCCTGTAACAATACACATCTCGAGCTGCAAGATGATGCCACTGCCCCGCGGACGCGATTCCCATCTCCGAGTGTCTTTGTCAAGACCGCAACAAATCCAGCATAAACTCTCAATGCGCCCGTCACTTGAAGACTCCTCGACTCCAGAGTGTCCCCAGAACCCCAACAGATCCCTTCAGCACTCGCGCCCGAGTCCCAGAGCGCTTTTGTCGCCTTCGTCGTCTCTGTGTTCGAAGCTGCTGCGGCATGACCTCAGATTTTAACCCAGGCTGCATGCACATCACGCACGTGCAACACTGCTTTACGTGTCAAGCACAGCGTCCCGTTGCACGAGCGGTTTGTTTCCAGGAGCTCTCGCTTGAGCATTGTCCGCATCATTGTGCGGTATGAGCTGTTACACTGACGTTTTTTTTTCTTCTCCTCTTTTTTCTTTCTTTTTTCGGCGGAAGTGCAGGAGATGTGTGTGGTTAATTAAGACTGAGGGCTGAATATCTACTCAAGTGTGAGCGAAGACGCGGCCGTGCCGTGCTTTGTCAGACGCTGTTTGCCGTCGTGCTTTCAGCTAGAAGAAAAGAATCTCCTTCGTCTGTTTTGAATGCGAGCTATCAGCCGGCTTGAGAAAGGTTAAGTGTAATTAAAAATCTATTTTGACTTTATTGCCCTGATTGCGAAACTGGGATTGTCAACGTTTGAGACTTTCGGTTTTAAAGGAGCTGTTTGTATCGAAGTGTGCTTGATCAGACTTCTTATCAGCCAGTGCTGAAATTTTTATTAGACCATTTCGTCCAGTGTAAAAGTTAGACCTTCCTCATCAACCAGTGCTTAAGTATTGATTAGACGGTTTCGTCTAGTGTTAAAGTTAGATCTTTCTCATCAGACAGTACAAAAGTAGGCAGGCGTTAGACCTTGTAAGCCAGGGTTAAACATATAAATTAATTAGAGCTTTCTTAGAATTATTAGCTTTTTTTTTTTTTTTAAATCAGCCAGTGCTTACATATGCTTTAGATCCTTCTTATATCAGCAAGTGCTAGAAACCTCCCTCCCTCTCTCTCTCTCTCTCTCTCTCTGTGTCTCTCTCTCTCTCTCTCCCTCTCTCTCTCAGCTGAACATATGCAGTAAACTATAGTTTTGTGTTGAATAAACGGATTACCAAACGGGTAGATGAGAATGAAATAATTGGAGAACAGGCCTGTTTTAGGCAGGAACGTAGTACTTTTGACCATATTTTTACTCTTTCAGCTTTAGTCCAGAAACAGCTACTGAAGCACAAAAACTGTATGTGGCCTTTGTTGATTTTCGTAAAGCTTTTGACAGAATAGGTAGAACAAAACTGTGGAATGTACTGCACAGAAACGGCTTTAGAGGCAAAATCGCGATTGCATTACAAAGTGTGTATGCCATTGTCAAGGCTTGAGTTCGTGCTGCGGGTGAGTTAACAGATGTGTTCTTATGTCTTCGTGGTTTGAAGCAGGGTGAAGTGTGTTCACCAATTGAAATGCAAGGTGTTGGTAACGTAAACGTGTTCACTGAAGAGTTTAAGTGTTGTAGATGGCTTTAAACAAGACTGGCTTGCTGCTCTGGATTCACACGATTTTTAAAACGAACAATTTCAATCGGTCATTACTATTCAGTCAGTATCTTTGTACTCTTAACAACATAAGCATGCGGAGAGTATTTGCTAGATTCAGAATTGAAATATCTGCATTAAAGTGTCATTACTTACAGTATAGATCCTTTGCTCTCGACAAGGATATAAATTGTCCATTCTGTAATACGCCAGAAACAGTACTTTATTTTATTTTATTAGTATGTCCAAAGTATTCAGCCTTGAGAAACGAACTTATTCCAGCACAATACCATAGACAACCATCCCAGTTTAAATTTCCCTTATTATTAGCTAGCACGAATGCGCCCTCCATAGAGAAATTGTCCAGCTTCGTTTTTAAAGCTTTAAACACTAGAAAGTTGAGTTTAAGTCCGCCATTCTATCCATGAGAATTCTAACTGCCTGAATGTTCACTCCTGTTGTTATGGGCCGGAGGCCTGCCAATAAAATAACCTTGTCCTCTCTCTCTCTCTCTCTCTCTCTCTCTCTCTCTCTCTCTCTCTCTCTCTCTCTCTCTCTCTCTCTCTTTTGCTGTTCTTGTTGCCCGATTATTATTTTTTGCTTGTTAGTTTATTGTTCACCCTGTTTAAATATAAATCGATTTTGTACACTTTCTTCTTCTTCTTCTTCTTCTTCTTCTTCTCTCTCTCTCTCTCTCTCTCTCTCTCTCTCTCTCTCTCTCTCTCTCTCTCTCTCTCTCTCTCCCTCAATTTTTTTCCGTTTAATCAGTAGCCTAGTGTAGCAAGGACTAGTTAGGCAGGTCTAAATGAACATAAACTACAATCCTTGGAAAATTAAGTTTTAGAGTTCGAGTTCGAGCTGTCTCTCTCCCGGCAGACTAAAGTCGCTAACCCGTGGATGTATGTCAAATTATTGGTGCATTCTAATCGCTAGGCTAGAATTTATGTAACACTCATCTTAATGCACATAGTTAATAACACAACTACCTATAA
>JABMCL010003517.1:355000-357500 GCA_018857735.1 Alviniconcha marisindica | reverse complement strand
TTCAGTTGACAGCATACCAACTGTGACTTGTGGACTGCGATACATTGTGAAAGAACTCAAACTTATCCTTGACAAATTTAAAACTAGGTGGTAAAACCAGCGCCTGTTACAAGTATGAACAGATAGAAAGTTATTGGATTTTCACGTTCCGTCAGCCGCACAGGGTTACCCCAGAACGAATCACATTCAGTTATTTCATACCACGTCGAAGCGCAAGCCACTAAACAGAAGTAAAAAGCTGGCTCAATGCTCTACACAAACCATGAACCGGGTCATTCGTTAGAATTCCAACCGATGTGTTACAACCCGCACCGCGTTGCCGTAATGCTCACACTGATTTTGAAGTGCTTCGAGCATAAAGTGTAAGTGTCTCTGGCGCAAACTGTAAGTGTTTCAGGCTTAAACTGTGCCAAGAGGCCCTCGATTTCCTCTTCATTAAACCGGAGAGGGCTGCAACAGAGCTAATGGAACCTGGCTGTCAACATGAGGCCGAAAAAGGCGGTCCTGCCGATCGTTAATCGTTGCTAATTGTTTACCTTCTATTTTCCTTTCACTCCTTCCTCCACGGAGGCAAGCCACTCAGCGTACCGGGACGGTCCCGCTGCTGTTCAAACATTGGTCTTGATCACCCTCCTGGCCTGTGTTGGGGCCACAAAAGGTCGTATCGTAAGGACGGGGAAGGGAGGGGTGAGAAGCACGACATGGACTACAGTGGTTACTCTCGATCCTTGTTCGTTCAATGTTGCTTTACGTCCACAGAGACCGTACGGACTATTAGGGACGGGGAGCCCAGGACGGCCACCTCGACTTTCACACAGCCCTTGAACTCGTAGTCGATCCTTGCTCGACCCACGGGCCTTATAAGAGCCGGTGTACCCGCCCGAAATATATAGTGAGCCGGTTTGGCCTAGCGGTAAGGCGTTAGGTTGGTAAGCGGAAGGACCTCGGTTCGATACCGCTTCGGCTCTCCTTTCTCTTCAAAAAGGTTGTGGTTTGTGGACACTGTCCTGTGACTTTGTCCATCACTTCCTACTGAAACATTAAAATGGCTGTCATCGCTGCCCCTCTTAATGCAGGAATCATTCTGGTGGTGACAGTGTAGCGATATGTATATAATCTCCCTCTCCCCCCACCTCCATACCCCCTTCTCCCTTCTCCCCGTCCCCAATAAGCGTTATGGTTTCTGTGGACGTTAAGCACCATGTTTACTTACTTACTTACCAAAATATACCCGTCCATAGGATACCCGGATATAGAATGGCAGTAAACATGGTGCTTAACGTCCACAGAAACCACAAGGCTTATTAGGGACAGGGAGAAGGGAGAAGGGGGTATGGAGGTGGGGGAGAGGGATATTATATACCTATCGCTATACTGTCAGCACCAGAATGACTTCTGCATTAAGGTGGGCAGCGATGAGAGCCATTTTAATGTTTCATAATTGTGAGGGACAAAAGTTACAAGACAGTGTCCACCGACCACAACTTTTGAAGAGAAAGGAGAGCCGAAGCGGAATCGAACCAACCTGACAACTTACCGTTAGGCCAAACCGGCAAAGCTCGGGTTATATAGATCGGTCTAGGCTGTTTTAAACCCCGGGGTCACACACACACACACACACACACACACACACACACACACACACAACACGCACGCACACACATACACACACACGCACGCAAGGACGCACGTACGGACGCACGCACACACGCACACACACACACACACACACACACACACACACACACACACACACACACACACACACACAAACAAACAAACAAACAAAAAACCAACCTTTTCTGCTGTTGCAAAGCGAACGGAATTTTGTAATTTGTCGCAAAACGTGGAAGGAGCTAGGTGGGGGAAGAAGAACCAAGACGAAGGGGTGTGGTAGGGGAGAGGGGGGTATTCCACCAAGCTTGCCAACAAAAATGGTCTACCGGTAGGTCAAGCTTTCCAACAAAAGTGGGCTACTGGTAGGTCAAGCTAGCCAACAAGAGTGGGCTACTGGTAGAGTGAACTACTGGTAAGTCAAGCTTGCCAACAAGGGTGGGCTACTGGTATTTCAAACTTGGCTTTCCAACAAAAGTGGGCTACTGGTAGGTCAAGCTGCCAACACAGAGGTCTACTGGTAAGTCAAGCTTGCCAACAAGGGTGGGCTACTGGTATTTCAAACTTGGCATCACAAATGGGCTACTGGCAGGTCAAACTTGCCAACAACAGAGGTCTACTGGTAGATCAAGCTTGCTGACAACAGTGGGCTACTTTGCATTGGGCTCCTGGTAGATCAAGGTTGTCAACAACGAAGGGCTATCCGAATCCAGCTTGCCAACAGTTAAGCTTGCCTATAATTATGCGTCGTTCGCCCACAAGCGTGGAGGGATGTCAAAACCGAGAGCTAAAACTGGTGCAGAATGGCGATTCTTTGTCACATTGTGTTCAAGTAATCTCTCCTCAGCCAACGTACTGGTCAAGACTGAGAACTAAAACTGGTGCA
>JABMCL010003517.1:295000-350000 GCA_018857735.1 Alviniconcha marisindica | reverse complement strand
TATGTGGTTTTGCATGAAGTGACCTGACAAAGTGCATGACTGTATGGTGTACACAGAACGCCCCGAGACTGTAGCAGTTTCACGTGGCACCAGCCATGTAGCAACCAAACAGCGACGTAAGTACACCACTTTGGTGGATATTCAAAAAGCGCTGTAAAAAGCTACAATCAGAATTACATGCAACAAGGGTGCAGTGAGTCTGCTCGAGAGTGGAGAATAGAGATATAAAAGTGATCAACAACAATAACAACAATAATAATGTATCGACACCCGTTCCTTACATGTTTCTGTGACATCGCTGCAGTTTACTGCTCAACGCTTTGTCTTTAGATCACCTAACAAATCAACTAAACAGTATGGACGTGAATAGTGTGGGCAGTGACACGCTATTCACAACTTTTTCAGGTGCAGACGTATCTCGATTCCTAAGCGTTAATGCCATGCTTGGCCTTAGCTGACTGAGTTTAGCGGTGTTGTATTAAGTTGTTTCTCGTTTTCTCACTCAGCTATTTTCATGGACGTATCGCTCAGCGAAGCCGGAAGACTCGGTCATTCCATCAGTTGTTCAAGGCAATTTTTTTGTTTTTTTTGTTCAGTGTCATGGGTGAGGAAATTTGTGAATAATTCGATGACAGACGAGAGCCTGACTCAGAATCGAAGGCCGCGGGTCTGACTCACAGCAGGAGAATATCTTCTTCAGATTAAAAAACAACAACAAAAAACAAACAAAACAAAACAACAACAACAACAATCTGAAAATTGGAGCACATCCGTTTTGTGTAGTCCTATTAAAATCACCGTTCTTTTTAACCTTTTGTGCGTTTGGCTCTTCTTCAGAGTCAACTTTCTTATTTTGGTATCCGTTCCACCTCCGAGTTACCGCAGTAGCACGTAAAAGACCCTTGTCATTCTGCCGAAAGTCCAGGTGGCAGGTTACAGCTAAGTACGCATGCAACCTTGACATAACGAAGTTGGCGTGGGCTGTTCAGGCATAGAATGTGAACCCATTAGGGAAACGAGCTCACACGCAACTCGTCAGGGAACGCTCGTCCATTCGTCTCAGTTTGCTGTGTCACTGTGGAATGATCCGTGGCCTAAAAGAGTGGAATTGGTACACACGAGCTGATCTTCACCAACACACACACACACACACACACACACACACACACACACACGCACGCACGCACGCACGCACGCACGCACGCACGCACGCACGCACGCACGCACGCACGCACGCACGCACGCACGCACGCACGCACGCACACACACACACACACACACACACACACACACACACACACAAAGGGGGGGAAAAGAAAGAAAGAAAAAAGAGTACAGGTGGTAAATGATTCGTAGACCCCACCCCTCACCCCACTCCCCATTCTCGCATGGGCGGAAAATGCCAGCACTGCCACATCAAATAAATACTATGGACGAAACGACCATCAGGAAGTACTGCAACTTCGTCAAGGGAGTTAAGTAAGAGAAACCTATACACTGTGTTTTGACAGACTGTAGACGGACCTGATCTGGAGTTTGGCCTAGCTGAACTTAATCTCAGAACCCTGCTCATTATAAAAAGTAGAAGACATCCATCGCGATTACCTCCTCTTAAATGACAGATTGGAATGGCTGCTTTGTCGTTCACGAAAGAATGCAAGAAAGAATAAGGTATATCTGTCGATTTAAAAAACATTAAACATTTACCAGCTAAAATTTGAAAAGAATAAAAGAATATCCCTAACTCAGCTATGGTTACCCCATAAGATGAAAACGAGACTTAATGTCTGCTTTCCTCTTTAACTTCTTTTTTGTTTGTTTGGTTTAACTTTGAAAACAGCCGGACTTTTTTGACATTATAAGTCCGTGTGTTATTTGAGACAATCATTTATTAGAAGGGAGGAGTTTTGATGCAGAGAACGCGTGAACAGATTGTGCAGGCGATGTTATCGGATGAAGAAGTAGGTGGTTTTGTGAGCAAGTTGCCGCCAAAACACGCACAGTCCCACTGGTTCGTTTTACCTTTTCTCGTATCTCCTCTTCCTCCTCCTTCCTCGTCTTACCTTCGGTCCACGCCCCCTCACACATTTTATGGCCAGTTCTGCAGCAGTTGCTTTTATGAGCGAAGTATTTCTGCTTTTCATACGTTTTTCGCTGCGGCTTACGTTTTACCATCCTCCAATAGTGGGTCGGCTGGGCCTTCGTAATAACCGTCACGGGCAGAAAAGTCTACCACGTTCTCTTTTGTTCCTGCCTCAAAATAAATAAACGACACCAGTTTACAGCTGCGAGACTTAAAACCAGTCGGTCTTTTTCTTTTCTTTTTCTCTCTCTCCCCCCCCCCCCCCCTCTTCTCTCTCTCTCTCTTTTCCTGCTCTGCGCTTTTCGATAACAAAAATCCATACACTGCAACGTGGTATTTGGCATCGGGTGCCAGCCTATTATTACGACCTGCGAGCCGGTCGCTTAATTAGTGAGGGGCGGGGTAGCATTTTAACGATCTCTTGCTGGTAAAAGCCCACGATTCTCGCCAAAGCAAATAAATCCCTGACAATTCGGTTCTTTGACAATGGACTAGGCGATTATTACACCAGGATGAATTGGGGACACGCGAAGCAAAGGGGCATAATCAAGAGCGTCGGTCAGGAGTGACATCCCTTTGCCGTATTCGTGCATCTGGCCCCTCGACTGTCTTGCGTCCCGGCACATTTTAACTTCATTTTGGACAATTTCGTGTACAAATAGGATTTCCCTTGCAGCAATCATCTCCAAACTTTTCAATAAAATAATTGCTTTAGAAGACAGGGAGAAAGAAAGAAGGGGAAACAATACATGTGTGTGGAGCGGTGGGGAGTTACAGAGACAAGGGACAAGGGGGAAGAAAGGGGAGGGACGGGGGGTTCGGGTGGGGAGGGGGGGGGGGGCAAAGGAGAGGTGGTGTGTGGTGGTGTGTGTGAGTGTGGTGGTGGTGTGTGTGTGTGAGACTGTGGGGTGTGGGGGGGGGGGGGTGGAGGTGTGCATGTGTTTGTGTGCAGCACCAGTGTGTGTGTGTGTGTGTGTGTGTGTTGTGTTTGTGTGGTGGTGGTGTGGGTGTGTGTGGTGTGTGTGTGTGTGTGTGTGGTGCGCGCGTGCGTGTCCGTGAGTGTGTGGTTGTGTGCGTTGGGCGTGCGCTAGCGCGCGCGCGCGCGTGGGTAGTGTGTGTGTGTATGTTGTGTGTTTGTGTGTTGATGTGTGTGTGTGTGTGTGTGTGTGTGTGTGTGTGTGTTGTGTTGTGTGTGTGTGTGGGGGTGTGTGTGTGTGTGTGTGTGTGTGTGTGTGTGTGTGTGTGTGTGTGTGTGTGTGTGTGTGTGTGTGTGTGTGTGGTGCGCGCGCGCGTGCGTTCCGTGAGTATGTGCGTGTGTGTTGTTGTGTGCGTTCGGGCGTGCGCTAGCGCGCGCGCGCGCGTGTGTGTGTGTGTGTGTGTGTGTGTGTGTGTGTGTGTGAGTGTGTGTGTGTGTGTGTGTGTGTGTGTGTGTGTGTGTGTGTGTGTGTGTGTGTTGTGTTGTGTGTGTGTGTGTGTGTGTGTGTGTGTGTGTGTGTGTGTGTGTGTGTGTGTGTGTGTGTGCATGGGGCGTGTTGTGTGTGCATGTGTGTGCATGTGTGTGCATGTGTGTGCTGTGTGTGTGTGTGTGTGTGTGTGTGTGTGTGTGTGTGTGTGTGTGTGTGTGTGTGTGTGTGTGTGTGTGTGTGTGCGTGCGTGCGCAAGAAAGGTCCACTGACTTGACTCAGTGAATATTTAGCTGTCGTCACATTTAATACAGGCCCGGGTGAAAGAGCACCTTAGCTGAAGACAGTCCACGAAGAGACCGTCATCACGCCATGACCACAGGCAATGGAAAAGGCCACATACTCCACGGGGATCCAAGTGGAATAAGTCTAAGTAAGTGTGTCTAAACTGACAGTGCCTGCTGCTCTCCCTCACAAACGAAGATCATCATGATATCGTAGGTTCTGCCAGAGGTACTACAGCAAGTAGTGTAGTGTCTCTGGTTTTACAGGGTCGTGGCGGTACGCCGATAGATAATTGTGTGGTGAGGCCAATAGGCTACACCCGCAACAGATTCCAAAGGGAGGCCGGGGATATCTGATGTCCCCCCCCCCCCCCCCCCCCCCACATCCACCACCACTACTCCCGTCTGGAATCTGAGGGTTGTCGTTTGATTCCCCTTTCCCATCTCCTCTAATTTTTCTGCCTAGTCCTCTTGCTCTTTCTGCTAATGGTCCATTTTTCTGGCTTGTTTCTAGAAGATTTTCAAACATTTTTCGTTGAGAGTTAGTTTTTGTTTGTTTAGTTTTTTGTTAAAGGCCCTTGCTGAGCAGTTAGGGGATTATAGTTGGTAGGCGGTATGTGCAGCTTGCTGCTATATGGTACTGGTATTTGCCATTGACGCATTTATATAACTTAAAAAGAAGAAGTTTCTGTCCATTACTTAAAAAAATATTTGTCTTTAATATGGTATTGATAAAACAGATAAATTGGTCGACAATACCAGCATACCTTGTGTGCTCTTTTAACAGTGATAATACTGAAGGGACTAAGTTCTTCGAAAAACTGTGTATGTATGTTTTGTTTAATATTTGTGCAGGGATTGGTTTTGTGGACTGACTTGAGGAAGGGTTTAAACATGAGAAACGTTTTGAGATGTGCATTTGTTTATGACAGAGTCTGATCGTCCTGAGGTGACCTTGAGCGGTTGACAGGACGTTAAAATCCAATGACTAACTAACTCACTAAACTGGAACAATCAGTTAGCCTACACTGCCAACAGCACACTCCGAGCATCGCTTTCCGGCACCTTCCTCCAGATTCTGCCAGATTTGGTTACGCCACTGAAAAGGCACTCTTTATCTCCGCGCAGCTGTCCACCGACGCGGTCAGCGCCCTCCGAGAGGTTTGGGTACTGATGAAACTGTGGAAGCACGCACGTAAACATGAGACGCATCCACCTCGGGTAAAAAAAGAAAGAAAGTTCCGTCTCGATTCAAATGATTTTGGTTTTATTTGAGCTGGCGTAAGCAACATCGTCAGTTATAAAACAAACGTCTGATATAATTTGAGTTGTTTGTAACAAACTTATACTGTTTCAGCACCAACAAAAAAAAGTGCTCGTTAGCTGACAGTTTTCTGGACCCTGTGGCGTAACTAAATACGGCAGTGCTTGGAGTTTGTGTCAACAGAACACTGCCAGCCGTTCTTCACCCAGCGGCGGGCACTGAGATTCGCAGTGAGTCAGAGTCAGAAACCAGGCTCATCGCTGCAGAGAGAGAAGACGACGAAGAAGAGACGTTGGCACCCAAACTCCAAGCACTGGTTTACGACAACCACTGACTGCCGTATTTAGTTACGCCACAGGGTCCAGAAAACTGTCAGCTAACGAGCAGGTTTTTTTGTTGGTGCTGAAACAGTAGTAAGTTTGATACAAACAACTCAGATTATATCAGACGTTTGTTTTATAACTGACAATGTTGCTTACGCCAGCTCAAATAAAACCAAAATCATTTGAATCGAGACGGAACTTTCTTTCTTTTTTTACCCGAGGTGGATGCGTCTCATGTTTACGTGCGTGCTTCCACAGTTTCATCAGTAATGAAAACCAAAATTATCTGAATCGAGACGGAACTTCTTCTTTTTTTACCCGGGGGGATGCGCCTCATGTTTACGTGCGTGCTTGGGCGATAGGTTAGTAAGTAAGTAAGTAAACATGGTGCTTAACGTCCACAGAAACCGTACGGCTTATTAGGGACGGGGAGAAAGGGGGGGGGGGGGGGGGGGGAGAGAGAGAGAGGGGGTATGGAGGTGGGGGGAAGAGGGAGATAGGTTGCTTCTACAGTCATAGTAGTACCCGAACCTTTCGGAGGGCGCTGACCGCGTCGGTGGACAGCTGCGCGGAGATAAAGAAGTGCCCCTTCAGTGGCGTAACCAGATCTGGCAGAGTTTGGAGGAAGGTGCCGGAAAGCGATGCTCGGAGTGTGGTTGGCACTCAGTTGGGGCGGGGGGCAGCTCAGTGGGTATACGGAGCATCGACCGCAAGAACATCGCTACCCATTCCTACCAGTGTGTGCAGTATTTCCGTTTGTCCAAACAATGGTCTAGCTGCCAGTGTTCGGAATTTTTTGTTTTCTTTTTATTTTATTTTAATTACTTACTTACTTTTTTTCTCGTGCACTCTGATGTTGATGCATACGATTGCACACCGGGACTGTGCGAACACCGTCCGAGAGTCTGCACTGAAAGTTGACTCTAGGTGAAAAAATGCTTTGTTGCACCGGGGAATCGAACCTGGGTCAGCGTTGCACTTGTGTTTTGTTTTGTTTTAGTGTTTTTTTCGGTCTGGCTGTAATCTTCTTTTTCTTCCGTACAGTATCCAATTTCAACATTTTGAAGACCATGACACTGATGGGGAATGAAGCGCTTCCAGAAAGAAGAGAGAGAGAGAGAGAGAGAGAGAGAGAGAGAGAGAGAGAGAGAGAGAGAGAGAGAGAGAGAGAGAGAGAGAGAGAGAGAGACTTGATTAGTGAGGTAAGGACAGCCGGGACTGGAAGCCGGGATGCCAGGGTCTTGGCCAATTAAGGCAGTCTCCGTAGACAGGCCGTTCCAGTCGACGACTCTGCGGGAAGGTGGAGGCGGGGTTAGGGGAAGATTTGAGATAGTCAGTTCTGCAGTATGGGGACAAGGTTTGAGGATCCTTTCGGCTGGCTTGGTCTGCTGGGGCTGTGTTCACAGTAACGGGGTTGTGATGGTTGTTCAGTCTGTATTTTCTTCTGCGGTCTTGGAGGGATGGCCAGTCGAGCCAGACTTCTTCAGACCGAGCCATAAAGTCGGTGTTCAGTCAATCCACCATGTTTACAGTGTATTCCTGGCGTCAGCACACTGCTCTTCCTCGTGGATTTTGTCAGGTGGAAAGCCATCAGTCAATCCACCGGGCGTGTGGTCCTGCAGTCTTGACTTCATTTAAATTCCTTACAGTCCGTCGACTGCGTCAGACCGAACCATCAACTTGTGTGTGTGTGTGTGTGTGTGTGTGTGTGTGTGTGTGTGTGTGTGTGTGTGTGTACAGGGTTATAGTTAGTAGTCTGGCTTCAGTCCACTTGCACACCGGGACTGTGCGTACACCGTACCGCGAGAGTCTCCACTGAAAGTTGAGTCTGCACTGTAAGTTCGCGGTTCTGTCCGCGAACCATCAACGTGTGCGTGTGCGTGTGTGTGTGTGTGTGTGTGTGTGTGTGTGTGTGTGTGTGTGTGTGTGTGTGTGTGTGTGTGTGTGTGTGTGTGTGTGTGTGTGTGGTGTGTGTGTGTGTGTGTGTGTGTGTGTGTGTGTGTGTGTGTGTGTGTGTGTGTGTGTGTGTGTTGTGAGTGTGTGGTGTGTGTGTGTGTGTATGTGTGTGTGTGTGTGTGTGTGTGTGTGTGTGTGTGTGTGTGTGTGTGTGTGTGTGTGTGTGTGTGTGTGTGTGTGTGTGTGTGTGTGTGTGTGTGTGTGTGTGTGTGTGTGTGTGTGTGTGTGTGTGTGTGTGTGTGTGTGTGTGTGTGTGTGTGTGTGTGTGTGTGTGTGTGTGTGTACAAGGTTATAGTTTAGTAGTCTGGCTTCACTTCTGCTTTGACTCATCGTGGACCGTGTCAGTCCCAGCCGCCGAGTCCGCCACTGAGACAAAGTGATCCTAACTTCCCCTGCCTTCCCCTCTGCCTTTCGGGGCCTGGTGCCAGCCCCGGGCTCCTTTCAGATCCGCTGGGTCCTCTCCCGTTGCGGGCCCTTTCGGTGTGTGGCCAGTCAACAGCCAGCGTATCGAACCAGACGATACACACACCGGGGTGAAAAGAAATCAGTGTGACCACAGAGCTTTTATGTCCCCGGCCTCGCCGTCCATAATTAACAGTCCAGAGCCCGGCTCCTCATAATGCATCAAAGCCTCCCTCCCTGTTTGAAGATAGACGAACAAACTTCCGGCGCAGGGGGCTTTGCGCACAATTAGTCCAGTCGCCTTTGCGGCAAAGAGCGGGGCTGTGCTGTCCACTCATGGATCTACACGAAGTCGGGTGTTGACAGAAGCCCCGCGCGAATATGATTATCTCCTTAATAGCGCCCCTAAATGGGCGCAACGAAGACGATATTACAGTTAATAAATGGGGTTGATAACGCTGTCAATGTGGACCCGGCGGGCCGGCGGATGTGTGTGCGAGAGGCTGGGGGCCAGGAGAGGTTGCCCAAGAGGTGCAGATCGATGGGCTGGAGAAACAGCACGGCAAACATGGCCGCCTCCTTGCTGTAGCCCCGGTGGCCGAGCGGTAAAGCACTGACTCGGTGTATCGTAATCAGTGAGGGGGATACTCACATCTGGCGGAGTTGGATGTCTCCCTGATGGATGTCTCCCCGACAAGGTTGAGTATAAGTAAGTAAACATGGTGCTTAACGTCCAGTGAGCCGGTTTGGCCTAGCGGTAAGGCGTTAGGCTGATAAGCAGAGGGACCTCGGTTCGAATCCGCTTCGGCTCTCCTTTCTCTTCAAAAATTGTGGTCTGTGGACACTGTCTTGTGACTTTGTCCCTCACAATTAATGAAACATTAAAATGGCTCTCATCACTGCCCATCTTAATGCAGGAGTCATTCTGGTGGTGACAGTGTAGCGATAGGTATATGATCTCCCCCTCCGTCTCACTCTCCCCCCACCTCCGTACCCCCTCCCCCCCGTCCCTAATAAGCCTAATGGTTTCTGTGGACGTTAAGCACCATGTTTACTTAACGTCCACAGAAACCATAAGGCTTATTAGGGACGGGGAGAAGAGGGAGGGGGTACGGAGGTGGGGGGAGAGGGAGATCACATACCTATCGTTACACTGTCACCACCAGAATGATAACTGCATTAAGATGGGTAGCGATGAGAGCCATTTTAATGTTTCAGCAGGAAGTGATGAACAAGGTTGAGTATGATGATGATTGCTTTTATATAGCGCTATTCTCCGCTCTCGAGCAGACTCACTGCACTCGCATGTGATTCTCATGAGTGACTAGCTTTTTATAGCGCGTTTTTGAATAGCCACCGAAGTCAGTGGTATACTTACAGCGCTGGCATGGCTGGATGCCACACGAAACTGCTACAGCCTCGGCGCAAGTTCTGCGTACACCATACAACCATGCACCATGTCACTTCATGCAAAGCCACATACGTAAGGTGTATGCGTGTTTAGCTGTAACCTGCCACCTGCACTTTTGGCAGAATGACCGGGATCTTTTACGTGCTACTGCTGTAACACGGGGGTGGAACACATACCGAAATAAAGGTCAGCACAGAAAGTTGACCCTGGAGAAGAAAATTATCCCGCCGCTCCTGCAGGGATTCGAACCCGCGACCTTTCAATCACGAGTCCGGTGCTCTAACCACTGAGCTATCCCGCTCCCCAAAGCGAGTATCTCCTGACGGCGAGGCTGAACCTCCGGCCCCCCTTTTTGGGGCAATTTGAATGGGTCCCTGAAGAGGCTAAATATTTCCCTGACAGGGTAGAATGTCTTCCTGACGAAGCTGAATATCTCCCTGACGAGGTTAAATACACGTTTCACGTTTTACGTACTTTGGTACATACGATTCTGTGAAACTACTGTCTTACAAAGGTTGTTAAAATGTTCCAGTATTGTTTGTCTGTGATTGGACATCCAGCAAGTGTGGATTAGACAGAGGCCGCCGCCACGAGTTGGCACCAAAGATGGTTAATTCACAATCAAGGCATACGTACTAGAAAATGTCCTGCTCTGATTCCCAGTGTTAGGTGTCGTGTAGAACTAAACGACGCTTTGAAGTAGATTGTGTATGTGTGTGTGTGTGCGCACGCGCGCGCTCGTGTGATATTTAGGCCTATTTTACTTGTTTAAAGTTTTTCCTCACACGAGTTCCTGGCTAGAGTTCTTCTTTTCTATTATCTTAGAATTATGTGACTTAACTACATAGATCCCACCTTCTTTCTTGTTGTTTTTTAATACATGTAGTCCTACGTACTTTGGTACATACGATTCTGTGAAACTACTGTCTTACAAAGGTTGTTAAAATGTTCCAGTATTGTCTGCGATTGGACATCCAGCAAGTGTGGATTAGACAGAGGCCGCCGCCACGAGTTGGCACCAAAGATGGTTAATTCACAATCAAGGCATACATACTAGAAAATGTCCTGCTCTGATTCCCAGTGTTAGGTGTCGTGTAGAACTAAACGACGCTTTGAAGTAGATTGTGTATGTGTGTGTGTGTGTGCGCACGCGCGCGCTCGTGTGATATTTAGGCCTATTTTTCTTGTTTAAAGTTTTTCCTCACACGAGTTCCTGCGACTGAGATGAGAACTATTGTGCCCCTGAACCCAGAGACAGACGTTTCATTTCAGTGTGTACACCTACCTCTGTGCGCTCTGCCTTTGTACATCCGCAAATGTGTACGCGCGCTCACGTGTTTATGTGTCAGAGTGCACCCGCGCGCATGCCCGCCCGTTCTGGCGTACATCATGCGCGCATATGAGCGCGAATGGCATAGGATTGTAGAAGATTTTTCAGTCAATGGGTTGGGCAAGTGTCCAAATGGGCGGGTATGCTAGTAAGGAACATTGCAAGTGTAAATTTACTGTTAGTATTCAGTGTGCTTTGCTTGATACGTGATCTGATGTACCATCGCGCTTCATTCAGATAGCTTGGAAGTGATGTGTGAAGTGCTGAAGACGGCAAGAAATAGTCTGAAATACCTCAGAATTGAGTATGTGACACTAACACCAAAAGTCGGATTTTGCAGGCTTACACTCTTCTTCTCAGTATCTTTAGAAAGCACACCAACCAACCAAACCAAACAAAAATCCCAGATTACGCCCCTAGCTTTGTCCTGTTCCTCGATAGGTCAGACGCATCAGAAAATAATGTGTTTTTATTATTATTATTTCAGACTATTGGCTGAAGATTCCCTCGCCTGATTCAGAGGATGTCGTATTTCAGAAGCCCGAGAGCACAGTGTCAAGTAAAAACTGTCGAGAGAAGTCTCCAGGTTTGAGATCGCCACCTTGTAACCAGGTGGCTTATGTTTGAGATCGCCACATTGTGACCAGGTGGTTTAGGTTTGAGATCGCCACATTGTGACCAGGTGGTTTAGGTTTGAGATCGCCACCTTGTAACCAGGTGGTTTATGTTTGAGATCGCCACCTTGTGAGCAGGTGGTTTATGTTTGAGATCGCCACCTTGTGAGCAGGTGGTTTAGGTTTGAGATTGCCACATTGTGACCAGGTGGTTTATGTTTGAGATCGCCACCTTGTAACCAGGT
This sequence comes from Alviniconcha marisindica, assembly GCA_018857735.1. Taxonomy (NCBI): domain Eukaryota; kingdom Metazoa; phylum Mollusca; class Gastropoda; family Provannidae; genus Alviniconcha; species Alviniconcha marisindica. The sequence goes on along the minus strand of JABMCL010003517.1, from coordinate 338,685 downwards.
GGTATGGGTTTGAGATTGCCACCTTGTGAGCAGGTGGTTTGGGTTTGAGATTACCACCTTGTAACCAGGTGGTTTAGGTTTGAGATCGCCACCTTGTGACAAGGTCGTTTGGGTTTGAGATCGCTATCTTGTGACCAGGTGGTTTGGGTTTGAGATCGCCATCTTGTGACCAGGTGGTTTGGGTTTGAGAATACCACCTTGTGACCAGGTGGTTCTGGTTTGAGATCGCCACCTTTTGACCAGATGGTTTAGGTTTGAGAGCGCCTCCTTGTAACCAGGTGGTTTAGGTTTGAGATCGCCACCTCATGACCTCGGCCTTCACTGCTAGTCGCTGGAATATCCAGCAGAGCTCCGTACATCCCACAAAGACATTAAGGCGTCTGAACGTGGGGCTACAAACCAGCGTGAGAGCTCGATCTTGTCCATGTCGATGACGCAGTTGATGTCGGAGAACGCAGCGAAGTCCGCCTATTTCGGGACAGCTCCGTCCCTCCTGGCCACGTCCCAAGGAGTAATAATCCCTAAATGGTTTGCCCACAATGGGACAAACACAATTTGGCCGCGCACTTCTAAGGAACTCTGGCATCGTGATTGCCTGTTTGTCGTCGTCCGCAGAATTCTGGCCCCCGCCAAAGTTTTCTCACCAAACCTCTCTGAAATGTATTAAGTCTGTTAAGCACCATTCAAGCCGGCTTTTGAAGTGAGCGTGGCGATTGCATAGAAACCGAACTCAACGCTCTCCCGGCGGAGACGCCTTTTGGGGTGTGGGGCTCCAGGACGAACCGCTGCAAACTCCGCCAACTGCTGCTCAAAGACGCGCTGCTTGCCTTGGAACAGCGAGGGAAATGACCGTGCATGAGTTCGTGGGGGAAATCTCTCCCTTATAAAGACACTCGGCAGCAATATTAGGCCAGACGGATTGCTAATCGTTAGGATTTTTTTCTTTCCCCTTCTCCCTTGTTGAAGGGGAGATGAGCGATTTTCCAACCGGTTCTGTAAGTTTGCCTAGTCGGTTTGTGCTAGACCGGCACTAACATAGTGGTTTTAAGTCCAGTCAAAAAAGCTTTTAAAACTATTGCCAACAATTTTCCAAGCACCGAACAAGCTGCAAAACCCCAACCAAAACAAGTCTTTTTCTTTCATTTTTCATCGTTTTTAACCGTTTATCTGTTGTTTCAGCGTCGTTTTGTGGCTTGATACAGGGGATTTCCCCGAAAATTTGCATACTGTCACAACTGCGTGTCTGTGTTAAAATAAATAAGTGTTCGTTTGAACCTTTTTGTGTTTGGATCTTATCACCAGTTGTTCTACAAAACCCACATCCACCGCCCAGAAAACCTTTTTGGTGCAAGTTTCATCCAACTCCAATCTGGCAGCGTCGATGTCAATATTTCTGACTCGTATACAATGGCCTGTACGATTTCAAGAGGTCCCACAGAACGCTAGAACTAATGAATATCAATTTTAAAACGTGGGAAATATTTCAGCTGAGTTTTAATGGTTTACTGGCCAGACTACTAGGATTAAGAGGGGCAGCGATGAGAGCCATTTTATTGTTTCATTAACTGTGAGGGACAAAGCCACAAGACGCTGATCAATCATATTCCACTTAAAGCCCATACTACCATCTCACTGATAAATAACATCCCACTCAAAGCCTATACCACCATCTCACTGATAAATCATATCCCACTTAAAGCCCACCATCTCACTGATAAAATCGTATCTCACTTACAGCGCATACTACCATCTCACTGATAAATAACACCCCACTCAAAGCCCATACCGCAGTCTCACTGATAAATCATATCCCACTTAAAGCCCATACCACCATCTCACTGACAAATCATATCCCACTTAAAGCCCATACCACCCTCAAAACTTCCCCCTTGAAAAAAAATCATATCCCATTTAAAGCCCATACCATCTCACTGATAAATCATATCCCACTTACAGCCCATACCACCATCTCACTGATAAATCATATCCCACTTACAGCCCATACCACCATCTTACTGATAAATCATATAAGCCCATACCACCAATCTCTCTGCTCCCTATGCAGCATTACGGGAAGAGAGCGCTAGCGAGGAAACCTTTCCGTAACTGTTCGCAAGGAGGGTCGCAGTCAGGGGGTTTGAGGGAGAAGGGGGTGGGGGTCGTACGACACGGAGGGGCCAAACGCCCAGCAGAGCGGGCAATTGAGGCCAAATGAAGACGTGGGCTTTTGACAAGGTGGTGGGAAGGCGAGAGCCGAGAGCGCCGTTGTGAAGCGAGTTGTTTTCATTTCATTACCACCTTCCCCTCGCTCGGCCGCCTCTCCTCCGGCCGCTCTTTAGTCCCGTTTGGCCTCTTTCATTAGCGGGGAAGAATTTAAAATTAACACGTAACAATCGCTGCCCCGATCTTCGCTCCCTTTCCCCCCTCTTCCCCTACAACTCTCGCCGGGCTTCCCCGCCTCGGGAACAACGGCTCGGCGAGCGCGAGCTCATTTGCATAAACTTCGTGCACGCTGGTTTGATCCGGGCTTGTGCATTGGCTGGCACGCCCGTGTCGCCATCAAATGGACCAGAATCAACTGCTGCTTTCATAAGCTTCTGAGACCCCCCACCCCCCACCCGAGAGGATAATCCGACAGTTGTGCCGCTGCTACACAGCAAGAATAGGGCCGCGATTACCCACAGTTCGGGGATTGAGAAGACGGTCGCTGTTCTATCGGGTTTGACGCTTGGTTGCAGCCGCAGGACAGCGGGTAATACAGGAATAAAGGTATCATGTATTCTGTGGTGAACGACAGCGAGTAATACAGGAATAAAGGTATCATGTATTCTGTGGCGAACGACAGCGGGTAATACAGGAATAAAGGTATCGTATATTCTGATCTGCCGCCACTGAAAGACTTAACGACAGCGGGTAATACAGCAATAAAGATAGATGTATTCTGCTCTGCCGCCACCAAAAAAACACAAAACAACAACGTAAGAAGGTAATGCAGCAATAAAGGCATCCTGTATTCCGTCCTGTCGCCACCGAAAGACCGAACGTCAGCAGGTAATACAGCTCGTAGTAAAGGTATCCTGTATTCTGTTCTGCCGCCACCAAAAGACCGAACGTCAGCAGGTAATACAGCTAGTAGTAAAGGTATCCTGTATTCTGTTCTGTCGCCACCGAAAGACCGAACGTCAGCAGGTAATACAGCTAGTAGTAAAGGTATCCTGTATTCTGTTCTGCCGCCACCAAAAGACCGAACGTCAGCAGGTAATACAGCTAGTAGTAAAGGTATCCTGTATTCTGTTCTGCCGCCACCGAAAGACCGAACGTCAGCAGGTAATACAGCTAGTAGTAAAGGTATCCTGTATTCTGTTCTGCCGCCACCGAAAGACCGAACGTCAGCAGGTAATACAGCTAGTAGTAAAGGTATCCTGTATTCTGTTCTGCCGCCACCGAAAGACCGAACGTCAGCAGGTAATACAGCTAGTAGTAAAGGTATCCTGTATTCTGTTCTGCCACCACTGACAGACTGAATGACAGCGGGTAATACAGTAATAAAGGTATCATGTATTCTGTCCTGCCACCATTGCAAGAAACGTCAGAAGGTAATACACTTATACAGCAATAAAGGTATCCTGTATTCTGACCTGCCGCCACTGAAACACGGAACATCAGCAGGTACAACAGCAATAAAGGTATCCTGCATTCTGTCCTGCTGCCACTGAAAAACCGAACGTCAGCAGGTAATACAATAATAAAGGTATCATGTATTCTGTCCTGCTGCTACTGGAAACTGAACCAAACGTCAGCAGGTAATACAGCAATAAAGGTATCCTGTATTCTCTTCTGCCGCCGCTGAAAGACAGAACGTCAGCAGGTAATACAGCAAAAAAGGTATTCTGTCCTGCAGCCACTGAAAGAAATGTCAGCAGGTAATACAGGAATAATTGCATCTTGTGTTCTGTCCTACCGCCACTGAAAGACTAAACAACGGCAGGTAACACAGGAATAAATGTATCCTGCATTCCACCCTACGCCGCCACCAATAAAATAAATAAATAAATGAATAAAATAAATAATTTAAATGTTGGTGGGTAATACAGGAATAAGGGTATCTTGTCCTACAACCACTGAAAGAAGTGACAGCAGGTTATACAGGAATAGAGGCATTGTGTATTCTATCATACCGCCTCTCAAACAAACGACAGCTGGTAATACAGGAAAAAGGTATCCTCTATTATACCCTATTGCCACTAATAGAAAAGACAACAGGTAATACAGGAACAAAGATATCTTGTATTCTGTCCTACCGTCTCTAAAAGAAATGACAGCAGGTAATACAGGAATAAAGGTGTCTTGTATTCTGTTCTATTGCCACTCAAAGAAAGGACAGCAGGTAATAAAGGTATCCTGTGTTCTATCCAACCACTACTTAAAGAAACACTGGCGCCACATAAGTCAATCCTGGATGTCAAGAACGAATGAAAATTTGACCAGTCAAATTTTCATTTATGAATGGATATGAATGGATATTGAATAAGATAGTCAGTTTGTTTTGTGTTTGTGCTATTACTAGTCAGTGAGCACAATACAACAGAAAAATAATACTAATCATCATAGAGTTTCTATAAAGTGCCAATTTCTAACACAATTCACTGGCAAACTGGCTTTCTTACTTTTTATTTGACATAGGTATTACAGCATATGAAATAATGTCTTTTATTGTTACAGAATTTACATGAATATCATAAATTCACGCATCTCATGGAAAGGCATATTATGGCCACACACACAACAAACATGTGCCCGTATGTGAGTGCAGAGGCACACAAATACACATACATCAAACATGTCCCTGCATGTGTGTAAACATGCACACACACACACACACACACACACACACACACACACACACACAGTGTCACAAACACAGAAACTGGTAACTCTTGACATGCCATAATTTAATTATTTGACTTTGAAAGTATGATACTGCTCAGTAGTGATTTAAGAAATATATTATTAAAAAAATAATCCATGTACAGATCAACTGTTTTATTCATCTTCATGCATACATTATGAGATGAAGCACCAATCAGCTCCTCAACAGCTGTTCTCCAGACTCAAATGTACAGCAATCAGTTTGGTATGAATATATCTTTGGGAAATCACTTTGGGAACTGAAGTCACATGTAGTACTAAGCAGTTGTACAGTTTGTCTGTGAATCCTTCCCAAAGAAATGGGAAAATGTGAGGAAAGCAAACCAAAGACCCACTGTAAGACTGGAGAAAATAATATTAAAAGTGGCCATTTCTATGGTGCCATATCTCACTGACAAGGGTGAACAGGATGCGGAGAGAAGGCCAATGCCCACTATGATGTGGGTGGAGAAAACAACTTAATGAAGTCAATGCCCACTATGATGAGGGTGGAGAAAACAAGGCAAATCCCACTATGATGAGGGGGAAGAAAACAAGGCAAAGGCCCACTATGATGAGGGTGGAGAAAACAAACAAGGCAAAGACCCACTATGATGAGGGTGGAGAAAACAAACAAGGCAAAGACCCACTATGATGAGGGTGGAGAAAACAAGGCAAAGGCCCACTATGATGAGGGTGGAGAAAACAAGGCAAAGACCCACTATGATGAGGGGGAAGAAAACAAGGCAAAGACCCAATATGATGAGGGTGGAGAAAACGAACAAGGCCAATGCCATGATGAGGGTGGAGAAAACAACTTAAGGAAGTCAATGCCCACTATGATGAGGGTGTAGAAAACAAGGCAAAGGCCCACTATGATGAGGGTGGAAAAAACAAACAAGGCCAATGCCAACTATGATGAGGGTGTAGAAAATAAGGCAAAGGCCCACTATGATGAGGGTGGAGAAAACAAAGTCAACACCCACTATGATGAGGGTGGAGAAAACATACAAGGCCAATGCCCACTATGATGAGGGTGGAGAAAGCAATTTGGCAAAGGCCCACTATGATAAGGGTGGAGAAAACAAGGCAAAGACCCACTGTGATGAGGGTGGAGAAAACAAACAGGGCAAAGACCCACTATGATGAGGGTGGAGAAGACAAACAAGGCAAAGACCCACTATGATGAGGGTGGAGAAAACAAGGCAAAGGCCCACTATGATGAGGGTGGAGAAAACAAGGCAAAGACCCACTATGATGAGTGGAGAGAAAACAAGGCAAAGGCCCACTATGATGAGGGTGGAGAAAACAAGGCAAAGGCCCACTATGATGAGGGTGGAGAAAACAAACAAGGCAAAGACCCACTATGATGAGGGGGGAGAAAACAAGGCAAAGACCCACTATAATGAGGGTGGAGAAAACAAGGCAAAGGCCCACTATGATGAGGGGGGAGAAAACAAGGCAAAGACCCACTATGATGAGGGGGGAGAAAACAAGGCAAAGGCCCACTATGATGAGGGGAAAGAAAACAAGGCAAAGACCCACTATAACTTTGAGTATTAGGGAAGAGAAATGCGAGTGTGGAGAAAAAAAAAGACAAAGAATGAGGCACAGAGTGGACAGGGGCAGAAAGGAATCGGAATGATTTTCTCCATTGACCAAACATGATTTCACACTTCACATACACACACACACACACACCAGCCACCATCACCACACACAAGATCACCACGTACAAACAACCCCCTCTCTCTACACACACAACACCAACATATACATGTGTATAAGCACTCAAACAGATCACACACACAAGTTAAGATCCTGTAGTCCTTGTCAGAGTTCATGGATTCTGGAAAGTAAAATAACCCAGCATGCAATAAAAGCATGTGAGGCACAGTGGCAGTGAGTCTGCTTAATAGTGGAGAATAGTGCTAGTTATAAAACCATCAATACTAATAACACACACTACTGGAGCAGAGGACATCGTATACAAACTGAGCTGATTTATCTTTCTTAGCATAATGCTTTAACTTGAAGGAGGGATGAAGCATTTTGCACAGGCACTGAAGTAGTTTATGTTATGGCTAAAGCTCCTCCAAAACAATCACCTGATTCTAGTGTGTATTTCATGAGGCACCCATCACATTCTCCTGTTCTCAGACAGAACAGAAACTGTACCTGCTGTGTGCAGGGCCTCAATGCAGTAAAATTCACCATCAATTCTGAGACACAATAGAACTTGTACCTGCTGTGTCAGGGCGTCACTGCAGTGAAATTCACCACTGATTCTGAGACATAACAGAACATGTACCTGCTGTGGTGGGGTCCCCACTGTAGTGAAATTCACCGCCGATTCTGAGACACAAAAGAACTTGTACCTGCTGCATCAGGGCCTCAAGGCAGCAAAACTCACCACAGGCACACAGGCTTGGGAACACAATACTTGCATCTGCTCTGTCAGCACTTCACTTCAGCAAAATTCACCACAGATCCTGGGGCCCCAGACAAGTCCCGGTGAAAGAGGAAAGCACCGGCATCTGTCTCCTGAACGCTAACGCTGCTTACAGCCCAGGGTGACATCAGCTGTCGAACAGGGAGTCTTCCATCACAAAGTGGGCAGCGGAGGAATAGCGCAGCAGTCTGCCATGGGCCTGTCGCAGCTGCTTCAAAGAATCACGATGGGAGCGGTCTGTCTCCTGGAAGCGTTTGTGGTGGATGAGCTTGTCGCACAGGTAGTGAAGCCACAGCACATTGGTGTAGGGCTGGTACGCCTCCCACTGGTTCCTGAGTTACGAAAGGTGTGCATGTTGTCATCACAACTAAACAGTGAAATCCCCCATTTCTTTAAATGCCAAGCACGAGTGGTCTAAGTTAAAAGAGGGGCAACAATACAACAGTCAAACAATGTCTCTCTACATGTAACACAAATATACATTAACGCATAGACACACAAAGTCAAAGTTTGGTGTTGGCTATGCAGAATAAGGTAAAACTGACAGTACTATAGTTATAGTTACTGATGTATTGCACCAGAATACTGTTACAGTGTTAGCATGAAGCCAGAAAGACTAGAGATTATGTATAATTTCCAAAGCTTCACACTGTCAGTGTTTTGTTTCAGCTATACATAGAGTAGGAAGGAAAGAAGCCCTTGGGGCCAAGACCAGAAAACTGGTCTGTGCCATCCAACAGTTAGTGTTATGTCAAGTGCACTTCACTGCACAATGAAATGAACCAAAACAGAGCACTGCATCAGTCATACATGACATCAGCATGATAAAAATTACAGACTTGCACAGATCTACAACCAGTATATCCATTTTTGTCAGTTTACCTTTCTATGGTTTGCCTTCAAATTATCAGCATGGGCGACCAGGCATTCAAAGTATCTATCTATCCCTTCTACAAGCAAAAAAAAAGAAAAAGGGGGGGGCAAGAGAGTTGAAGCGATAAAGGAATTGGCCCAGTGTGTACTGACTTGTTCTCTGCTTTCATCTTGCGGTAAATGTCAAACTGGTAGTCCCCCTTGCCCTCAAACAGTGTGTCGTCCTGCGACAGGTCACAGAACACGGTGCACCCATCTGCAGAAGAGACAAGATTGCAAAGTCACAGTGGGCTATGTAATCCAACAACAGGTTACAGAACATGGTGCATCTTTGAGGATTACTCAGTGCTCAAAAATCATGCCAGCATGACAACAAAAAAGACTATAATTACCACAACATACCACTGACCTTTAGTGAGTCGTGAGAGTGTGAAGTCAATGATGCTGACATGGATGCCCTGCGTGTCGATGAAGATGGGGGTGTTGTTCAAGGTCACGGTCACCGTGGTGTGACGTGTGGACTGCACCAGTATGTTGCCCATGTGCAGGTCACGGTGCTCAAAGCTCAGGACCTCCTCCGCCACAGCCAGCGCACAGGCCACCTGCTGCATCAAGCTGACGGCCTGGGCTGCATTCTTCAACTGCACAAATACAAATACAGAACTCAACATATACACACTGTCTGCACTTCACAATCAGAGTCATTTCTCCTTTGATTCACTCGAGCCAGATGATAAAGACAAACACACACTCAAAAAAATGCAACAAAAGCGCCACAGGTAAGTGCACAAATCAGTCCAAGGGAGGTAATGTAGCCGCATTGACAGCAGCCCAATCGCATTGTGATTGTCTCCCCATTAACAATCGTCAGGGCTAGAATCGTCGTGATACCATTTATTATTTATACAAGTTGTAAATTACACCTACTTGCAAGGACCAAATTACAGTGTCAGCACTGTGACAATTAATCAGTATGATGCCTTCAAAATGAATACTACCTGAAGTAAAGGTAAGGCGCATATCCGAAAACGACAAAGCAAAGACAATTTATGAGCACAACCCCACGCACAGCAAAAAAGCTGTATTGATTCTTGAAATTTAGCACCCAGAAGATGAGAAACAAGAGAAAAGAGAAAAAGAAACTGTGTGATGAAGCATAAAAAGCATTTTTTTTCCCTCTTTTCCTCTTCTTTTACACTTCGACATATAAGTGTAAAGAGCATGCGAGAGAGAATGAATGAAGAGTGAGTGACAAAGTAGGAAAAGTAGGAGACTGAGAGAGACATGAGAAAGACAGGCAGAGTACAGTGGGCCGTTAAAGACCCAGCAAGAGAGAGGTCCACACTGTTCATCTTGCACATCAACCACATGTAGACAAGCCAGATTCTGACCTTGCATCCATCGAGGTCACAGCCTCCATCACCAAATTCAAACATGATGTACAGCTGGTCCTTCCCAAACAAGTCTGAAAAGTGGGCAGTCAGTTAACATTACAAGGAATGAAACACCTCAGGCAGCAAGCCAGTCATGCAACAAAGTGCACACTGCCACCAAAGAATACAGCAGGGTGCCACACGGCTTAACACTGATCAGTCTAAAAAAAACACATGAATGCCCTTCCATTGCATGGAGTTATGCTCACCATATTAATGATGTCTGGATCAATTTCCCTGCAATACTCAAGCTTGAAGAGAAAACAAAGTACTAATGCCAAAAATGATGCATTACGAACAGAAAACAAGTACATCAAAATCAAACTATACAGTAGAAGTCAAGCACTCAGAAATTCCTCAGGAAGGAAAACGGCTAAGTACATTTATACCTGAAATTACACAATCATTAATTAGAGCTGAAGAAAATGTCTGAGTAGCTTTCAACCTCACAATCACCAGGTCCTTTAAAAAAAGAAAATTCATACAGCACCAGCCCAAGGCAGTACCATATTCCTGCTCAGTGCTATTTCCCAGCTCAGTGCTATTTCCCTTCAGACAAGCTGGGAAGCAACTGGAAATCAAAAGTATGTGAACTTTCCTGGCTGCCTTGGTAAAAAAAAAAAAAAAAAAGAGGTAAAAAACAACAACAAAACACCCAAACTGACAGACTCCCTCCCTCCACCCAATCAGAAGCAAGCACACACACTGACTACATATTATTCAGTGCATATTACAGACTAAAGCTACAGGGCTGGGTGGTGCTGAGGACAACACACAAATGTCCCATAAGGGGGGAATGACTGTTACAGAAACAAAAACAAAGGCAAAAACAAAGCATTACAGTACCTGGTCGATCATTCTCAGAGCTTTTCTTCTCGTGAAAAACATCCCACTGTTTGAGCAGCTCTGGAGGATAACGGCCTTGAACCAGTGATACACTGCAGCAGAAAAATACAAACATTACAAATAATTATGAAGTACCAGTCACTCCTGCTCACATCTAGACCAATTCAGATTTGTCACACCCTTCCACCGCATGATGCACATGCATGTATACCAATTCATAAAAAAGATCCAAACACATAAAAGATTAAAACTCATAAAAGGAACACTAATTTAATAAGACAATTCAAAACATGTGCATATTTTGGGGGGTAAGTCCTTTTTTCAAGCGACAAAACAGCAGTCAGATAGTGAAAAATGAAAATGTACTCATCCGGTTTCAGTTATGACATGTTCAATGCCTTGAGTGTTTGGAAGAATGTTGGCACGACAGTGTATCAAATTAAATAAAAAATAAGAGCCAGCAGAACCACTAATTTTGTTGATTTCAAGGGACCCCACTTGAGACAAAGTGGCTGGGACCATCAAATGATAAAACCACTTCTTCATAAAGACTCACAGAAACTTTCCCTAAAGTAAAAGAACACACACACACAGGAAGAAACAAATCGAAAACAAGGTTGACTGCCATTGTTCTGAAAGAACATCAAAACAAACAAAATGAAAAAAAGCACTCTTTATCAATGGGAGAAGAAAAAAAACTGGCAAATATGTGACCCGTTCTCACAAAATGAATCTTAACTTAAAATTTGGCAATTTGAGATATCTGCATGTCTCAAAACGGCAAGTTCTGCTTGTTATTTTGACATTTAAATCACGTTTCTACTCCGAAAAATGTGGATGTGACGTGTTTCTGAAGGTTGCATGTGTGGCGGAGGCCATTTTGAGAAAATCAGCTTTCAAGTTTTCACTGTGCATTTTTTCCTTTAATCCTTAGCAACAGGAAGTTTAAATGTACCAATCTTTACCAATTTTGGCACAGGAACATATCAAACATTGGGGCACCTGAAGAGACTTGAAATTTTATGTATTTTGTTAACGTTTTTAATCCCATGCTCTCAGTTTAAAATGAGAAAAACTGATGCCGGGTAAGGTGAATGTGTTTTAAACATATTTATTCAACTTTTCAAAGCATATCAGTGCAAACTGCCAAACACACCAAAGTTTAACGCTTATAGACTTTAATTTCGCAAAAATCGGAAAACACCCAGATAGACCCCCACTGGCTGCTTTTGCCTGTCGCACAGTAAGCCAGCTGCGAGTTAAGACTATTTTGGTGAGAACAGGTCACATATTCAGAACCTATTCCTTCAGCTGTTGCCTCACACAGGTTAAACTGTACAATGACAGTGGAGAAAAAGAGATGGTAGAAGTTGTCTGGGCATGGCCATGGGATGAAGGGGGTATATATATATCAATGCTTTAAAATAAGCATTCTTTTTAGCACGTAGGAAAAGTACAATGAGTTTTGCAATTGCTTGTATATTTACATATATATATACATGAGTGGCAGGGAGAGTAAGAGAGAAAAAACCCAAGCAGTCAGCCATCTCCATCCCTACATTTCATTATTACATGGAACTGGTACTTGAACCACTTTTTAATTACAATTCAAGTCACATTTTTTTTACAGCAAAACAAACCTTTTAACTGTACAGAAGTTTGTTGTGCAATTCTCTTTGCCCTCCCGAAGTCTGCTAAGTTCACTGTAAGAAACAATGAAAAGGATGATTAAGCAAACCGAAAAGAACACTGAAATGTCTACTAAGCAAAACTCTAAGGATCATCAGATATACAATTAAACAATCAGCTTAGGTACTGAAAACTCATTGGAGCCATGCTAAATATTGTCCACTATGTATGTGCATGTGTATTTTCTTATTAAATATCTTCTTCTTCTGCATTCCCCTTTTCTGGAGGCAAAATGCCAACACCAGATGTGATCATTTTTAATTCCCCAACCATTTGGGCAGCCCTATTCCACTTTTGAGGGTTGACAGTGTCTGTACATGTGCATGCGTGTGTCTATGCAGGTGTGTGTATGAACTTGACTCATTTTTCTGCATGGGTGGTGCCTTGCTCCCCTTCACACAGAGTTTGCACAAAGGGGAGGTTCATCCCATTTCCTGGCTGCTGTGAAGCAGCAGGGGGGATGGGTTGTAGAAAGAGAGTGGTGGCAGGCTCAATATTCAGCCTCACAGACATCCGCATCAAAATACATCAGCACTCTACTGAAGAGCAGTTTGCCATGATGGAAGACAAATCAACTCACTTGGAAATGACAATTTCTGGTAGAATCTCCTTGAATGTTTTCTGAGGTTCATCATTTACCTCAAAGTCTCCTTCAATGGGTACAATCTGCAGACAAAGGGCATAAGTAAGTAAGTAACTTGGTGTTTTATGCCCAGTCAACAAGTACGGTTATATCAGGGCGAGACAAAGGGCAATAAACCATATGAGTACATGCATTAATTCTGACCACATGAGTACATCATTACTACATCAGTACATGCATCAATTTTGACCACAGTATTTCTATCAATGTCAATGAGAACAGATTTAGTACTTGACAAGCATCATGTTTATGACAATAAATGTATTTCTTTGTAATTGACAAGCATCACATTTATGACAATAAATGTATTTCTTTATAACCATATCTGTAAGAACAAGGGTGAGTACTTATCAGCATCATTTTTGACAATATGTGAATATTTGATAAATGTAATATTTCTGAGTATATATATACTGATTCTCTTAAGTAAGAAATGCTGTTTCGTTATTAAAGACATTGTCTGGACAATACAGAACTACCATACAATTACAAAGCTCTGCGCCGTTTCTACATATATAGCGATCATGTATACTTCACAATGAAAAAGATGCAGGTATCATCATCGTAGTTCTAGTCTACTACACCCCACAAAATGCCATTCCATAATCTTTCCAGGCCTGGAAAAAGCCACCTCAGTTTTCCCAAACTTCCTCAGTATCTGAAAGCCTGCACAAACCCTGATTGCCAAAACAGGCACAGCACAGTCTGCAACATTGCAGCCACTTACACTACAAGCATAACCAAGGCCAGGCCTACAACGTACATATGCCTTGGTTCGGGTTGGGCACACACTGTTGCATTTACACCTACACCTACCGCTCTGGAAGCACACTGGCGCTGGATCTTCTGCTGCTAGTGCCAAAATTAAGTTGTTCATGTTTTTGAAGTAGGTCAGATCAATTCACCTGAGACTCGGTGTATGAGGTAGGGGAAGGAGGGGAGGGGGGAAGGGGAAGTCTCACTGTGGTTGTGGTTTGACCATTGTGAATGTGATGGCTGCACATAGGTCAGGTTCAAGCATGGCCTGTCTCACACTGTACAGGTGCCAGTTGGTCACAGACAGAACACACTTGCACTAGCTCATAGCTGCAGTCATCCACTTCATAGCTTTTCTGAAAATGTCCTTCAGTTTCTTCATCTATTTCCAGCACTGCATGGTTTGTGGTTTGATTGAGGCTGTGCTCCTCAGTGAAAATGTCCCCTAATTTTCTGGGAGCCAATATTATTAGAGTGTTTCTCAAGTCAAAGATGAATATTAGTTGATTTTTTCACCATATATTATTGTTATCAACCAGGACTTAAATCAGAAGTTTGTGTCATCACCACTTCAAACACATCCTCTGCTATATTCTAGACAGCAGTTGATGCACAACAGAAGAACACAGGCCACGCCCAGCCGTACTCCGTAACCAAGCTGAATGCAGCTTGCATCTGTCCAAGGACATCAAAATTATATGAACGAATGCGGTATCCTGTGCACAGCTTGTGCTCCAAATCAATGATCATGGAAATGGTTTCTGCTAGTATAAATGGCCTCATTAACACAAAACGCTTACCTTGAGGGCAACAGACTGTCCATTGTGCCTCGTGCGGAACACTTCACCATACACGCCTTCACCCACCTTCACACACTTCTTCAACACACTGAAACAGGTAGCCACAAGCTTCACTCAAAATGTTCACTTGAAAAGAGTTGAAGTAAATCTCTGGATTTAAGACACACATTTGCTCTCAAACACAATAACACTGCACAAGCATGTATGTACATAGACACCCGCACAAAAACACCACACACATTACATGTGCACACACAGAGATAATAATATATGCCAAAGCACAGACTAAGTCACTTACAGCAAGTTACGCAGCGCACTTAGCACAAGAATACCAACCTTGCAGGTATGACTGTGGTGAACGGCAAGGGCTCAGTCTGACCACACTCCTGCAAGACGTTTTGCCAAGGTGACAATTCCTCCCCATCATCTTTCTTAGTCTTGGACGGAGTAAGCATCTCCTGTAGTCATCAAAACCACACCTAGAATACTACAATGTAGCAATCAATAATTATTATATGTGTTACTCTCAAATGCATTTATATTATTATAACCAAGAAAAGGTAGTTCCCCACATTTCCTGGAAGTACGATGGTAATGTGCCACAATACAATTATGCAAACTTGTCAATCTAATACTTTTATTTTATTTTTTACAGGTGTTGATGTTGATCACGTTGTTCTTTGACGTCACTGATGGTGGTGCAAGCTGTATTGTACTTGTACTGAGTTGTAGTCAGCGACAGCTCTTTCTTATAATTTTTTTTTGTTTTGTTTTTTAGATAGCACCACTACTAGTACTGTAGTAGTTAGTACTGATGACTTCTTTTATTGACTGAGTCTGTAATGTGTCTGAACTAGCAGTAGCAATGATGCCAATGTTAAGCCTGGTCTGTTTGGTGGGATAGGACAGGTGGAGGGATAAAACAGGAAAATGCTTTTAATCCTATCTCACATGAATTTTCACTATCCATACCAGTTGACTGGGTGGTTCATACCGCATACACTACAGCACAAAAAAGGACAAGCAAACACACATCCCACTTACAGCAAAAGAGCGAGTCAGGTTGGCACCAAGGGATTTTTTGCAACTCAAAACACTGTTGTTTCCATCACACAAAACTGAGGTATCAGCCAAGTCATCAATATGGAATGCTGAGGTCAACATGTAGCGCACAGGGCTGCCTTCCTTGGGTGATTCTGGCAACGTCAAAGAAGACTGGCTTGATTCAATGTCTGATGCATCATCACTTTCAGATTTATTGCTATCTTCCTCCTCTTCATCTTCCTCCTCTCCGCCTTCTTCATCCTCATCTTCTTCCCCCTCTTCTTCTTCTTCCCCATCTTCCACTATTGCACTTAGATTTTCTGAGCCCTGAGTGGCAGAGCCTAAGTCAGAGTCTGCAGCAACAGGCAAGGAGCGGTTCTCCTCTGCAATACCAGTGAGTGCAACACCCACGTTTCCTGATAAAGTCCTTTGCACACAGCCCATCTGTTCCACACCACCCGGAGAGTCAAACAAGCTGCAAGAAGCGTCAAAATTACTTCGCTGAGATGCATCCGAGGCCTCCACATAGCTCTTAATGAGACTCTCCCTCAGCATCTGCACTCTGGTCTTACACTCCACCACCAGGTGATCTTCAACCAGGCTGTCGAGGCCATCACACACCGGACTGAGCTCTGCAGACTGGTCACAGCAGTGGGACGGTTGCTCCACCGGTTCTTTTCTTTTTCTCAGCTTTCTGCTGCCCACCCTCATGGACGCAAAGCTTTTCTCCAACCTCTCCAAGTTCCTCTCCTTCTCTATACTTTCATCTTCTGTCGGCTGTTCGGACACGTCTGAGAACATGGAAGCATTGCTCTCCTGGCAGGGAAAGATAGAGGGAGTGGAGGCCAGACTTAAGGATGGGGACTGGCCGCCATGTTCTGTCACACAGACACTTTCGTTGTGGGAAGAGATGTAAGAAATATCCGCCGTGTGCAGGTTGGGGCTGGGCTTGACACAGCTGGTGTCAGCAGCACAGGGGGTGCTCGTCCCCACCCCTATGCCGGCCTGATCTGACTTCCTGCTCCACTTATCCCTGCCCTTCAAGGCTGGAGGAGAGTCAGAAATGACCAGGCTGTAATCGTCAAATTCACTGAAGTTGATGGAGCTGTGATTCTTTGCTGGAGGAGGTTTGTCGGCTGGTGGATTCCGTTTGCCTTTCGGTTGACGTCTCGTCTTCTTTTTCTCGCAGTCATTGGTGACATCACGCAGCACACGACGTGTGACGCGCTTCGCCACTGGGGTTGTACAGTCACTGCTGGAGCATGTATCCTGAAAAACGAAAATGTAGTATATTGTAACTATACAAAAATGGTATGGGTTTACTTACTAGTACTATAATACTGATGTTTTCAGATGACCTTTTCTCAAAGGTGATTTAGCATGTTTGATGCATGCACTCCTGTTAGTGTTACAACTTACACATCTTTTTTAAAATTTTGATCAGTTGCTGAATTAGAAATTATTATTGTGCTGAACTTCAAAACAAAGCTGCTGTGCTGACAATGGCAATGTCATACACACAGTGGTAAAAGACCATGCTGAAAGACCATGCTGATCACGATGAGAGACAATCCCTCTTTTACTGCCACATTCTCTGAAACCTTTCCCTCATGATGGTTCCATTCAAATGCACCCCCACCCCCCACGGACCACCCCTCTGGTCTTTGAAGATCACATTTGCCTGAATTTTAGGGCACCCTGAAATGATGGGTTCCACTGTATGTATTACAAAATTTACACTCAAGGGATGCTGTAGGTTTCATGTTGTGCATTGTGGTTTCCACACTACTACCAGTTCCTTGACACTCACAGCATGCATACCCGCAAGGTGCTAAATGAAAGGAAACAAATTTACTGATAATTATGCTTAATATTGTGTTATGTGTTTAATGCTACACTTAGTTTTCAAAGAAAACAGGTGATATAATTTTTCGATGTAATAGTTTAATACATAGTTTTTAGTAGACTAGAAGTAGAACACAGTGTTAGGTTTACAAATAACAAACTGGTGAGAAAGATTAGTATGAAAAAATATGATCCACGTATTTTCTTGCATTTTATGTGTTAAAAACAACAATTTCAAAGTTTAATTGTTGTGGTCATTCTGTGTGGAGCTGGTGTTATGTGTGGACTGTGGTGCTATCCTTGTTTGAAGTTCACTGTCACCTTATGTCTTTTCAGTTTTGTACTTAAATTATGAATTAACAAATGGCAATTGAATATATATATTTTGAACTATCAACTTGTTTACCTTATCAGAAGAAAAAAGTTTGCCTTTATTCTGCCTGGGCTGCCGCTTCCGTTTGTTTGCCTTGTTGCCAGTGTTCTCATCTGAACCAGTCTGAAGATTCAGCCTATAAAAGTAAAGCAAACATTTCAACAGAAACTGCACTTGACTTTTGTCAAAACATCAAAGAATTAAACAATCCCTTAAAATAAAAAGAAATGATCACAAATTTACCAGAAAAGCAGAGCAAATGCTAAAAACATGAAACTGGAAATTATAGCAAACATTAAAAGCATGACAAAGTGAATTGCCACTATCAGACACAGCAGGGGGCCCAGAGCGCTCATGCAAAACCAACACACAAGGAGTTAATTAGCGCTTTAATGGGGTCACACAAACACAACAACAAAGACCTGAGTTGCCTATGGTAACTCTCACCTGGCATGTGAGTAAGTACAAGGTACATGTATAACAACCATAGGTGACTCAGGTCTTTGTTGTTGTGTTTGTATAATGTCTTTTGAGCGTTAATTAAATCCCTTGTCAAAGTGAGTCAAAGTCTCAAACTTACTTTACTATTTACTAAGTCACATTTTAAATATATATATAATATAATATGGAGTTCACTTTCAAGAGTTATTCCATTGTCAACATCCCACAAAGTTTGAAAGATCCTGCCCAAATTGTGCCACGCAAACTGGAATGGGATTCTTCATACACCCAAAATGTGTATTCATGCAATACAAAAAAAATCTCTCTTTTTTTCTTTTCTTTTTTTAAATCACCAGAAACAGCACCAAGTGAGAATGGCATCAAAACTAAAATGGAGGCACACATACCTGATCCTGTACAAAATATATGTAAACATTACAAGTTACACAAACTTCATGCATGTGATAGAACCAGTGAACCACACAAAGGCAATCTTTAACTAAAATTTGATCAGGCTGGTACAGCTTGAACTTTTTTTAAACTACCAACATTTAGTAGTTTAGTACTTTCAGTTTTACACATATGCTGATTTTATTTTGAACTTAGACTAAGTTGGATACTCAAATTTAGAAACTGAGTCACATTCCTTAGTAGTAACTAGTGGGGTGGCTGCACAAAACACCAAATCTCCAGCTTGCCTGTGAGGCTGTGGCACATCACTACCTCTTTGAAATGCAGCAAGACACGAGAACTAAGTCTGTTCTCATATCAATTATCATTCTAGGAACAAGATCAAAGAGGATACAGGTACTCATTAGGCCAGCTGCAAGAGTGACAGTGACACACAAAACTTTCCTACAGCCAATCAATACAATTTTATTATTGTTAGGCCAGCTGCAAGAGTGACACTGACACTCAAACCTTTCCTACAGCCAATCAATACAATTTTATTACTATACTATTATGAAGGCTAGTCTAATGTTAGTACAACTTCTGCAAGCGTCTAACTGAATAATAATTAATAAGAATTAAATTTTAAAGTCTTTATTGCTAAACAAAATGTCAAGTGTAATAAAGTAATACAAATTACAATGGTGCCCAATACACTCACTCACACATTCACACCAGACCCGCTAACTGTCACTCATGAAACTTGACTTCAAAACCAATGGACAATTTTCAAACAAAATGCCTAATCTCAAATTTAACATTTTACTTTGATCCCTTCTAATTTGTGGTTAAACATGTCTTGCAAAGGCTGGTTCCTTTAATATTAATGTGACTTACAATGCCTTTTCCTTGGCCCTCCGCCCAGTGAACAATGTGCCTGAAGCATCTGCACTGTTCATGGAATCGCTTGGCCCAAAGCCAGACTCTGAACTGCTGGTGCTGAATACTTGGTGCCTGCTCCTATCCCCGGAGTGGAAGATGTTGGCTGTCTCCAGGGACACAACACAACGATGCCGGTGGTGTCCATATGTCCGCAAAGCTTTTTCTCGACCCATTGGTTTGGCTGTATTGCTGTAAGGTGTAGTGTATTGTAATTCTGAAACTAAGGTGGCACAAACACAAACATGTATAAAATTAACTTTGAAAAAAGTCATGAAGAAAACTCTAGCCGATGTGGGTAAGCACTTCAGCATTTGTGATAATATTAATGCTATAAATATAATTATAATTATAAATATTCAGTCCAAATGGCAAATGTGCATAAATAGTAAATCATACTTCATAATTTACTCATTTATTTCCCAAAGTTCAAGTACTTCAAGTTCAACTTCAGCTACAGCTAGTTCAAATCTACTGAATTTCTTCATTTTTTGTCCTTCTTCAAGTTCTTCTGCTTCTTATTTTATCATGTTTACTTTTAATACTAATAGTTTTACTTCAAATACTTTTGATTTCTGGCATTTAAAAGTTGGAGCTCAACACTCACTCCAGTCACTGTGTCAGATTTTCTTCATATTTTTTTTTCCTGTTCACCATATTGCCCAACTTGAACATTTTGAAGACTAAGTAACTTAGTAAGTCTTAGACTCTTGCACTCTGGTCTTTGCAGTGTTACATTTTTGTTTTACACTAATTACATTGTTTACAACACACTTTTTGCATGCTGGGTGATTTTGGTGTTTCCATTATCCACTGAACTCTGACATGAATCTTTGGCATGTGTATACATCGTAACATGTGGTCTTTACATCATGCATATGCAGATCTACACAAATGGGGGACCTTAGTTTATAAGGGGGGAAGAAGAAAAGAAAAAAAGGAGAGAACAGTCAACAGTACATCAGTAGCTTAAAATTATTACATATTAGTTTTAGTATTACGCAAAGTTCTGCATAATGATAATATGGCACACTAGGTCAGATGCAGCACTGCTAATACTATAATAGTAACACTACATTACTACTACTAGTTACTACAGTACTAAATTTACAATTATTGTCATCTGCTAATGCTATACATACACAGTACACACTGACTAGCAAGTAGCACTAGCACAGTAGCAGCATCTAGATTTCGACAAGAGGTCTAAGACTCTAATGGCTGGTGGTATAGATACACACAGATAACGCATAATATTAATTTACTATAGCAGAATACGCAAAATGACTGGTAGTGGTACAGACACAGTGGTACCGGTAGGCCAACTTCAAGGAAAACAATAAACACCAACCGGAAGGACACTGATTACAATTATTTATAAGCAACCCTGATTTGGGGGACAGATCCATAATTTTCTCTTGAAATACTTAATAATATTTTGGTACTGAAATCTGACATTAACTCCTTCGTGTATTAGAGCGAATAAAGACCGCTTTCTTAATCTTACGTTGCTCTTATTCAGCCTTGGCTTTTCCACTTCAAAAATGGCGCTGGTTCGAAATGATCTGGTTTGTACACAATCTCTGATTGGATAAATGAGGTCCATATCTGTTATCTATAATTCCATTGGTTGATGTTTGACCCCTTCTATTTCCTGTGACATTACTCTACGTAACCTCGTTGTCTGCTACCGAAAGGAGCTCGAGTGTTTCGGCAGGAGGAGGTACTACATTTTGTTAAACTTTTTTTTTTAGGGGGTGTGCTTGAAAATAGCCATGCGGTTTTGTGCCCGTGTGTGTCTTTGAATATGATACAGGTTGAACTGCAGTTTTACATGTCTCTAGCTTTAAAAAGTCGAAACTTTGCCGGGAACACTCAGTGGAAAATTATACTGAAAATATTTTGTGTATGCTGAACATATTTCATTGCTTATCAACGTAAACTCGGGAGGTAACCCGAACTTTCACCCATGCTTTTACGTTACTCGTTTCTTCTCCTCTTCGCTCTTTCTAACCTCCATTGCGTACATCTGGGCTGTTTTACTGCCAGTACTGAGAACAATGCTAGGCTGCGCAGTAACAACGAACACTCCTAGCATACATGTGTCAAGAGTGCCACCGTGAACGATATTCGAAGCTCCTTGTGTGTGTGGGGTGTGTGTGTGTGTGTGTGTGTGTGTGTGTGAGAGAGAGAGAGAGAGAGAGAGAGAGAGAGAGAGAGAGGAACTCGAACTCGAACTCGAAAACTTTATTTTACAAGGATTGTAGTTTAGGTTCAGTCAAAAACCTGTCTAACAACTAGTCCTTGCTAAGCTACTGATAAATAGATGTCAAATTACAGGCATTACTTATATACATAATATAGGTATGAATGAGTGAGTGAAACGTTATACATGAGAATTTCTACACAAAACATAGCGTGCTCACAGTGCCAGATGAACACATGCCATACATCATTCAGTTACATATTATGAGCATATGGTGAGCATATTATGAGCAAATGAAGCAGCAGAACATCTGATCAGTTCATATGACTAGCATCGGAAAAGAAAACAGAAGCATTCAATGCTTATCTTGTAAAGAACAGTAAGGGGGGGGGGGGGGGGGGAACAAAACAAAACGGGGGGAGGGGGTGGGTCAGAAGGCAGTCTGAAGGACTGGGCAGAGTTGATGGGTGTATAAAATAGGTCTCAAATGACCAGTCATTGCAATGGCAATCACTTGAAAACCTCAGTCTCTGTGTCTGTGAAAGAGACAGAGAACTGGAACTCAAGCTCTAAAACTTTATTTTACAAGGATTGTAGTTTAGGTTCAGTCAAAAACCCATCTAACAACTAGTCCTTGCGAAGCCACTGATGAGTAAATATAAAATTACAGGCATAATTTATATACATACAGGCATGAATGAGTGAATGAAATTTGATACATGAGAATTTCCACACAAAACATAGCATGTTCACAGCGCCAGATGTACACATGCATACATCACTCATTTATACATTATGAGCATACAACCTGTAAATAAGGCAGCAGAACATCTGATTAATTCAACACCAGTATTGGACCAAACAGAAAAAGAAAAAAGAAAGCAGTCAATGCTTATCTTATAAAGAACAGTAGGGGGGGGGGGGGGGCACTATCACAAGCAGTCCGAAGGATTGAGCGGAGTATTATGTCACAATCCATCCTATGTAACTACTTCAAGGTGTGCATGAAGTTTACGCTTGAAGGAGCTGAGTGACTGACAAGATCTGACTGTCAGAGGTATGTGGTTCCATAGATAAGCACCAGAGAAGGATATACTTGTTTTGAGTATGTCTATCCTTGACCTAGGCAAACTAAGGTGATAGTTCCTAGAATTGGAATAGGGTGAGGGAGTGTGTGTGTACAGGTTAGATATGTACTCTGAGGCCTCATTGCTAAGGACCCTGTACATGACCACACCTTTGAACTATTCAAGTTGTTTTTGTAGGCTCATTATTCTCATCACCTTTAATTTCTGGTCAGGAGTTAGAGTTGTATCTGGAAGGATTAACTTTACAGCTCTTCTGTGCAGAGAATTTAATCTCTTTTTGAGAACATCACTACATCCGTCCCACACGACTGATGCATAATCAATGTGAGGTTTAATGTGGGCATTGAAGAACAGTTTTCTGGTGTCAATGTCTATGATGTACCTTAATTTCGACAGAAGGAAAACTCGTCTTGAAATTGTTTTACACACATTATTAATATGTGAGTCCCAGCGAAGAGAGAGAGAGTAGTGGCAGGTTAATTAATTTTGGTATTAATTTACTTGTCGATTGTGCCCTTTATTGCATTATTGGAAGAAGGACAAACAAGCAAAGCAGGCAAACAACAGCTGCAACTAGTGCAAGATCACATGCATATATATATATATATATATATAATTATCACAACCCAGTTTCTTTTCTTTGTGCATAACATGTTATGCTATAATTTATACTTTTCATGTCAGTTCAAAATGTATTCAAGCGCTCAGGCCGGAAAGTCCATGGATATAATTTCAGTAATTTGCTCAACCCATCACATTAATCTCCCCAACATTGCCATGGAAACAGCCCTGCTGTTTGTCTGTAATTAATACGAGCCTTATTTCTAAAGACTCTTTTTCTTGTTCCATACAGTGTCCAACTTCAGCATTTTGAAGACTGTGACACTTCTAGTGCATGCTGGGTTGTTTTGGTGTTTCCATAACCCACTGACCTCTCATGCGGACCACAGGGTCTTTATGTACATGTTATCTTTTTGCATTTATATACAGTATGTATGTGTATAAACATGGGGGACCTTAGTTTATAATTATGGTCACATTCAAGAGCTTTTCTAGAGACTGCACAGTGTTTGGCTTTGGAGAAATTTCAGGGCAGGTACAAAGCCTTACAGTACGTAATATTCACCCCTCCAGAGTTCCATGTGGTGACCACACTGAGTCATGCTTAACTTGCCTTTCATTAAGTTTCAGGAGTGAGTGTCAATCTCCTGATCAGTACTTCAGATCTGTGATGTGCAAGCAACCAGAGAAATAAAATGACTTGTCTGTCATTTGTTACAAATCTGGCTGAGATGGAATTTCAGCATGAGGCTCTTTGTTTCAGTTATGTACTGTTTTTTGTTTGTTTCTTTGTTTCTTTGTTTCTTTCCTTTTTGCATATTGTTGTTTTGTCTTGTAACAACACAAGCATTCAAATCAACTTGTTTGTGTATTTTGAGCTTCATTCTGAATGTTGACAGTCACCTTTGTTTGAGAATTATCAGAGAAGTTCCAAACTTCTTATTGTACAACACTCCAAAGTAACCAGCATGGTGGAACATACTTCAAAATAAGAAGAGAGGTGGCCTTTGAATTAAGTAAGGGGTTATTTATAAGAAAGCATGATGAGTTTTGATTTAGAAGAGTGGCCTTTAGAGAGGAGTGGTCTCATGAGGATGGTTTGTCATCAGGAGTTCTTCGTCTTCCTTCAAGGGTAGCCACAATCATCATTTTGATTATTCAGTTCTTGTACTTTCATGCATTGTGATTGTCTGTATTAGGTAGGTGGTGTTGCTTAATGTCCTTGGATGTTGGTTGACATATTAGGGACAAGCTGAGAGCAATGCCGAAGCATGGTTCAATATAGCTTTACATCCATGGAAACCAGAAGGCTCATTAGGACGGACAGCCCAGGATGGCCACCTCGACTCTCACACAGCTCCTGAACTATGATTGTCTGTATTGTTCCATGCTATTGGCTATGAGGCCTTCTCTTTCCAAAAGATGAGTGGTGTGTCTGCATGCATGTGAAATAGTGGGCACAACTGGACAAAAACAGAACAGACACCGGTTCATGGGTTCTCAGTAAAGGAGGTAACTATTTTATTCATGAACAGGGGGAATAACCCCTATTACTACAGGAGATCCATGGTAGCTCATAGGTACTAAACATCAATTCACAGTACAACAGTGAG
This sequence comes from Alviniconcha marisindica, assembly GCA_018857735.1. NCBI lineage: Eukaryota > Metazoa > Mollusca > Gastropoda > Provannidae > Alviniconcha > Alviniconcha marisindica. The sequence goes on along the minus strand of JABMCL010003517.1, from coordinate 313,785 downwards.
TTTCTCTGTATTATTGTCCAACTTCCGTTGCAGACACTTGGCCATGGCATCAGCGGTTTGTCTGGTACAGGGAGCCAGCCGTGGCATTGGCCTAGGGTTCTGCCGCACATTACTGGCGAGGTCACCAGGCATATCTGTCATTGCAACTTGCCGCAGTCCATCCTCTGCCCCAGCACTGCAAGCCTTGCAGGAGCAGCACCCACAGCAACTGACCGTGCTGCAGGTGGATGTCACCAACACGGAGCAGATTGAGCAAGCATCCAGTGTTGTCAGTGAAAAGTTTGGTCATGTGGATTTGCTGATTAACTCTGCTGGAATGCTGCACCCAAAAGGCCGGGGTGAGACCAGTCTGAAGGACGTCAGTGCTGAGGTGACTGATTCATCTTCTGTACTTGCTGTGACCATTTCTTAGTCTTTCTTAGACTTAAGTTCAGTGGGATGGGTCCCAAAATCAAAAGTGAAATTTGTGACAGCATTGACTTAAGATCATTCTGAATGAACCGTAGGTCATAGTGGGTCACGAGATCGAAAGCGAGGTTGGATTGTAGGTCGGTGTGGGCAAATGGCTGAGCAGCCATGAAGGTGATGAAAAGACACAAATCACATGCATAGGTACTAAACATCAATTCACAGCACAACAGTGAGTTTCTCTGTATTATGTGTACCACTTATTTTTTTTAAATTCCAAGATAACAATAGAATACCCTTTCATAGATTTCCTTTGTTGGGTGGCTGATCAAGAGTTGGTGAGATGAAGGACAACAGCTCAAAGTGAGTAGGGAATAGAGTCAGTCGCTTGACCTGCCGTGACCTATGCCATTAATCCCTTCACTGTCCCAGCCTGTAAAATTTCCAGGCTGAAAAGTGTACACATACACATACACACCTGCAGACAGTATATTAGATGGTCCCATAACAAATCTACTTTCAGTACTGTGTATTTTGATGGAAATCCTTTCATGTATTCATGCGGAATGAAAAAAAAGCCATAATGATTTCAAATCTGGCACTTTCATTGGTCGTTTTTAGAGTAACAACATGGCAAGCATGGCAGTGAAAAGGTTAAGCTAATAAGAATGACCCCAGGCTGGCTTTTGATTTTGTACCCAACATCACCTCCCCCATAAATATTCTTAATCTTAAAAAGGTCCATTGTTTTGTTTTTGTTTTTCTTATGCCATTAGGCATGCATTCAAACTCAAAGTCTTGATGTAAACCAGTACTAGTGTTTTCAGGTCAACTGTGAAGAAATCATGGACAAATTTGATATCAGACAAAAAAAAAGAAAAAAGATTGGTGTTAATGTTGTTTTATTTAATATTTTCTCCTTTGCTCCTGTTTTACAAGTATGCTGTTAGAACATGAAGAAGAAACTACATCATGTTGCATCAACTGACTGTGGTCTTCCTCCATGGTTTCAGGGTCTTGAAACAACAATGCGTACAAACACAATTGGACCCCTGATGATGGCCAAGTATTTTGCTCCATTGCTTCAGAAAGGCCAAGGTGTAGTTGGGATCCAGTCGGCAGACTACAAAAGTTTCCATGCGTCCATCCTTGTGAACATGTCTGCTAAAGTTGGCTCTATCACTGACAACGGTAACAGTTATTTAGTTTAACCATACAATTTTGTTGTTGTTGTAACTTGGATGCAGTCTTTTTGCCAAGACTGCATAAATGTCTTGGAAATCAGCATTCACAACATAAAACATGGGCCATATTTTTTTTATAAATGTAGATTTGTCACTCTCATGCACAGTTGTGAGTGTGTGGTTGGCAGTGTGTGTCTGGTGTGGCTGCACAGCCTGCAAATTTCTGTGGCCAACATTGTAATGTCATTGCATCTGTCACCATTCAAGAAAGATTTCTCAAACTTTGTATGCATTGCATTGCATCACTTTGTTTGAGTGATTTGCACTCAACAGTGCACTGCATTGTGTGTATGTGTGTTGTTTTTGTTTTTGTTGTTGTGTGTGTGTGTGGACTAATGTAGGATGGGTGATTGCACAGTAAATAACAAAACAGGACAAGGTGTCACATCTTATTCTCAGGCAACACATGATTGGTTGATTCATAATGGTTAACAGCTATGATGACAGATGACTGGTTTAATCGTTTATAGGTCAAGTGAAATCTACATGGTCATCACCTACTAATGTTTACATGAACATAGATGATAGTGATGTACTGAAGGTTGCAGTCAATTACTGAATTAGAAATTTGTATTTAATTCTTAATATATGTTATATGTGCATGTAATGTACAGCTCAACAAAGGCTTTAGAGAGGGGGAAGTGTGTGTGTGGGAGGGGGGGGGGGGGTACCAAGAAAATAGGAAACATTCATTGTGTAAGGTTTGCAACTCACTAGAGCTTGCTGGTTATGGCAAAAGTTACACAGCTCATGTTTGTTATTGCACATTATGTTTGTTTAAAGTTGTACTTTCTTGAGCTGTTTTGAAAAAAATGACCATTACAGTTGTCATAAACTTAACATTATTTAACCAATTTTTACCAAAAAAATAAACCACTTTGTCATCTGTTATACATATATAATATGAAAGGATACTGGAGGTTTGTGCAGAGGTTTTTATCTCAGCAAAAACTAACATTGGCACTTTCTCAGACAGCATTTCAGTAACTGTTTTCAAACTTTACATGATGATAGACAGATTTTATTCCAATGGCAGCGAAAAACATTATTAATGATTCCTGTGATAGTAACTGAAGCAGATCCAGATCCAGATGTTATTTAGTTAAGTGTACACCTGCACCTATCAGAAATATTAAGTTTGTTGTTGTTGCTTGTTTTTTTGTTTTTGTTTTTAGGTTTAAAGTTTCAGAATTTATTTTATCGTTGTCAAATAGCAAGTATGTGAAATCTTGTTGACAGCTGTCAGTCAATCCTCTATTTGCAGGGCTTGGGGGCTGGTACAGCTATCGCCTTTCCAAAGCAGCCCTCAACATGTCAACCAAAAATCTCAGTTTGGAGCTTGGACGTGGGCGCAGAAAAGTCATCTGCATATCGCTTCATCCCGGCACCGTGGACACTGACCTTTCACGTCCCTACCACCAAAATGTTCCCAACCTTTTCTCCATTGAACATTCTGTGAACAGCATGATGGCCGTCATTGACAGTCTGACTGTGGAGGATACAGGGAAATTCTTCACTTATGACCGAACCATCTTGCCTTTTTGAAAGAAGTGTTTCAATATTTAGAAGGTTCTGCCCCTGTGTTCTAAGCCTTGCTTCCTACCTCGGAAACTTTCAGTCTTACCATCTTTTGGTACTGTGTTGTCTGGCAGAGGGTTCTGCCCCCAAGCTTTAAGCCTTGCCTCCTACCTCAGAAACTTTCAGCCTGACCACCTTTTGGTACTGTGTTGACTGGCATAATGCACGGTGATTTGAGTATTCCAACATTCAAATGAATGTAATTTGCTTCATTTGTTTTGTAGCGGATATTTTTTGTCATATTGGTGAATGTGCACAATTACAGGTACTTATTTTGAAGATTTTGTTTGGAATCTACTAGTCTTTCACTCCATCATTATGCTTTAGCTTGTCAGGCAAACATGGCAAACACAATATTTGGGTTATCCATGTTGAATATTAAATGTGATATTCTGATTGAACTGATATTCTGTTGCTGTATTCACAGGATTTCCTATGGAAAGTTAAAACACACACACACACAACAAAAACCAACAACAAAAACAACATTGTTGTCCCTAAGTCCATTTGACTCCACACCCTGGATTGTTAAATGTGCAATTTACTGTTATGGGATGGCTGAACAGTGTTATTATGCAGGACAACACAATCAATAAATCTGGTATAATGCAAACACAATGATCCTGCATTGGACATAATTTTGAACTGGTACGACACCCAAAATTGACAGTCTGACTAGAGGATACAGGGATTTTTTTTACTTATGACCGAACCATTTTGCCTTTTTAAAAGAACTGTCTCAATGTTCAGAGGGTTCTGCCCCCCAAGTTTTAAGCCTTGCCTCCTACCTCAGAAACTTTCAGCCTGACCACCTTTTGGTACTGTGTTGCACGGTGCACGGTGATTTGAGTATTCCAGCATTCAAACGAATGTAATTTGCTTCATTTGATTGTAGCAAACATTTTTTGTCATGATATTGGTGAATGTGCACAATTACAGGTACTTATTTTGAAGATTTTGTTTGGAATCTACTAGTCTTTCACTCCATCACTAAGCTTTAACTTGTCAGGCAAACATGGCAAACACAGCATCTGGGTTATCCATGTTGAATATTAAATAATTAAATGTGATATTCTGATTGAACTGATTGGTTAAACTGTTGTTGTATTCACAGGATTTCCTTTGGAAAGTTCACAAACACACACACACACACACACACACAAAAAACAAAAAAACACACACAAAAAACGTTGCACCTAAGTCCATTTGACTAAGCAGTGGATTGTTAAATGTGCAATTTATGGTTATGGGATGGCTGAACAATGTTACTGTGCAGGATGACATAATCAATAAATTTGGTATAATGCAAGCACAATGATCCTGCATTAGACAATTTTAAACTGCTACCACACCCAAAATTATGATTTATGAAAAAATGCATGGGTCAGTGTGATAATTTTATGAGGTCTGTCTGTTCGGCTGTCCCTTGCATAACTTTATGCCAATGTTGGCATTTTGCCAGGCAGTGTGGCCTAGATCTTGCAAACTGTGTGTGAAGATTATAGCCTTCATGTCAGTTTCAATGACCTTGACATCAGAAAGATAAAACAGCAACTTGAACTTTCTCCATAAATTCTGATATGGTCAATTTCAGACTGTGTGTTTGCTACATATAACTCCTGACAGGACCATACACAAAACATTTTTGAACTCAGCATGATCTTTAACATTGGCTTTACATGGAGATGATTGGAGCAAGATCTTTCTAACGTTGCATGATGAAAACCCCTATTTAGTTCTACTCTTTCATGCCAGTTTTGTTGACCACATCTGTTCGAGAGAGAGAAATTATTTCCTGCCTTGCCAAAAACATTAATTTAAATCAACACACAAGGGAGTTAATTTTAATTAGCACTCAAAATACATAACACAAGTACAACAATAAAGACCTGAGTTGCCTATGTTAACTTTGACCTGGCATGAGTAAATACATGGTGCATAACTCCACCAGAGGGGCATCATCATTAATTGAAATGTTGTCATTTTTGGGGATGCTGAAAGATCTTTGAAAAACTGCACAGTAATAAACTCTGGCAAGGTGTATTTGTCACATCAGTTTGGATGACTACCCATTTATAAGTTGACACAACAGTTCTGAAGACATTTTCTTGTTTCAAATACATGTATCAATTCAGCATTTACTCTCCTTGTACAGTGTATGATCACACAAATATTAAATTATGAACCACTTTGGATACCAATGTGCAATCTTCTAAGTGTATGTAGACATTAAATTCTGTATAGTAGCAGAACATAGTTATGAACCACTTTGGATACCAATATACAATGTTCAGAAGTGTATGTAGACATTAAGATCTGTATAGTAATTGTGTCCATTCATCAGAAGAGGATACAAATTGTATCAAGAACTGGTAGTTTTATTTTTGATTTCGCTTTTATTTTTGCCCCTTCATAGAACATTTTCTTCATGATGTGAGATTACTTTGCATCTCATCATGACCTGCTGAAGCCAGTGCATGAAAAGGTGTGTGGGACTTTGCGTGTGAATTTTGAACACAAATTTTTGAACACAAATCCCTGTATGTATTTGTGAAACTCTACTCCCTGTATCATAAATACATTTGCAATGTACTCTGTTCATGATCTGAATGTGTGGCTTTAATATACAATTGAATCTCTCTACATTGTGGTCAAGATCTGTTCTGGGCAAAAGCACATCAGTGAGAATCTCTCTCTCTGGCATGCACACACAAACACACGAGAAAACACAGATATAAGTTTAATAAAATCAACTTCAAGAACATCAGCAGTAAATAAATTTCAATTCTCTGCTCTCAGGTCTTCCCGCTGGAAGTAGCAAGCTTCAAAATTGGCAGAATGCTCTCACCTTGTTTTAGGCATGAAGAAATGCAAGCACATCACTCTTGCTCTGAAAAATCTCCACTGGCTGCCTGCCCTTCAAAGAATTTACTGCAAGCTGTCCCCTTCTCTGCTACAAGAGCTTCAACACTCCTTCCTTCACATGTTTCTGACCTTCTCAGTCTGTACACTGTCTCTCACACACTGCACTCTGCAAGTGATATAACCAAACTGTATATCCCATGCTACCAGCTGGAGCAGTACAGCAAGTGCACTTTTTTTCTCTCTCCAAATCCGTACCTTCTCTGGAACTCTGCCTGCTGATCTCAATGAAACTGACACATACACAAGCATATATATATATATATATATATATATATATATCTGTGTGTGCATGTGGTGGCTGGGAGACTTGTTTTTATTGATACCATTATGTTGTAATCTGTTTTCAGAAAACCCTAGTTTTGTGTAATTTACTGATGAACTATTGTACTGATGGTGTCTGAGCTTTATTGTGTGATTAAACTTTTATTATTATATTAGTGTAATGATTTTAATAAGTCTTGAGTGAATAGCAAATTCAAATTTATTGACATCTTGTGTATGTCTGTAATCCCCCCCTCAGCATTTTAAATTTGTATTTGTAATGCTATGTTTTAAGTTTTTAATGTCATTGTGAGGCTGCCTATGCCTGGATGGTTAGTGGCACTATTGAAATATTCATTTATTGTTATAATAAGTAAACATTCAGTTAACACTGCAGTATACGTGGACAGAAGTGCTGAAACTTGATGAAGAATACAACAGTGTCACCAAAGGTTCTTCATCATGAAGCTTCAGACTGTTTCAGTGATACTACTCATGACTCTTACTGTGAATGTCTATAAATTTCACATCTTAGTGATAAAGAAGCTAGTGGCAACACACAAGGTCTTCCTAAAACTCACATCAGTTTGCAGTTCATTTTTTGGCAACCATTTTTCTTTTTTCCTCCAATTTTGTTGGTAACGGCATTTTAATACATTAACCCCTGAAATAAAAATGGGACGACTAAGTATTCTAATGTATCTGCCTGTTTGTGATACATGTTCCTCTGTAAGACTGAATCCAATTTCACTTAGAAATGCTACCTACATAGCACTCTGTCAGCGTAAATCACAGAAGAAAGTAGGTGCATGTCATGATCACTAACGCTCACAGCTTTATCCATTTAGTTCGTCTTTCCAATTATTTTTAGCATGAATAGACCAAGATCTGAGACATCACTTCAAATAAGTTCAAGTCAACCTGAAAACCTAAAAACTTTCAAGATGTCACCACTACTGCGCCACTGTCACTGGTGCACTAAGATCACCATCACAAGTTCCCTAACAAGCACCAGTGTCACTGGTGCACTAAGATCACTGTCACCAGTTCACTACCTGTACCAGGCACCTCTCACTGGTGCACTAAGTTCACTGTCACCAGTGCACTAACAAGCACCATTGTCACTGGTGTGCTAAGATCACCATCACCAGTGCATTAACAAGCACCACTGTCACTGGTACGCTAAGATCACTGTCACCAGTGCACTAACAGGCACCACTGTCACTGGTGCACTAAAATCACCATCACCAGTGCACTAACAAACACCACTGTCACTGGTACACTAAGATCACTGTCACCAGTGCACTAACAGGCACCATTGTGACTACGATCACTGCCACCAGTGAACTAACACACCATTGTCACTGGTGCACTAAGATCACTGTCACCAGTTCACTAACAAGCACCACTGTCACTGGTGCACTAACAAGCACACCACCATCACTGGTGCACTGGGACCACTGTCACCAGTGCACTAACAGGCACCACTGTCGCTGGTGCACTTAAGACTTGGAGACACTACTGTCACTGGAGCACTAAAAATACTGGTACACCAGCAGGCACCACTGCAGCTGGGATGTTGGTCCGACACGTTTTAAAACCCAGCTTCTCTGGTGAGGTACTGGCAGGCACCAGCATCCCAGGATGGTAGGGAGAGAAGGAGAATTTATACCTAAGACTACATTATTGTTACCCGAGTGATTCTGGTAGTGTCTTGAGCTGTTGTACCATTCCATGAAACGAAAGGTTTTGTTTGTTGTTGTTGTTGTTTTTCTTGGGCAGGTTGGGGGGGGGGGGGGGAGGAAAGTCACAAGACAATCTCATACATACACAAATCTGTATAGTATTAGTACCAAAAAACAACAACTTTAAAAGCAAACAAGAAAATAAACATGATCTTCACAAACTTAAGTCTCATAATAAGCAGAAAAAACATTAGCATGTTTGAAATCATTTGTCAAGGCAGAAGGGAAAAAAATGAACACTTTATTCAAGCTTATGTCAACAGTTCAACAGTGGCTCCACAAAAATGGCAAGAGTGTGTTAATATAGCTAACTTTTTTCACACTGTAAATAACAACACATGTATGCAACAAATGTAACTCTAAAAAATAACAACAATAAGCAAGAAGAAAAGAATAACTGCAGCACACTAGTCTATGATATCAGAGTAATGAATTTATTGACCATGATGAAACAGAAAAAAGCAACAGTTAAGCACACTTTTATATTCTTCACCTTTAAACACATCAAGTTCCTTACAATAAATTAATGATACCTATATTGTGACAGCAAGTGCTAACTGAAACTGATGCAAAGTACAGGTCTAAAATGGGATATATTAAAGCAGGCTGGTTTTAAGAGAAGAAAATTAACCCTGGAATCTATGTATTGTATCAAACACATACACAATCTGTTTGTGTGGCACTTTTTTCCCCTTTTTTGAACAAACCTCTCACCATGATGGATATTTTAGGACATAACAGGCTGATATGTTTTGAACAAGCACCTAGTTCTGACAAGCACCCATCATCAAGTCTGAGTAGGACTGATTTAATTATAACATTAGCATTAAAGGGGACCCTACATGAGAACACAACTTGGCCTGAAAATGCAGAAAATGTGCAAATCTTTACTTTCAGGCTTCCAATAATTGTTCTACACATTTTTATGAAACACAAGTACTTTTTCCATTGCTTTTTGAGCTTCTTGGAGTGCAGCCATTTTTGGCTTGCTCATTCACTAATGAGAAACAGAAAAAGGTTGGCTTGTGATGTACAAGACACAAGCGCCACACATGCTGGTCTTGTTGACAATGTCACAGGCACAGACTGCCAGTCAGAAAATGGCAGTGCTCAGGGCCATGTTTTTGCAATTCTCAAACACTAATTTTGAACAAACCTGACTATACATTCTTTTATTCGAATCCTATCAACACTAATTCTTCACTCAGGGTCCTCTTCAATGAATATATATCTTGTAAGCACCTTGTCCAGGAAAGAGCACACTGACAGTGCACAGATAACTGGTCTGTGGCGTATGACAGCTGAATAACCTGTGCACAAATTAACTCTCTTCTATGGATGCTTCTCCTTCTTCATCCTTTTGCCATTAACTATCAACTGATATCCTGCAAAAGTTTGAAAGAAGGGGCCAAGTGTTTGTTTTAAAACAAATAAAACAGCACTGCGGTTACTTTTTGTTTGCTGTCGTTTGTTTTGAGTTGAGGACTAAAAACAAACTTGTGCAAATAAGAGCATATTCCATGATATAATCCGTATACTTTGCACACAGGATAAGCAAACTGGTGAGACAACAAAGAAGCCTCTTTTGTCACCAGCCCACGTATTGTGATGCTCTGTCATCATTTAAAATCAGTGTTATTATTGTTGCTGTGTGACCGTGTTATCCTAGTTGCCATATAAACAACAACTTCTGCAAAACCTTACAGCCCTCACTTGGGAAAGCACTTGTGGAGATTCAGGTGGTGACGCTCCAGCAGTACTACTGTTTTATGCCCAGTCCACAGCTAGGCCCTCTCAACCAATGTAAACAAAATAAGCCCTGATGACCACAAAGGCCCCATCAACCACTGTAAACAACATAGGCCCTGTTGACCACAGAGGCCTCGTCAACCACTGTAACTGATATAGGCCTTTTGGACACAGCATTGTAAACAGCATAGGTCCTGTTGACCACAGGTGCCCTTTCAATCACTGTAAAGAGCATAGGCCCTGTTGACCACACAGGCTCTGTCAACCACTGTAAATGGTATAGGCCCTGTTGAGGCCATTTTGACCACAGAGGTCAACCACAGAAGCCCTGTCAACCAGAAAGGCCCTGTCAACAACAATAAATCACAGAGGCCCTGTCAATCACAAAGGCCCTGTCAACCACAGTGGCCCTGTAAACCACAAAGGCCCTGTCAACAATAAACCACAGAGGCCCCGTCAATTGCATTAAACCATAATAAACCACAGTGTTCCTGTCATTCACAAAGGCCCAGTCAACCACAGAGGCCATGTCAACCACAGCAAACCACCAAGACCCCATCTACCAGAGAAGCCCAATCTAACAGAGGTTATACTTGGGTGGAAATATGACCCACCCCATGCATGGATACACACACACAAACTACATATTATTACTTTGTTGTGTGCATCCAGTTTTACACATGTGTTTGTATTTACAGTAAGTCCCACCTCTTCCAGCTTGCAGAATCATGCAAAGCAAAAACCAGGTTCGAGGTTTTGTTTCACCAAACAAGTATCTGCAGTACAACTGTATAAGTGCACAGACCTTTCTCTTCAAGGACCACCCAAAAGCACACAATAATACAAAATATGTTATATATTTCACAACTATTAAATTGTAAAGCCATGTTCTCATCCAAAAGTAAAGGTGGGATAGAAAGAACGGAATAATCACTGCTCACAAGTGGACACAAACTCTCCTTCACATGCATGCCAAACAGCAAGACAGCTGATAGACCAATGGAAATAAGTAAATAGGTGAACAAAACTTCCACAACAGCCTGGTTACTCTTGGTTATAATGTGGTTCAAAACCAATGCTCCCACAACTAGTGATCCTCCATATATATATATATATACTCAAAGGCATTTGTACTGATTTATTCAGTCATTATCATTATATGGCATTTGTATTGAAGACAGTCAGTCTGGTCCCACTAAACCCAAGACTCCACTGACTGATAAAATCCTGCTGGCCTAAAAAGCACTCATGACAACATTTGAGACAAACCAACAGGTGCAACCATTAATTTTCAACAAAAAACAGATCCCCGTTTCCAGACATTTGACCAGCACCCAGACACTCGCACAATCATACTGCCCCTGTGTATTTACAATGACATGGCATACCCTGACCACCATCACAAACCTTCACCACCGTGCAGCACAGCATTACATGACAAGTAAAAGGTCACAAGCATCCAACACTTTAAACAACAGCATCCATTTTAGGCTTGGTTTGCCTTATCCGAAAGAAACTTGGCACACAGTATGTGAACAGAGGTGCTTGACCACTTCATTCTCTCTCAGAAAGACACAGGATTACACCTAATCTTGAACCTCTACCCACTATATTCCTATTCAGGGTGCTAAGAACACTGAACATAAGTGAACATGCGACTCCAAAAGTTCCACTAGTTTAACTGCTATACACAGATGCATAGCATGACTGCTGTACAGATACATGTGAGCTGTTATTTATCAAATAATGAATCAATAGGTGGGTTTCACTGGAACCTAGTCTGTGTAAAAATCCTTGTTAGGTCAGCCAGTGGCTCTAAAATACACCACTGCAGAGCTGCACCAGTGCTTTGCAGAATATATATGATGAAGTAAACTCTTCCAATTATGCTTGATTTTCAGTGATGTATGATGTGCAGCTAATTTTAGAATATTCTGGGAATCACCAATGGGATGGCTGGAGGATAGCCTGGATTATTGCAGGTGCAGCACTATGACAGTTGAAGGCATGATGAGCTTTGGTGCTTCAGCTAGTGATAAACAGGCATGGTAAGCCAAAACATGTCTTTGTATTCCTGAGAGAAAAAGAAGTTCCAAGCAATCTCTTTTCTCTATGGAATGTACTCTTGATAAAAGTGGTTATTTTTTAAATACACATGCACACAAAAACAAGGGTAAATGAGTATTCTATTCAACTGAGTTTTCCTAATTCTGCCTTTCGGAAAATTTCTGCAGCTGAGAATATCAAGGAGTCCACAATGCCTGCCACAGTGAAAGTCCCTCCAACAATTGCACAAATCTGAAAAACAAACAAAAAAATATGGTAGTGGTAGATACGAAGCAAGCAGCATGTACAAATATGGCAAAAGATGTTATGCTTTCCTGGTCTACGTGTCTATCCATCTGATACATTGATCCTTAAATAATACTTCATTTCATAATCACACTTTAGTGAGTTATGTGCAGCACGTGTCCTTGCTTCTGTTACTTAATACCTGCTGGAACTCTCATCATGATCAAATTTCAATACTATGAAAGTATCATTGACCGCTGTAAAATGCCTGAGGCTAACTTGTTCAAAACCGACCCCAAGATTTGTTAAGGTCAGAGATTCATGAAAGTCTCAGAGGTAACTTGACAGTGTATAAGGGATGCAGTCACCAGCAGCTGTATTTATGGGACTCACTGTCCTTGGACTGATCTGATTTATGAGATCAGTTCCATTCCTGTTGAAATCAAAAGTGAAGCAGCTGAAATATGAGCACCACAAGAAAGGAAGAGGCAGAATGGCCAAGGGGTTTTCACCTTGACACTGACCAGCTAGGTGTGTGTGTGTGTGTGTGTGCATGTGCCTGTGTGTGCGTGTGCAGCCAAGGGGTTCTCACCTTGACACTGACCAGCTAGATGGGTTTGTGTGTGTGTGTGTGTGCATGAGTGTGTGTGTGTGTGCATGAGTGTGTGTGTGTGTGTGTGTGTGAGTGCCGGCATGCACATGTGTTTGTTGTTGCTCTTGCTTGTTTGCTTTTCCCCTTTTACTCTTCTTCTTTTTCACAGCAGAGGTCCCTGTTCCAATCCTAGTTTAACCTGGACTCAGTGCTGTACTTTATCTCCCACGGTGTTTGGGTATGTAACAAAACAAACAAACAAAACAAAAAGCACACCATCTGGTGAATGATGGTGGCATCAAAATTTGAACTTCCAACTGAAGGTCAGTGATAGCATCTGCCTCCTGCTTATTCCATTAACTATGACTGTTTCATGCCCATTCTCTGCTGATGATTATGTGATGTGTGGACCCAAATTGTTATTTTCACAAGTGCTACACAATATTACTCTACAGATTGTGACTTGATTCCATGAAAATGAGACTAACAGTGGTGAGAAAAGTGTAGAATGGGGGTCGTTTCTCCTTGTAGCGGACGGTGATAGGGCTGAGCTCATAGCGGAACCAAATGGCTGGAATCGCTCTTCCCCCATGGTGGTACTGAATCATGTCCTGTCAGACAGAGCAGAACAAAATCAAACGCAACAGCAAAGAAAACGACATTATTTCTTTTTTTTAAAGTGGCATCAATTATAGAGTTGAAATGTTGACAGCTGGATGTAACAAAAAAGTCAGATGATCATGATGATTCAAGAATGAAGTTGTAAGCTTTTAACTAGTCAAGAACACTGCACCAACATTTCTTCTTCTTAATTAACCTTGCATTAAAAATTGTTCCCCTCTTTCACCTTTCAACTTGTAACTTTGTAGTGTAAAGCCTTTTATACAAAATGTTTAAAAAGAATTATTATTCTGGTCATGCTGGATGTTTCCCACCACTTTCATTTCCACTTTTATGTACATATACCTGATAAATAAACAGTTACCACTGCATACAATTTTTGTGTGTGTTGCAGACAATGTTCCACTGTCTCTGACTCAACTTAAACTGGACTGGTGGACTTACCCGTGAAGAGTATGTGTACTGAAATGGGTAGCGGATGTTTCCACGGATATCCTCATACACAGTAGGAACAACGCGAAGGATGTAGTCATGTGTTGCAATGGCTGAAAAAATAAGAGATCACAATCATGATGCACCAAGTTAGTATGATCACATCTGTGTGTGTGCGTGTGTGTGCGTGTGTGTGTGTATGTGCATGTGTGTCTGCATGTGTGTGTGTGTGTGTGTGTGTGTGTGTGTGTGTGTGTGTGTTATATTTAATGGTATATACAGAGATGGGGGTGGTCACTGAGGTCTCCAAAAGCAGTATGATTGTATATATATATATATATATATATATATTACAGCTCAATAATAGTTAATACCATTCAAGACATTTAGTGGTCTTTCAGCATCTGAGAAACCACAAACATGAAGGGTTTTTCCCAGGGCAAGTAGCCTGTGAACCATAATTCTGTAACAATATGTTAAAGTCTTCAAAAGCATTATGCGCATGATCATGCTTCCAAACAGATGTGTGAAAAATTTGAACTCAACAAAATAAAAAGAACTAATTTCATCTTTCTAACACCACTGTGACCCTGAAATTCAACCATGGGGGCAAATTAGTTTAATAGATGTTATTATCATGCTGTTTCAACAATCTCACTTAATAAAGCTGTAAAGAAGCCAACTTAATATTAAAATGCACAGGGTTGGGTCAAGGCAACATGCAAATTATCTCCCTTAACTATTTGCCAGAGTTATGCACAACACTATAACAATAACTATCCAAAACATGAATATGAAGTAAATACTGCTGTACACTGACAGTATGACAAGGCCTATAGGATCATTCCAGATCCCATTTCTGTAATCATGTCCTCCAATGACTACCCCCAAAATATAATCAATGATCAGTTTGTCACAGTATGCAGTATCTGTTTCAGTCTGTTAGTGACATATGCAGACCAATTCAGGTTCAAAAGATCATAATCATCATTCAGAAAAGCACGTGTGCCAAATTTTATTCACAGATAAGGTGCTACCAACTATAAGGCACAGGGAGCAGATTTGCTGTAAAAAAGCACTGCCACAAATTATGGTAGTACACATGAAAAACTAAATTTTAAATTCATGAATACATGTAACCATGAGACTTAAAACAATTGACATTCCTTTCATCATTTGCTTGTAAAATAACTGTCCATTTCCTACCTGATAAACAATGACTATGACAAATTTAAATATTGGATATAATCTTATTGTTACAATTAAAAGCATTCAAATCAACACTTTTATGTGTTTTGACTTACGGTCAGCATTAGACTTGTCCACATTTTCCAAAGGGTTGAAAGAGCCTTTAACACCCTGTAAAAGAGTTCCAGGTATTTTAATACAGTGTTGTCACAGACTTATGTAAAAATCAGTAATAACTAATGAAGACTGCATATATATCCCATGCATATATATCCCAATGAAACTGTAATTGTACTCTTAAGAATAGCTTACATAACAGAACAGTAATGAAAGTATAAAATATTAAATATTTTGCTACCTGACCAATATATTCCAAATAGCTATCTGATGATAATGAAGTAGAGCTTCATGTCCTTGGTTGTTGGTTGACATATTAGTGACAAGTTGTGACCAATGCCGAAGCACGGTTCAGTATTGCTTTACGTCCACAAAAACCTTAAGGCTCATTAGGATGGAATGCCAGGGACGGCCACCTAAACTTTCACACAGCTCCTGAACTCTAAATAGCTATCTCCTCTCGCTCTAATCTTTCCTTCATTCTCTTTCACTATTAAAAGTGGTGTACGCTGTAAGTACACCACTTCGGTGGATATTCAAAAAACGCGCTATAAAAAAGCTATTCACTCATGTAGAATCACATGCGAGCGCAGTAAGTCTGCTCAAGAGCAGAGAATAGCACTATATAAAAGCAATCAATAATAATAATAATAATAAAAAGGTCTGTACATGTATGGTATTACCCCCAAAATATACACAAAGGTGGAACACTATGAGAAATGTAACTACCCAGTTGACTCACATTCAAACAGCAGAGTCCACATTTTTCTTACATCCTGTGACCCTGAAAATGGGCCATGGTCACACACACACACACCCACAAAAAAGAGAATAAAAGTTACCATAATGCAAAGTTTGAAAACTCTTATAATATATTGTAAACATTGTCTGACCAACTTAAGTTTTTCGTCCAGTCAAGAAAGTTGTGTTTAAAATATCCTTGAATGTAATACCACAAGTCACCAAAAATGTTATGTTTACATGTGATATCTAAAATCAACTGGATAAAACTTTTACTTTAAAAAACATAACTTTCAGTTTCATCATTTCTTAAAGCATTGCCTCCCTTGAACAATTCCAAATAGACATTAAAAAGTTCTACCAACTACCAAGAGCTCAAATTATAGTCCTTACCAGCTGCATCCCCCCCCCCCCCCCCTCAATAATTGGCTATACACCTATATAGCAATCTCTCTCTCTCTCACACACACACACATAACGATGGAGAAAATAAAAAACTCCCAAAAATATTTCAAAACTACTGTTGGTGCCAAAAAGAAATACAAACTCCTTTGGTCCTATTTGAATAATTCAGTTAAGTACACACCTTTCCCTCTTCCATTTCCATACCAAAGCGCACTTTGTGAACAATGTGGCTCATGTCAGGACTGTCAGGCTGCTGCCTGGCAGAGTGGGTTGAAACATGGAAGTTCCCTGGAACCTACACAGCAAAGAGAAACATCACAACTAAAATAAAGGCTTGAATTCTGGGCCAGATGCCTTTTTCAAGTACAGGTTAATTCTATTTCAATATACTGCAGCTGTACAGTATAGGTTTAATGTTTTATAAAGCAGATTGACATTCAATACTACAATTCCAATTATTCATTTTTAATTTTACACAAAAGTTTTGTTTTTGTTGTTGTTTCTTTGTTTGCTTGCTTGCTTGTTTGTTGTCATTGTTGTGGTTGTTGTTTTTGCTCTCAAAATTTAAACCATGAGTGAAAAGGAGTGATTTTGTTTCTAAATACAAATAAAATCCAAACACATGAAAGGTTAGACAGATTATTTATTTAATATACCACACAACATGCACATTTTCAGGGTAAGCCTCTTTGTCAAGTGACAGAACAACACTTAAACAACAGTTAAAAATCAAACGTTGGCTACTTACCTGCTTGTGGCAGTGGTGTTTTTGTGTTTTTGTAATTTGTAGTGTACACAGTAAACATAGTAAACATGCGTTCTTTTTAACCTTTGATGTGTTTGGATTTTTTTTTTTTCTCTCAGAATGCTAGCAGTCATCCTTGTTTAAGACGTTTTGAATACAAATTAGTTTAACTACAAGTCTCCTGCAGGAGGAGAGAGGCATGGAAAGAGGAAGCGCTAGACAATCTTCCTTGAAAGGACGAGAGAGGGCCATTGTCAATCGGATGAACAGTGGAACTGTTTCAAAGGCAGTGCTGGGGAGACTTCTGAGAGATGGGGTTGAGTGCAAATGGGCTTTTCCAAGCGCACAGATTCCACCTTGAACTGAACTGACCTGAACTGATGCACAATGAAAGCATCATGGTGCCAACAGCCAAGTATACCCACTCACACTTTCATGCCAGCTTAAAGCAGAAAAGGTTAAGACACAAGAAAACAATGGGAAGTATGGGGGGTGGGGGGGCGGGGGGGTGGGGGGGATTCCAAAACACAGGTAAGTTAAGTAAGTAACTTGGTGTTTTACGCCCAGTCAACCCTTTCAGTTATATCAGGGTGACCAAAACACAGGACTAACATCCTCCACATGTTGTATAATGCACAATAAATAACTAATAAGCGTGTCATTACTGACTTTACAAACAACTGTAAACTGGAGTTAAACTGTCAATATTTTGTCCTTATATGTGTATTACTCTGTGTGTGTGTGTGTGTGTTGTGTGTATACATGTACTTGTATGTGTGCGCGTGCACATATGTGCATGCACACGTGTGCATGCACACATGAATACATGTTTCACTATGCTTTGTAGCAACAGGTATGTTGATCAATATTAACATATTTTTATGCCACTGATTTGTGTGCAAATGTTTATGCATGGCATATTTTCTTTAACTCAGCTGTGCTATGAGTCTCTGAAAGTGTTCTGTAAATTCCATGTTATTATTACTATAAAAAGTTGTATTCAATTTCAACAGGCGAACCCAGCTGGCTTAAACCAACCAACTGTCAATCACTATTTTTTTACAGTTCCCCATCCTACACCCCAAATCCTACACACTGTGGAGCACCCTCACTTAGAAAAATAAAACAGTATTATAAATAAATCAAACATCACAGGACAGCTTGTGTAGCCTGTCACACAACAGTACTAGCCTGTTAAACTTAACCACTCACCCACTGCAGTACACACACCTGTGCCCACACACATACACACATGCATAAAGATATATATACACGCATGCATGCACACACGCACACACATGCCTGTGACCTGTCTGATTCTGGGGAAGCCACTCTTGGCTAAAACACACACACACAAACACACACATACTGACCATGTTTAAAGAAGGAATTCAATAATAAATCAAAAGCTGTCATGTTTGCGTACTCTGACATATTGGAGACAGTTTGTGTTCTCACAACCATCAGCATGTACACACACAAAGTTGCTTCTAAAGACAGAAAATACAAACTTAAAAAAGAATTTTAAAAAATCAATGGTTTTGCTATATATATATATATACATTACACAATCTTGTGCTGACCAGCAGAGAAAGAAAACATTGTAAACAAAACTGCCCACCTTATTGATCAGGAAATGGGATTCAAAGCGACATCCAGTCTCTCCGAATGGAACTTTGACAGTGTTGTCCTTGAAGCCTACTTCATGGCGACCCATGTCATCCTGAATGTCCAAACCCAGG
>JABMCL010003517.1:252500-290000 GCA_018857735.1 Alviniconcha marisindica | reverse complement strand
GTAGAGGCAGTTATGTCTTAGTGCGGCAACTGACGAAAACGAGAGCGACCTCGGTTCGAACGCGCTTCGGCTCTGCTTTCTTTTCACTGAGAAGTTGTGGTCTGTAGACTGACACCGTCTTGTGATTTTGTCCCTCACCCGCAATTAATGAAACATTTAAGCGGCGGCTCTTATCGCTGCCCATCTTAATGCAGGAGTCGTTCTCAGCACGGTGGTGGTGACAGCGGTGTAGCGAGCGGCGACAGGTATATAATCTCCCCGTCTTCCCACACCTCCATACCCCCTCCCCCCCCCCTTCTCCCCGTCCCTAATAAGCCTTACGCGGCCGGGTTTCTGTGGACGT
Source organism: Alviniconcha marisindica (assembly GCA_018857735.1). NCBI lineage: Eukaryota > Metazoa > Mollusca > Gastropoda > Provannidae > Alviniconcha > Alviniconcha marisindica. The sequence goes on along the minus strand of JABMCL010003517.1, from coordinate 289,657 downwards.
TAAGCACCATGTTTACTTACTTCTTAATTTAATTTTTTTTTTTTTTAACTTATAGGCTCAGTGATATGTTTTAGTACTTTATTGTCCCCGTTGCGTGAAAATCGGGTCGCCTTACCTTACCTTGGCAAGGCGGTACAGTAGTCGCTAGAACAGCGCAGCATTTCCTGTCAGTGTGTGCCGCAGGCAATTCGTGTGTCCAAACGCGGCTGCTGTGTCAGCCGGTTTGGGATTTGGCAATGCGCGCAGAGATTGTGATGCATGCGACTGCGCACTGGGGCTGTACAGACCGTCACCGCCGTAGAATCTGCAGTGGAAGTTGACTGGGTGAAAAATCCCTTGCCGGCCTCAGTCACCGGGGATTCGAACCCGCCGGGTCAGCGTACTGCACTGACGGAGCTGTCCCAGCCCGAGTGGCAGCCGGGCGGGTCTGCAGGGTGTACCATGCCTTTACCGGCCGGCACTGTTCGCCACTGTATTGGAGATCATGCAGCGACTGTGCGATTGAATAGCCATGCCTAATCCGTGTCTCAAATTCATCCACCAGCTCCAATGTGCATTATGACCGGGCCACTTCAGTTTCCAACAGTCGAGTCAAATTCTACTGAGCTCAGTTTGGATCAAGATGGTATCTGTGCGCTCGGAAAAGCCCATTGAATAGCGATTGAATAGCCCGTAATCCGAGTCTCAAAGTCATCCACCAGCTCTAATTCGCATTGCATTACGACCGGCCTATTCAGTTTCCAACACTCTAGTCAGTTGAGTCAAACTCTACTGCGAGTTCAGTTCAGTTCAAGGTGTATCTACTGATGCGCTCGGAAAAGCCCATAACTATGCGTTCCACCCCGTCTCTCAGAAGTTTCCCCAGCGTCGCCTTTGAAACGGTTCCAATGTTCGTCTGATTCAATCAGTGACGATGGCCCTCTCTCGTCGGCCTTTCAAGGACTAAATCGTCTAGCTCTTCCTCTTTCATGCCTCTCTCCTTCAGGCGGTCGGTGGTGTGATGTTCTTGGCTTTGTGCCCTCGGGTAGTGTCACAAGCTCAGTCCTCAACACTTCAGATCTCCCGAGAAGCAAGCCACTTGCGAGGGTTGCTTTGTCCGCCAGTCTATCTGCTCGGTCATTTCCCTTCACTGACTCCGGCATGTCCAGGGCAGTACACCTACAGGGGTTTTCGAGGGTGGATGTCGACCATTATAACTAATTATTACATTATTACTGAGCCGTTAAACTGGAAGCGGTGACACGAGTCATCATTACGCCATTGCATATTAAGTCATCATTACAATGCAAAATTAAATTCATTCCCACGCCCTCCTTCCTAGTCCTCCTTCTACCGGCGGGGTGCAGTTCCTAGATATGGCGATGTGAGTGAGTGGCGGCAAGGTAAAAAAAATAGTAAAAAAATAATAATAATAATAAATTAAAAAAAAAAAATCAGCGGTGTAGTAGAATTGATTGACCTACCGGCTGTTGCTAGCCCTCCAATGAAAGCAACCCGGTGGGTGTCGCCTCCGGGCCAGCCGAGTGACAGCTTTGTCACACCCCCCCGCTGTTGTAGGCTATTGTTCGGGGCCGAGGGGGGAACCATAATTACAATATCAGTGTAGTCAGTAGCAGGCAGGTCAGAGCTCAGGAGCTGTTTGAAAGTCGAGGTGGACGTCCTGGGCTCCCGTCCCCAATAAGCCTACGGTTTCTGTGGACGTAAAGCAACACTCAACCGGGACATCTATATCCACACACACACACACACACACACACACACACACACACACACAAGTCTCTCTCTCTCTCTCTCTCTCTCTCTCTCTCTCTCTCTCTCTCTCACACACACACACACACGCACGCACGCACGCACGCACGCACGCACGCACGCACGCACGCACGCCACGCACGCACACACACACACACACACACACACACACACACACACACACACACACACACTCTACCTGGCGCAGGATGTTTTGGTTGTGGTTTGTGGAAACTGTCTGGTGACTTTGTCCCTTACTGACAAGTAATGAAACATTAAAATGGCTCTCAGTCATTGCAGCCCATCTTAATGCAGGAGTCATTCTGATGGTTACAGTAGTGCAACGATAGGTATATGATCTCCATCCCCCCCCCCTCCCTCCCCATCCTCTCTACGTCCCTAATAAGCCTTATGGTCAAGTTCTGTGGACGTTGGAGCACCATGTCTACTTACTTGCAGGATGTAACTGAGGACGTGCGCGCACGGACACACTCATAGTGTTCCATCATTGCCGGAGTGACTCTACGTTGTCATACACCAGCGCTGTTGTATGTGTCAGTGGTCGCTCCGCAGAAATGGTCCTTTTTCGGGAGCCAGGGGAGGGGGGTGGGGGTGGGGGAAACCATATATGCAGTAGAGGGACAGGTATATAGACTCTACTGATGTAGGTAGTGTTGCTTAATGTCCTCAGATGTCGGTCTGACATATTAGGGACAAGCTGAGACCAATGCCGAAGCATGGTTCAATATAGCTTTACGTCCACGGAAACCACAAGGCTCGTTAGGACGGACAGCCCAGGACGGCCACCTCGACTCTCACACAGTTCCTGAACTATTGACTCTACTGAGCGTAGAATGTAAGGACTTGTACGCACGCACGCACACATCATAGTGTTCCAGCATTTAACGTAATTTGCCGCACTGACGCTGTGGCATGTGACTTTATTCGAGTCATTTCGACCACACTGCAGTGTTATTGACAGATAAAAGTAGTCCTCATGAGTACGACTGACACGTCTGTTAATCAAGTTTTGCCTCTCTCCGATATTCATCTTCCATGGCCTCATTTAAATGTGCCCTGAAGACCCATCTTTTCTCCTCTGAACACTGAATAGATCACTGCATGGCTTCCTATAATTATGCGTGTGTGTTGTTGTTGTTGTTGTTGTTGTTGTTGTGTGTGTGTGTGTGTGTGTGTGTGTGTGTGTGTGTGTGTGTGTGTGTGTGTGTTGTGTGTGTGTGTGGTGTGGTGTGTGTGTGTGTGTGTGTGTGTGTGTGTGTGTGTGTGTGTGTGTGTGTGTGTGTGTGTGTGTGTGTGTGTGTGTGTGTGTGTGTGTAAGTGTTGAGAAAGCCGTTAAATGAAAGTCTTGTAGTGTTGTAATTCATGTAATAATTAGTAGGATTTCATTGTGTTCTTTATTCTGCATGCAATTTTCTCGACCCTGGTCAGGTTTTTGTATCGTGCTCTTCAGTCGAGCTCATGACGCTGGACTTTTATGCGCTTTGTAAATAACGTACTAGTGACACGGCTACATCAACACGTTAGTACACGTGCACGTATACACGCATAGCCCGCTCCCACAATCTGTCTCTTGTTTTCAGACATCCACAGCATCTGCTGGCCCAGAGGGCATGTTTCCAACGGTTGCATATATTCAGCTACCCGTCAGCGTACGTACAATATAACAATGCAACAGGTGACCGGACGACTGAACGACAACTCTAATCTGTGAACCATGTTTGACGCAAACGCAGTTCTTTCCCTTCTTCCATTTTTATTCGCACCTTGTACTTCTAATAATTATAATCTATTGCGCTATACCCCATAAACATTTACGAGTGCGGGGCGCTGTACGTTATTAACTTCAGCATTAACATGACATTCAATAAAAGATATGAATGAAGGACCAGAGAGGCCAGAATAAAAAGCATGTTGTAAATAAGGACACAGCTGATCTAGTACTTCCGCGACTGAGTGACGTGACACGACAAATATTCAACAGATTTGCATTATTCATAATTTTGGCTATTAAATGTGTCACCTCTCTCTGTGTCTCTCTCTGTGTCTCTCTGTGTCTCTCTGTGTCTCTGTCTGTCTCTCTCTCTCTCTCTCTCTCTCTCTGTCTCTCCTGAAGAATTAATCACACACACACACACACACACACACACACACACACACACACACACACACACACACACACACACACACACACACACACACACACACATCCGTTCCACCCCCGTGTTACCGCAGTAGCACGTAAAAGCTCCCGGTTATTCTGCCAAAGGTGCAGGTGGCAGGTTACAGCTAAACACGCATACACCTTACGTATGTGGCTTTGCATGAAGTGACATGGTGCATGGTTGTATGGTGTACGCAGAACTTGCGCCGAGATGGCTGCAGTTTCATGTGGCACCAGCCATGCCAGCGCTGTAAGTACACTTCGGTAGATATTAAAAAAACGCGCTATAAAAAGCTTGTCACTCATGTAGAACCACATGCGAGCGCAGTGAGTCTGCTCAAAAGAGCGGAGAATAGCGCTATATAAGTGATCATCAATCAATCAATCAATTGGTCAGAATCCACTGAAGGACCTGCTCTTTGTGTACCTATCATGTATGTATGTACAATTCATAAAAATAAAAATAAATCTGAAAGATGACTGCCAGCGCAGTTCCGAAACAAGATCGTGTCAAAAACACACGAGGTTAAAAAGTAGGCTATTTGGATTCATTAATGTATTCTCGTTTGTTGATTTGTTTATCCGTTTGTAGCTTAGTAAAGGTGATTGCCGAAAATCTGCGCGCGCGCGCGCACACAAACATACACGCACGCAAGCACTCATTCACTAACGCGCGCGCGCGCCACACACACACACACACACACACACACACACACACACACACACACACACACACACCCAAGATGGTGTAAGTGATGTGACGACCTCGTGACGGCCAAGACTCAACGAATCCAGTCACAGGTGACTGATCTGTTCACATCTCGTGGCTTTACCTGGAACGGAATTCGTCGGAGAGGGGGTGGGGGTGTTAGAAATTATGACTTTTAAAAAGTCCTAAGCTGTGGAGAAATTACCCATGACAGCGGGAAATTAACCCTTTGACTGCCATGATTCCACTTGAAAACGACCAGTAAGAGTGCAATATCTGAGCTCCTTTGGCTTTCTTTTCTTTTCTTTTTCGCATTATCATGTGAAAGGATTTTCATCAAAGCGCATAGTGATGAAAGCAGATTGTTATAGGACTGGAAAAGGTACTGTTTGCAGGCGTGTGCGTACACTTTTCAGCCCGGAAATTTTACAGGCTGGGGCACTGAAGGGGTTAAAGGAGGTGGACTTCTCAAAACTAAAATCTGAAACAGGAATGATAGGACTGCGACTGCTAGCGTTCTAAAACAAGATCTAAACGGATGCTAGGTTAACCAGAACGCTGTTTATCGTGATACCAAAACAACATAACAAAACAGCTCAACAAAAACTTGTAAAAGCAGACAGGTATCCTACATCTCACCTTTCACCGTTTAACTATTGTTTAAGTGTTGGTTTGTCGCTTGAAAAAGAGGATTACCCCGAAGATTCGCATGTCGTGTTTTGTCATAGTAAATAGCGTTCTTATTAACCTTTAACCTTTAACGTGCTTGGATCTTCTCTAAACATGTTTCATCCAAGAGGAAGGAGATATCGAGATAAAAACTCAAAAACAAGGATATTATTTTAAACTGCTTCCGTGATTTTATATTCATTTTGAACACCTGGTTTCCATAGTGACGGATAGTGGGACTGTCCCGATCGCCAGCTTTGGGTTTTCAAGGGTTGTGCCTTATGGACACTGTTCCGTGACTTGGCCCCTCACAATGAATCAAAGCATTGAAATGGCTGTCATCGCTGCCTCTCCTAACGCAGAAAGGATTCTGGTGACGACAGTGTAGCGTTATGCACAGTCCCATCATTAAAACCCTCCATTTTAAGCGTTGGTTGTTAGTGTGTTGTAAAAGACAACCAGTGCATACAAGTTTGTTGTTAGTGTGTTGTACAAGACAACCAATGCATACAAGTTTGTTGTTAGTGTGTTGTAAAAGACAACCAGTGCATACAAGTTTGTTGTTAGTGTGTTGTAAAAGACAACCAGTGCATACAAGTTTGTTGTTAGTGTGTTGTAAAAGACAACCAGTGCATACAAGTTTGTTGTTAGTGTGTTGTAAAAGACAACCAAGTGCATACAAGTTTGCTGTTAGTGTGTTGTAAAAGACAACCAAGCATACAAGTTTGTGTTAGTGTGTTGTAAAAGACAACCAATGCATACAAGTTTGTTGTTAGTGTGTTGTAAAAGACAACCAATGCATACAAGTTTGCTGTTAGTGTGTTGTAAAAGACAACCAATGCATACAAGTTTGCTGTTAGTGTGTTGTAAAAGACAACCAATGCATACAAGTTTGCTGTTAGTGTGTTGTAAAAGACAACCAACGCATACAAGTTTGTTGTTAGTGTGTTGTAAAAGACAACCAACGCATACAAGTTTGTTGTTAGTGTGTTGTAAAAGACAACCAACGCATACAAGTTTGTTGTTAGTGTGTTGCAAAAGACAACCAAGCATACAAGTTTGTTGTTAGTGTGTTGTAAAAGACAACCAATGCATACAAGTTTGTTGTTAGTGTGTTGTAAAAGACAACCAATGCATACAAGTTTGCTGTTAGTGTGTTGTAAAAGACAACCAATGCATACAAGTTTGTTGTTAGTGTGTTGTAAAAGACAAGCAATGCATACAAGTTTGTTGTTAGTGTGTTGTAAAAGACAACCAGTGCATACAAGTTTGCTGTTAGTGTGTTGTAAAAGACAACCAATGCATACAAGTTTGTTGTTAGTGTGTTGTAAAAGACAACCAACGCATACAAGTTTGTTGTTAGTGTGTTGTAAAAGACAACCAACGCATACAAGTTTGTTGTTAGTGTGTTGTAAAAGACAACCAATGCATACAAGTTTGTTGTTAGTGTGTTGTAAAAGACAACCAATGCATACAAGTTTGTTGTTAGTGTGTTGTAAAAGACAACCAACGCATACAAGTTTGTTGTTAGTGTGTTGTAAAAGACAACCAACGCATACAAGTTTGTTGTTAGTGTGTTGTAAAAGACAACCAACGCATACAAGTTTGTTGTTATGTGTTGTAAAAGACAACCAACGCATACAAGTTTGCTGTTAGTGTGTTGTAAAAGACAACCAACGCATACAAGTTTGTTGTTAGTGTGTTGTAAAAGACAACCAACGCATACAAGTTTGTTGTTAGTGTGTTGTAAAAGACAACCAACGCATACAAGTTTGTTGTTAGTGTGTTGTAAAAGACAACCAACGCATACAAGTTTGTTGTTAGTGTGTTGCAAAAGACAAGCAATGCATACAAGTTTGTTGTTAGTGTGTTGTAAAAGACAAGCAATGCATACAAGTTTGCTGTTAGTGTGTTGTAAAAGACAAGTAATGCATACAAGTTTGTTGTTAGTGTGTTGCAAAAGACAAGCAATGCATACAAGCAGAGAAAAGGCCAGACATCTCTACAAGGAGTAGCAGGCGCAGGCCTGTCACCTGGGACAGGCAAGCAACCTTCACCAAGACGTCTTCGGTTTGTATTGCCTCTCTCTTAGGCACTCCTAAGTCACCTCACGTCCCACTGACAGACACAGAGCATGACTGTGCAGAATTTTTGCCTCTGGTTATGATATCAGCCTCAGTCACGATTACAGAACGCATATACTACAAAATCACATGGCTTACGCGAAAATAAATGTACATTTATTGGTTAGTATCAATTTCATGGTTTTATTTCGATTTCTTCTACCCGGTTGTTGGCTGAGAAAGGCCGTTTTTTGTTTGTTTCTTGCTTTTTTGTGTGCTTTTTTTCCCCCCGACGCACGGCATTGTAGTGATGGATTGAACGTGACATCTGGGAAGCCCACTTGTGCCGCTAGAGAAGGTGGAAAAAATCAGTTTAACTGGTAACTGTGTGTGTGTGTGTGTGTGACGTGTGTGTGGATGTGTGTGTGTGTGTGGATATGTGTGTGTGTGTGTGTGTGTGTGTGTGTGTGTGTGTGTGTGGATGTGTGTGTGTGTGCGCGCGCGCGCGCGCGCGTGTGTGTATGTGTGTGTGTGTGTGTGACTCTGTGTGTGTGACTCTGTGTGTGTGTGTGTGTGTGTGTGTGTGACTGTGTGTGTGTGTGTGTGTGTGTGTGTGTGTGTGTGTTGTGTGATGTGTGTGTGGTGTGTGGTGTGTATGTGTGTGTGTGTGTGTGTGTGTGTGCGGGCGCAGCAGTGCTGTATGCGTGCGTGCGTGCGTGCGTGCGTGCGTGCGTGCGTGCGTGCGTGCGTGCGTGCGTGCGTGTGTGTGTGCGCGCGCGCGCGCGCGTGTGTGTGTGTGTGTGTGTGTGTGTGTGTGTGTGTGTGTGTGTGTGTGCTGTACTTGGTCCAAACACATAATAGCTGTAATAATGCCCTTTTTCATTCTAATTGACTAATGATTTTTTTGAGAATTCCATCCGGCTGTAGGTTTTGTCTGTGGATCTGACGAATTATGTTGATGTGGTCCTTCCTTCTTGGTTCGTTGGTTTTGTGTTGGTTTTGTTGTTGTAAAGTGTTATCGTGATGATCTGTCTCTCTCTCTTTTGCCTGATTGCTTTCTCTTCACTGTTTTTCTTGCTGATAGTGGCGTTGCTGCAGCTGTCGGTGTTGTTTCTTCTCTGTCTTTGTCTGTCTCGGTCTCTGTCGTCTCTCTCTCTTTCGTCTGTGTGTCCTCTCTCTCTCTCTCTCTCTCTCTTTTTCTCTCTCTCTTCTTTCTGTTAAGAAAGAGAGGATTTTATTACTTCTTTCTTTAGGTCTGTTAATTATTATGCATAATATTATGCATAGTACTCTGTCGTCTCTCTCTCTGTCGTCTCTCTGTGTGTCCTCTCTCTCTCTCTCTCTCTCTCTCTCTCTCTCTCTCTCTCTCTCTCTCTCTCTCTCTCTCTCTCTCTTCTTTCTGTTAAGAAAGAGAGGATTTTATTACTTCTTTCTTTAGGTCTGTTAATTATTATGCATAAATGTGTACCAGAAGAAGGGGTTGGGTGGCAAAGGGCTGGACGGTGAATGGCTATATTGTAGTGTGTGTGTGTGTGTGTGTGTGTGTGTGTGTGTGTGTGTGTGTGTGTGTGTGTGTGTGTGTGTGAGTGCGTGCGTGCGTGCGTGTGTGCGTGCGTGCTTGCGTGTGTGTGCGTGCATGCGTGCGTACGAGCTAGCTAGCTAGCGTGCGTGCGTGCGTGCGTGCATGTGTGAAAATGAAAGTTGTAAAAGGAGGTACTTGTTTTGTTTTCGTTGTTGAGATATTCATGCTGCCTTGACTCAGAGATGTATTTCACACCTCTAGCAAACCACAAGCGCGAGGTGTCAACGCAAAGGTCTTATTTTGCACGTGGACACCGAGCTGCAGCGAGACTGATGTTCTCGCTGTGACCGGCAATTAGCCAAGGTTGGTTTGATCACGTAAAGTAAACATGTTGCTGTATGTCCACAGAAGCGAGATGGCTTATTAGGGACGGGGAAAGGGGGGGGGGGGGGGGGGGGGGGGGGGGGGAGAGTGAGTGGCTCGTCAGCGCGCCCGACCCTCAAAAGGCCGAGGAGGCCGTGGACCACCTCCAGGACAACAGTTATGCTAAGGCAGCGGGACCTCGCCGGTGCGAAGCAGCTATTGTACTCCGCTGATTGCTGTCTCAACTGCTGTGCGGAGCAGTCACAATTGATCACGTAGTCTGTACTCTGGTTTTATACTTGCAGATGGCGGGCCCTCACTGTGCAAGACTGCAAGGTTTGGGGCTGAAAACTCTGCAAATGTCCAGTCTGGATCAACTCCTAGGGCCTCCAAGATTATTATTTTTTTTAAACACGGAACTCTCTCTCTCTCTTTCTCTCTCTCTCTCCCTCTCCCTCTGTCTCGTGTGTGTGTGTGTGTGTGTGTGTGTGTGTGTGTGTGTGTGTGTGTGTGTGTGTGTGTGTGTGTGTGTGCCAGCGGAAGAGACCTTTAACACACTAGCATTGTCACAGTCCAAACTGATTCTCTCGATGAATTTACCTCGCTGTTTCTTCACCGTCATTAGCAAACTTCAAGAATTTCCGGCTCCCGTAATATGACAGTCTAACTTGTCAAAGTCGTAAAATACACCGGAGAAATCAAAATCATTATCAACAAACGTTTCTGTGAGTGTCACATAATCAAAGGCGAAAGGTACGAACTCACACACGAGCGAAAGATATATTGCAGTGGACGGATGCATGTTTCTCAATAAATGCCCCACAAAGATGTGCCTGAGAAAAAGAAAAAGAAAAAAAAGCGTTAAAGGCCTCAGCATACTTTATCCAGTCGCAGCCATAAAGTTTGCCCCCCACCCCCCCCCCCCCCCCCCCCCACGTAATACAGTAGGGATGATACAGACCGTATGTTGTGGGGCCGTGTCAGCACTGTCGTCATAACGCAGCAATTATCGTCTGCCTCATCCCTGACTGCCTCGCTTGAATTGTGCGTTTCTGTAATTTGAGTGCTGGCTAGATGAGGCCTACGAAGGCATCGCATCAATGCTTCCCTGGAAAAGCCAGTGTTTCCATGGTTTCCCGAGCCCTCGGCCAAAACTCTCCTCCTTCTTCACGACCCGCGTTGATAAAAACCGGTTTGCACGTGCAGCTGACTTTGGATTACCACGGATGAGACATCACGGGCAAGGCTCATGTCACTCTGTACACCCGGCCTCCGTGACCCTGCTGACAATGCCTCATCTCCGCAAGTTGTAGAACAAAGTGAGCAGTTGGGGCGGGAATAGCTCAGTTGGTGGAGCGTCCGACCGAAAAGCCATGCGCAATATCGACGCGGGTCGAGTCCCGGCCGCTGTACGGGAAGTGGTAAAATCCAAGGAGAGGGTCGAAAATTCTTGGACCGTTTTAAAAGTTATTTTGGGTCACAGATATCACCACAATCATTAAATGAGGCCCATGTCCACCGATTACAGTCAAAATCCGCAACAGAAAGTGAGTTTTGTTGTTGTTGTTTTTGTCATTGATTGTTTTGAGTCGGCGCATGTTACCCTTTGGCGTTTGACATAGTTTCCCAGTAACAACCTGAACGCTTCCTTAGTGCCGATGTTGCCTAATCATACTCACGACTCAACGTTCTCAGATTGCAACTCTTTTCGTACATTTTCCGTGGGTTCATTTTAATTGCCAATTGTTAACGAGGCCGCTTAGGTCAAACTTCGTCGGCTTCGTTCGCCATTTTCAATCTGTGATGCCGACTCGAAACACTAATCAAAGACAAAAATATATGAAAAAAATCACGGATTTTGGCTGTAGTCGGTATTTATGGACTTCATTTAATGATTGTGACGATATTTGTGACCCAAAATAACTTTTAAAACGGTCCAGGAATTTCCGACCGTCTCCTTGGATTTTACCCGGGATTTTTATAATTATTTTTTAACCCCCTAGAGTCAGCTTCTAGTACGGCCTCTCTTACGGTGTCCGTACAGCCCCCGTGTGCAATCGAATGCCTCACCATCTGTGCGCACGTTAGAAATCCCAAGTACTGACAGCCATACCGTTGTTTGGACACATGAAAATACTGCACGCACTGGTAGGAATGGGTATAGCGCTGATCTGACGTCTTGGTCGAGTGTTGCTTTACGTCCACAGAAACCGTAGGCTTATTAGGGACGGGGGCCCAGGATGGCCACTTCGACTTTCACACAGCTCCTGAACTCTGATCTTACGGCTGCTGTGCCTTACCCAGGTAAGGCGACCCGAATTTCCCGCAAGGGACAAAGAAATAGCATGCATAACAACAACAACAACAACAAAACTGGCAGTACCCTGCTGCTGTTCGGTTGCTCAGATGTTGCTGAGGACGCTGCTGTCAGCGCTGCCTGTCGTTGGTACTAGTACCGTTGGTGATGGTATTGTTGATGTTGCTGCTGATATTGTCATTGGCAGTGTTGTTATTGAGGATTCTGGGTTTAGCAGTCCTACTGGTGGTGCTGCCGCCGTCGACTATGTTGCCGTTCGTGGTGTTGCCGGTGGCTGGTGGCGGTGCTGCCGTTGGTTATGTTGTCATTGGTTTTGTTCCCATCGCCGTTGGCAATGCTGTCGTTGACGCTGTTGACGTTGGTGGTGGTGACGCTGTTGACGTTGGCGGTGGTGCCGATGGTGATATTACCGTAGGCGGTGCAGCCAACGTTGGGTTTGTCGTTGGTGGCGATGGTGCCTACTGCCGTTGACAGTGTTGGCGATGGCGGTGTTGCCGTTGGTAATGATGACAATGCACTTAGGGCCATAGCGGCCATCTTTCTGTCACGTCTTCATTGACCAAGCCGATCCCCGCAATTTGATCTGGTGCTGTGTGCAAAGGAGGGAACTCGGTCGGCGTCGGCAGCAGGTGATTTGACGACGGCGTAGACCGATGCTGTGCTGTCGCTGTGGGCCAGAGGCCGTTAGCGGTTCCATGGTGACCGTTTCGCTCTCTCCGTGCGTCCCAGCTGCGACCGGCTTCATGGCAGAGAGAGAGAGAGAGAGAGAGAGAGGAGAGAGAGAGGAGAGAGGGGGGGGGGGGAGAGAGAGAGAGAGAGGAAGGAGAAGAGAGGAGAAGAGAGGGGAGAGAGAGAGAGAGAGAGAGAGAGAGAGAGAGAGAGAGAGAGAGAGAGAGTATCGCCCTGATATATCCGTACTGTTTGACTGGGCTTAAAACACCAAATTACTACTACTACTACTACTACTACTACTCTCTCTCTCTCTCTCTCTCTCTCTCTCTCTCTCTCTTTCTCTCTCTCTCTCGTGTTGTGTGTGTGTGTTGGTGTGTGTGTGTTGTGTGTGTGTGTGTGTGTGTGTGTGTGTGGTTGTCGCAGTGCATTTCACAGTCAATGCGATGTATTGCTGGGTGTGCAGTGCAATTCTCAGTGCGGTATATTGCCGGAGAGTGCGGTGTAATTCACAGTGCGGTATACTGGGAGTGCGGTGTAATTCACAATGCGGTATATTGTGAATGCAGTGTAATTCACAGTGTGATATCTTGTGAACGCAGTGTAATTCACAGTGCGGTGTATTGTGGATGCAGTGTAATTCACAGTGCGTTATAGTGTGAATGCAGTGTAATTCACAGTGCAGTATACATTGTGAATGCAGTATAATTCACAGTGCAGTATACATTGTGAATGCAGTGTAATTCACAGTGCAGTATCAGTATTGGGAGTGCGGTGTAATTCACAGTGCGATATATTGGAAATGCAGTGTAATTCACAATCAGCCGTATATTGGGTGTGCAGTGTAATTCACAGTTAGCGCGATGTACATTGTGTGTACAGTTTAATTCACAGTCAGCGCGATATTGCCCGTACAGCGTGATTCACCGTCATTGCGACAATTGCAATTCAGTCATTGAGATAAGTGTAGGCTTGATTCACAGTCAGTGAAATAAATGTAATAAGTTCAAAGTCAGTACGATATGTATTGTCTGTACAGCTTTTTAGATAGTGTAGGCCTGATTCACAGTCAGTGAAATAAATGTAATAAGTTCAAAGTCAGTGCGATATATATTGTCTGTACAGCTTTTTAGATAGTGTAGGTCTGATTCACGGTCAGTGAAATAAGTGTAATAAGTTCAAAGTCAGTGCGATATATATTGCCTGTACAGCTTTTTAGATAGTGTAGGTCTGATTCACGGTCAGTGAAATAAATGCAATAAGTTCAAAGTCAGTGCGATATATATTGTCTGTACAGCTTTTTAGATAGTGTAGGCCTGATTCACAGTCAGTGAAATAAATGTAATAAGTTCAAAGTCATTACGATATATATTGTCTGTACAGCTTTTTAGATAGTGTAGGTCTGATTCACGGTCAGTCAGTGAAATAACTTGAGTGTAATAAGTTCAAAGTCAGTGCGATATATATTGTCTGTACAGCTTTTTAGATAGTGTAGGCCTGATTCACAGTCAGTGAAATAAATGTAATAAATTCAGTCAGTGCGATATATATTGCCTGTACCAGCAGCGTGATTCACCCGTCATTGCGACAAGTGCAATTCACAGTCATTGAGATGAGTGTAGGCCTGATTCACAGTCAGTGAAATAAATGTAATAGGTTCAAAGTCAGTACGATATGTATTGTCTGTACAGCTTTTTAGATAGTGTAGGCCTGATTCACAGTCAGTGAAATAAATGTAATAAGTTCAAAGTCAGTACGATATATATTGTCTGTACAGCTTTTTAGATAGTGTAGGCCTGATTCACAGTCAATGAAATAAATGTAATAAGTTCAAAGTCAGTACGATATATATTGTCTGTACAGCTTTTTAGATAGTGTAGGTCTGATTCACGGTCAGTGAAATAAGTGTAATAGGTTCAAAGTCAATGCGATATATAGTGTCTGTACAGCTTTTTAGATAGTGTAGGCCTGATTCACAGTCAATGAAATAAATGTAATAAGTTCAAAGTCAGTGCGATATATATTGTCTGTACAGCTTTTTAGATAGTGTAGGCCTGATTCACAGTCAGTGAAATAAATGTAATAAGTACAAAGTCAGTGCGATATATATTGTCTGTACAGCTTTTTAGATAGTGTAGGGTCTGATTCACGGTCACTGAGTGAAATAAATGTAATAAGTTCAAAGTCAGTGCGATATATATTGTCTGTACAGCTTTTTAGATAGTGTAGGTCTGATTCACGGTCAGTGAAATAAGTGTAATAGGTTCAAAGTCAATGCGATTGATATTGTCTGTACAGCTTTTGATTGGAGATAAAAATGTAATAACTTCAAAGCCAGTGCGATAAATATTGCCTGTACAGCTTTGGAGATAAGTGTAGGCCTGATTCACAGTCAGTGAAATAAGTATAATAAGTCCAAAGTCAGTGCTGTATACTGATATTGTCTGTACAGCTTATTTCACAGTCAGTGCCTTAGGTTGGCCGCGCAGCGTCAGTATTTGCACGACAAACGCCACGCAGCACGTGGTGTACGTATACCGGCAGTGGCAGCCGACACAAGCGTCCCGTGCAGTGCCGTGCCGTGCCGTGCTCTGCGCCTGTTACCACTACTTGCTGCATGGCTCTCTCCCTCCATCTCTCTCTCCCTGACTCTCAGTGAGCATACGCTGATGTCGTCAGACGGCCGCAGCTATGTTAAAGCCGTCAGGATTACTCGGCCTCCGTGTCTGCTAATTTCCTCTTTGATCCTTATCTTCTCTGCAGACTGTAAGTAGACCCTTGCTAGCAGTTTGAGCGCTGTCGTCGAGGGAGACGTCGGTGAGATACTCACTATAGAACTGTGTGTTGTGTATAGAAGCAAGAAGACGAACTTTGTTGTTATTGTTGTTTATTTTCTTTCGTCCTCCCCTCCCTCCCCCACATTCCCCCTCATCAATTCATGAAGGTTTGTTATTTATTCATTGTTTTGTTAGCATTACTATTGCTTCTTTTTCGTAATAGTTGTTGTTTGTTGTTGAAGCTTTGCCGCACTGTATTCCAGGGTGAAAAGTGCATGTGATATGATAATTATTATAACGTATTACTGCGCTTTGATAGTTGGATCTTTAGAAGACTCAGTAATGCAACGTAACAGTAATAATTGCTTGCAGTCACTATTTATACATCACACTCTCTCTTGGGGCTCTACGCGCTTTATGCACATGCAGTATGCGTGCGTGTGTGTGTGTGTATGTGTGTGTGTGTGTGTGTGTGTGTGTGTGTGTGCGTGCGTGCGTGCGTGCGTACGTGCGTGCGTGTATGTGTGTGTGTATGAGTGTGTGTGTGTGTGTGTGTGTGTGTGTGTGTGTGTGTGTGTGTGTGTGCGCACGCACGCACGCGGCGCGTGTATGTGTGTGTGTGTGTGTGTGTGTGTGTGTTGTGTGTGTGTGTGTGTGTGTGTGTATGGTGTGTGTGTGTGATGTGTGTGTGTGTGTGTGTGTGTGTATGGTGGTATGTGTGCTGTGCGCGGGTGGTTTGTTTGTGTGTGGTGGTGTGGTGTAGTGTGTGTGGTGTGTGTGTGTGTTGTGTGGTGTGTGTGTGTGTGTGTGTGTGTGTTTCGTGTGTGTGTGTGGTGTGTGTGTGTGTGTGTGCGTGTGTGTTGTGTGGGGTGTGTGGGTGTGTGGTGTGAAATATGATGTGCTGATGAATGTAAACCTTCCACTACAGAAGATTCAAACACACCAATTCCCTCTATAGCCTCATCAAGCACACGCGTACAAGCTACCCCCCACCCCCCCCACAACACACCCACACCACCTACACCCACACCCCACACACACACACACACACACACACACACACACACACACACACACACACACACACACACACACACACACACAGGCACACTTACACCCACACACACACCACACACACACACCACACACACACACACACACACACACCACCATCACACACACACGCACACACGCCGCCGCCACACACACACAACACACACACACCACGCACGCACGCACCCACACACACATACACACACAGCACGCACGACGCACAGCACCCCCCACACACACACACAACCACCACCACACACACACACACACACACACACACACACACACACACACACACACACACACACACACACACACACACACACGTACACGCACGCACGCACGCGGTAATATTGAATAAATTTGCAAAGAGCGAATTCATCTGATTGAAATTCAACAACATTTGTTTGTACGTGATTGCCTCAACGTGTTTCGACTTTGAACAAGTAAACGTTTCCTTTTTGAGTGCAAGTTATTTAAATTTATGCTTACAATTTTTTTCATTTTATATCCTTTTTGATATGGTTTTGTTTTTGTACAACTTGCATTTCATGTAAAGGTAATGCTTTTGTTGTTGTTGTTTTTAACAAAATGATATTGTTCGCTTAAACCGTCAATTTCGGTCTGTTTTTATTATTCAGATTGCCCCCCCCCCCCACCCCGCCCCCCCCTCCAAATACTCATCCACAGGCCAAGACGGAAGATTCAGTGAGGATAGTGCAAGAGTCTTACAGCTATATCCCTGCATGTCCACACAGCGTCCGGTTCCACCTATTCGTCCAGCTTTTTGACTTTTAACTCCATAGAAAAGAAATGACTCACAGTTTGGGACATTTATCTTTTTTTCTTCTTCTTCTTTTTTACGAGGGACTCTTGGGGTTAGTTAGTTAGTTAGTTACTAATTGTATCCTGACGTACTGTCAACCACAAAAGGCCACCTCAGGAAGATTGAGACTCTTTGAAGTGGAAGAGAGAAGAAAGGAGGAAAAAAAGGGGTGGGGGGGGAGAGAGAGAGAGAGAGAGAGAGAGAGAGAGAGAGAGAGAGAGAGAGAGAGAGAGAGAGAGAGAGAAGAGAGAGAAGACAGACAGACAGAAGAGGAAGGGAGGGAGAGAACTTTATTACACAAGGATTAAAATTTTAGGCAGTTGCCTATTCTTACAATCTGTCCCTGCTAATCTACATGCCAATAGGCTACATATAAAACAATAGTAACAACACTGACTACCACAGTAATGATGGTGAAGATGATAATTTTAAAATCAGAGCCAAAACCCGACGACAGGAAAAAGAAAAGAAAAACAAACTGATGGTGATGACGAGAAATATGGTGCAGATAAACGATGAACAACGAAGTATTCAATTGACAATATCGCATAGAGACGCACACAAAACGCTGCTTAGACAAGCGCTGTGATTATAAATAATGGAAGCAAGAAAAGTAAGTGTAGGCCTAAATCAGACACACAATAAGTGAGAAGAGGTAGCAACAATGCGAACTGTTCAAATAACAATAGCGTGTACAAAAGTGTGTGTGTGTGTGGGGGGGGGGGAGAGAGAGAGAGAGAAGATTTTGGGCACACAAGTATTAATACTACCGATAATGGAAAGGAGATCTTTCGATGTTAATCGGACACATACATGATGAACAGTGGACCGTACAAATAACAACTGATAACGAGAAAGAAGCAACAACAACAACAACAACAAAAGCATTTACAAGCATTCACATTTTTTTCCCTTTTTACCAATAATGAAAACAAGAACAGTAAATATACAAGCACTGAAGTTTAACAAACATAGATGAACACGATTTCAGTTGTTAACCAGGATCTACCTTGAAGGCACGCACAGACTTGTACGTTTTTATTTTCGGAGGAAGAGAGTTCCAGACAGATGACCCAGAGAATGCAAAACTCATATAGGTCAATGCGAGTGCGCGTGAGACACAGTTTTTGTTTTGTTTTTGTTTTTGTTTGTTCTTACTAGTATCGAGCAGGCGCTCTGTTAAGAAGGTCGCATACGTAAATTGTTCCTGCAGTGGAAGCATGTCTAATGTCTTAAGTTTTGCCGTCGTTGACACAGAGAGAGAGAGAGAGAGAGAGAGAGAGAGAGAGAGAGAGAGAGAGAGAGAGAGAGAGAGAGAGAGAGAGGGGTGGGGTGGTGAGTGGTGGTGGTGGTGTGGGAGGAGACGCAATATTAGAAGACAGAGAAACGGCGGGCATAGTTCAAAGTTGTTCTGTGATGGATCTCTGAAGGGAAGGCTGCAACTGCTGTCAAATGCCTGGATGAGGAATCCAGCCGCCGCATCTTGAAGTTGACAGGAAATTCTCGAGGTGCCAGACAAAGTATGGGGATGAGAAATTGTGGAACTGCTGACCTTTTCATTTGTCTTGTCTTCTTTTTTTCTTTCCTTCCTGTACTAACAGTGGCATGAGAAGATCGATGGAAAAATGACGTATGGAGTCGAGAATCTGGACACTGGACATACATGCATACAGTAAAGCATTGACACAAAACTGAAAGGCAAAGACACAAGACAAACAGATAGGCAGACAGACTTCGGAGGGAACTCGAACTTGCCAACTCGAAATCGAAAACTTTAATACTCAAGGATATTTAGGTCCAATATAACAACCAGAGAGAGAGTAGTGAGGAAGGGAGGCAGGAAGGAAGGGGAGGAGGGAGGGGAGAGAGAGAGAGAGAGAGAGAGAGAGAGAGAGAGAGAGAGAGAGAGAGAGAGAGAGAGAGAGATTCCCTCTTCCTGTCCCGAAACACACACACACACACACACACACACACACACACACACACACACACACACACACACACACACACACACACACACACACACACACACAAGCGCGCGAAGTGCACCTCAACACTTCTCTCTGTCTCTGTCTGTGTCTGTCTGTCTCTATCTCTCTGTCTCTCTGTCTCTCTGTGTGTCTCTTTGTCTCTGTCTCTCTCTGTCTCTGTCTCTGTATGTCTGTCTGTCTGTCTCTGCTCTGTCTCTGTCTCTGTCTCCGTCTCTCTCTCTCTCTCTCTCTCTCTCTCTCTCTCTCTCTCTCTCTCTCTCTCGTACATAAAAAAAAAGTGAGTAGAGAGAGAGAGAGAGAGAGAGAGAGAGAGAGAGAGAGAGAGAGAGAGAGAAAAAAAAAATCTGAAGTAATCGGATGCTAATATATGTGGCCAATTTGAACTTAATTATTCCATTATACCGACACTGGCAACAGTTTCCCGTCTTTTGCATTACAAGTTAATTAACTTCTTGTATCCAGTAGTCTCTCAGCTTTGCGTCACATTATACACCTCGAGCTCGGGATTGATCGAGTTCAATGAACTATTAACGAAGCCACTGTAGTTCAGCTTCGTGCTCAACAGTTGTTTCTGTGGGTCTTTGTCACTCTGTTTCCTGCAACGGTTGAAACATCCAACCGGAATGTATCGCGGCCACCTTAACCCTTTCACAGCCACGCTTTCCGCGCCGTAATTTCAGTGAAAACGACCAGCGGAAGTGCCAGATTTCAAGCCATTAACCCCTTCACTGCCCCAGCCTGTAAAATTTCCGGGTTGAAAGATTTATGGAGGTGCCTGCAAACAGTACATTTTCTGCTCCTATAACAAATCTACTTTTAATGCTGTGCGTTTTGATGAAAAGCCTTTCACGTGCCAGTACGAAAAAGGAGACAAAAAGGCTTAAAGGTTTCAAATTTGACACGTTTATTGGTTGTTTTCAAGTGACATCATGGCAGTAAAGGGGTTAAAGCTTTTTTACTCTTGAGCATTAGCACGGGGAAGGATTTGTATGAAAATGCGCAGTATTGAAATGAGATTTGTTACAGGACCAGAAAATATTTTGTTGCTGGCGTGTATTGTGTGCACTTTTCAGTCCGGGAAATGTTGCAGGCTGTGGCTGTAAAGGGGCTAGTTTCTATTGTTGTGTTGGTAGTCAGCGAGCACGCTAATCGAGTGATTGTGTATAGGTACCCCCGTCCCTCCCTCCGTACCTCCCCCGTCCCTCCCTCATTCCCCCGTACCTCCCTCATTCCCCCGTACCTCCCCCGTCCCTTCCCTCATTCCCACGTCCCTCCATCATTCCCCCGTACCTCCCTCATTCCCCCGTCCCTCCCTCATTCCCCTGTACCTCCCCCGTCCCTCCCTCATTCCCCCGTACCTCCCTCATTCCCCCGTCCCTCCCTCATTCCCCCATACCTCCCCGTCCCTCCCTCATTCCCCCGTACCTCCCTCATTCCCCCGTCCCTCCCTCATTCCCCCGTCCCTCCCTCATTCCCCTGTACCTCCCGTCCCTCCCTCATTCCCCCGTCCCTCCCTCATTCCCCTGTACCTCCCCGTCCTCCCTCATTCCCCCGTCACCTCCCTCATTCCCCCGTCCTCCCTTCTGTCCTCCCTCATTCCCCGTTCCCTTTCCCCCGTACCTCCCTCATTCCCCGTACCTCCCCGTACCTCCCTCATTCCCCCGTACCTCCCCCGTCCCTCCTCCATTCCCCGTACTTCCCCCGTCCCTCCCTCATTCCCCCGTACCTCCCCCGTCCCTCCCTCATTCCGTACCTCCCCAGTCCCTCCCTCATTCCCCCGTCCCTAATAAACCGTATGATGTTTCTGTGGCCTCAAAGGATCATAAAAGCAGCAATTTCGCTATCCTGAAAGGGAGAAAAAAGAAATCAGCAGACGTTCTACCAACGTTAGGGGCTATTACGAGTTTCGGGAGCCAAGGTTGTGATGGAGCTGAGGATCCTGAGAATGAGCGATCCAAATTTCCTGTGGGGAATAATTATATCCAGTCGCAGCAATAATAAAATTCACACATGAAAAGCTGGTATACATTGTGTGTGTGTGTGTGTGTGTGTGTGTGTGTGTGTGTGTGTGATAGAGAGAAGAGAGAGAGAGAGAGAGAGAGAGAGAGAGAGAGAGAGAGAGAGAGAGAGAGAGAGAGAGAGACGAACACGCGCACGCACACATATCCACACGCGCCGTGCACCCCCCCTCCCCACACACACACACACGTACGCACGCACGCACGCACACACACACACACGCACACCTCACATACACGCATTCACGCACGCACCCCCCTCCACCCCCCCGTCCACACACACACACACACACACAGAGGCGCCAGAACCACCGGACTGTCCAACTCATACGTGCAAGGTTCTTTCAGTCAATTTGGCCAATTTGGCTCGCCATTGTTCCGGCCAACCCGACAGGCGTGAGTTAGACGTAGCTAAGCCTAGGTGTTCGTTCCAGCTCAACACCTTCACAGGAGGGCATGCTGCTCATCCCCCCTCCCTCCCTCCTTCCTCTCTCCTCCACCCTCCACCCCCCACCCCCCACCCCCAACACCCCCGCTTCCCCTTCCACCCCACCCCACTCACACAACACCTACTGCATTGATTTTTGCACGGCAGTCCCGCAGGGCGAGATCACGAAGACAGCATGATTCAATCAGCGCTTAGCTGATCTTGACGATCGGCCGACCGAGCGGACACTTAGGCGTTTTCGAATATTCGAGACAGTGTGTCACATATACTACATGACAGACAAATAACTGCATGGAGGTGTATAGATTACGTGCGCCGGAGGGGTCGTTTTAACAACTGGAAAATGATCAGAATTCTTTGTCGTCGTGTGTTTGTATTTGTTTGTTTGTTTCTTTGTTTGTTTGTTTGTTTCTGTGTGTGTGTGTGTGTGTGTGTGTGTGTGTGTGTGTGTGTGTGTGTGTGTGTGTGTGGGAGAGAGAGAGAGAGAGAGAGAGAGAGAGAGAGAGAGAGAGAGAGAGAGAGAGAGAGAGAGGTGTGTGTGTGTGTGTGTGAGTGTGTGCGTTTGTATATGTATGTTTGTTTATTTGTGTGTGTGTGTGTGTGTGTGTGTGTGTGTGTGTGTGTGTGTGTGTGTGTGTGTGTGTGTGTCTGAGAGAGAGAGAAAAGAGAGAGAGAAGAGAGAGAGAGAGAGAGAGAGAGAGAGAGAGAGAGAGAGAGAGAGAGAGAGAGACAGACAGACAGACAGACAGACAGACAGACAGACAGACAGACAGACAGACAGACAGACAGAGAGAGTGTGAGTGTGTGTGTCTGCGCGCAAAGATCTGACACAGATTATCGCGTCTTAAACATCCGCACATGTTATTCAAAGTAAACGGTGGCCTCTGTGTAAAATTAACGAAATAATTATATATCATCAAAACAACAACAACAACAACAACAACAACAACAACAACAACAACAACAACAACAACAACAACAGCAAAAATCTAAAAAGAGATTTCCCAGTTCTATCGTGTGCAACACTATTACAGTCTTCCAGCCGAATCTAAATGGAAAACACGCACCGCCAAAAAGCACTTGACAGCATGACGGAATCGCTTGCTTTCAACGAGAATTTTCCGTTTTTATATTTCGCTAAAAATTATGACGTTTTTGCTCAGAGCACGGACTTTAAATTTTTTTTTTTTTTTTTTTTTAGCTTCACAGAAGTAACAGAAACAAACATAATGGATATTCCACACACTTCATGTCTGCATGCATGTACCCTTGAAGCTCCAGAGGAAAAAGCCAACTGAAGAGTGGCGGCGAAGGGCGTTACATATTAACCCCTTCACTGCCATGATGTCACTTGAAAACGACCAATAAAAGTGCGAGATTTGAAACCCTTAAGCCTTTCTACTTTCTTTTTCTCACTGGCATGTGAAAGGACTTTCATAATTACGTATAGCAATAACAGTAGATGCGTTATAGGACCGGAAAATATACTGTTTGCAGGCGCGTCCGTGCATCTTTCAGCCCGGAAATTTTGCAGGCCGCAGCAGTGAAGGGGTTAACACGCAATTGCTGCACTACTACTTTCATTAATTTTACAGACAGGTGTATGTACCGCACTGTATTCATTTGAACTACACTTTGCCATTTGAAGGAACAGTGACTGGAGCTATATCCAAGAGGAAAGAGGTGGTCGGGTGAACGGGGAGGAGAGAGAGAGAGAGAGAGAGAGAGAGAGAGAGAGAGAGAGAGAGAGAGAGAGAGAGAGAGAGAGAGAGAGAGAGAGAGAGAGAGAGAGAGAGGAGAGAGAGAGAGAGAGACAGACAGACAGACAGACAGACAGACAGACAGACAGACAAGACAGAGAAGAGCAGAAGACAGAGAGAAGAGAGAGAGAGAGAGACAGACAGAGAGACAGACAGACAGACAGACAGGACAGAGACAGACAGAGACAGAGACAGAGAGAAGAGAAGACAGAGAGAGAGAGAGAGAGAGAGAGAGAGAGAGAGAGAGAGAGAGAGAGAGGGGAGTAGGCGGAGAAGCCCCCGACAGACAGACGTGGGTCTGAAGAGGCTCCAATGCAGGTATACATGTTAAGCCCTAGCAAAATCACTTCGCCATTACGCTAGGAATGCAGTATGACTGCATTATTCGATATATTTTAGCTGTGGAACAGAACTTAACACATTCTTCAATCACACGCGATTTGACCAATGTTACATTGCGTCATGATGTTGAAATTCGTGAACTTAACCAGTCTTTGCAGGATTTAGGAATATATTATTGTCTTTGTGAAGCAAGAAAAACAAAAACAAAAAAACAAAAATCAAACAAAAACAAACAAACAAACAAATAAACAAAAGCAGCAACAAAAAACCGTACAAATAGCAACCCAAACAAACAACAAACAAACAAACAAACAAACAAACAAACAAACAAACAAAAACACCTATCAAAGCAAACAAAACAAATACAAACAAAATCAAACAACAACAACAACACAAAACAACAACAACAACACAAAACAACAACAACAAAACAACAAAAACAACAGCAACAAAGACAGCCTAATCTTTCTGTTTATTCTTATAGGCCCTAATCTTTTTTCCTATGCTGTAACGGTTGCCTGTCTAACGGCCTCGAGAACGTGTAGAATTATACGAAGCAGAACTTGAGTTATAAATTGCTCCTTCCCCCGCACGTTTTAATCCTTTGACAGCAGTTAATTTATGCTTTTTAATTTGGAAAATCCCATCCTCCTCCAGAGACTCCGAGCACGCTGCCACAGACGCCGCCACCTCTCCAACCCGATTCATTTCTTTGGAGCGAAAGCCAGCAAGCTATTAATCAACCAAGACGGTGCATAGACTCGGAAGCCGCGAAACGGAACAAAATGAAACCGTCTTGGCTAGCCTTCCTCGTTGCACACATCCGAGAGTTTTCTCATTACACTCTGACATCGCGCCACTCAATACATCACTGGACAAGCGGTGGGGGTAAAACGGACGCAGAAATGAAGGTACTTTCTGAGAAATCCAGCGCTACGAATATTTAGCTGCAAAGACACTAACTTACACAATATGAACGTTTCATTAAAATGAAAGACAGAAAACATATATGTATAATTTACATTAGGGGCGATGATGCAGAATATATAGATAGATAGGGTAAAGTGATCGTGAGTCGGACAGTGATCTTGAATCAGTTTTGCACATTATTGACTAAACCTAGTGTTACCCTGAAAGTAACTCAAACCAAGAAACTGAACGGCTTAATGCATGGACAGATTAAACTTGCGATGATGGGGCTGCTTGATTTTTGTGCTCCCCGGGGCCACTGACAACATTCTCGACTCAACTGTACATCAGTATGGTGGACACACACACACACACACACACGCACGCACGCACGCACGCACGCACGCACGCACGCACGCAAGCACGCACGCACGCACGCACGCACACTCTCACACACACTCACACACACACACACACACACACACACACACACACACACACACACACTCACACACACACAACACACACACACACACACACACACACACACACACACACACACACACACACACACACACTCACACACATACACACAAACACACACACACACACACACACACACACACACACACACACCACACACACACACACCACACGCACTCACCGCACGCACCGCACACACATCACACACACACCACCACCACACACACACACACCACACACACACACACACACACACACACACACACACACACACACACACACACACACACACACACACACACACACACACACACACACACACACACACACACACGCTAGCGCACACAAATAAAACAAAACAAAGAAAGCAAGAAACAAAAAGCCAAGTAAGATCGATAAGTCCCGATTTTAGAGTGTGGACGCGAACAGCGTGGTCCTGCCACAAACGTTCGATCGGAGACAGCTCTGACCTTATTATCGCGCACTTACACGAGGCTGCATTGACTGCGCCAGTAATATGCAGATATAACAGATTGCATTAACGCTGTCGGAACTGTGCAGCTATAGCTAAACTCAATGCATCATGATGCTACTAATGGGGATCCAAGGTTAGCAGCTACAAGGGTGTAAAAATGGTTAATCACTCACATAGCTATAACTCAGAACAGTGCCTCTGGCGCTCCGGGACTCGTTTTCTGTTGCAGATTGTAACACTTAGTTAATTCTGAAGCGAACGTATCAATGCGTGTCTACTTA
Source organism: Alviniconcha marisindica (assembly GCA_018857735.1). NCBI lineage: Eukaryota > Metazoa > Mollusca > Gastropoda > Provannidae > Alviniconcha > Alviniconcha marisindica. The sequence goes on along the minus strand of JABMCL010003517.1, from coordinate 264,051 downwards.
GGTGTGAACATAACTATAGAACACCACCGGGACAATGCAACTGTTAATAGTCTATATAGTTGCATTGCGCTGTACAAACAGAAACTCTTGAACAATCACGCTTGGACGCTTGGGGGTCAACTATAGTGTGGTGCATGCAGTCATACATAGTTCAGATCAGTACCGTTGAAGATGGATGTTCGCACTCAGGAAAGCCCATATACGCGTCCTGCTGTCCTTTAAAGGTTTCCCAGCGTAACTGCCTTTGAAACAGTCCCAGCTATGTATATGTACCCATGCCGTTTTTTGGTAAGTAAGTAAACATGGTGCTTAACGTCCACAGAAACCACAAGGCTTATTAGGGACGGGGAGAAGGGGGGGGGGGAGGTGGTATGGAGGTGGGGTGATGATGGTGATGAAGTGATGCTTTATGTCCTCAGATGTCAGTTGACATATTAGGGACAAGTTGTGACCAATGCCGAAGCACGGTGCAATAAATCTTTACGTCCACGGAAACCAGAAGGCTCGTTAGGACGGACAGTCCAGGACGTCCACCTCGACTCTTACACAGCTCCTGAACCATGATGGAGGTGGGGGAAGAGGGAGAGTAATATATACCTATCGATACACTGTCACCACCAGAATGACCTGCATTAAGATGGGCAACGATGAGAGCCATTTTAATGTTTCATTAACTGTGAGGAACAAAGTCACAAGACAGTGTCCACAAACCACAACTTTTGAAGAGAAAAGAGAACCGAAGCGGTATCGAACCGAGGTCCTTCCGCTTACCAGCCTACCGCCTTTCCGCTAGACCACACCGGCTCTCTTGTTTTTAGGTGGGTGGTATTGGATTAATTACCTTGCCCGGCGCTCTGTCTCTAATTCTTCTCTCTGGGAAAATTCCCAAGCACTGTGCAACAGCAGGACGCTTTCACCTTGAACAGTGTTGGCGGAACCGAACGCTGCAGCACCTTCGATGACCGCCCGCATACTTATCACTGTAATCACGTACTCGTCGCTTAATTCTGTTATAGCTAAGCTTAGAGTTAGACTATAGAAGTCGACTGCCTTTCTGCATGTGTGGGGTCGTGTTTCAGTCAGAGCGGAACGGCTGTTGTGTGAGCTTAACTAGCTGTGATTTTGTTGCACGTCGGCAGCGGTCAAGCAGTATTAGAACGAAGAAGAGGTGAAGGAGAAGGAAACGAAAAAGACTATGTTTAGCGTCGTTGCAGTGTTAGTGTCATGTAAAGTTGTTTTCTATTTGTCATTTTCCCTGTAAGGCAAATTGTTCAGCGTGGTATAAACAACTCCCCAACCCCCACCCCACCCCCACCCCCAAAAGAAGAAGAAGAAGAAGAAACAAAGAATGAGTCGGTCACAGGTGTTGTAACGGCCCATCCTTTTCCTTGTTATGCACAGCGTTGAAAAATAACTTCAAACGCGAAATAAGGTTTGTGATTAACAAAGCTGAAACGGAAAGACTGACCTCAACCAAACTTGACAGCCTGCTAGAGTTCTGAGAAGAAAACGTCCCTGGATCCAAAGGCAGCTAAGTGTTCTCTACCTTTGACTTTTTCATTGTCACGGCATGTACTATTTAAAGCGTTAGTCTTTTGACGAGTGTAACTGTCAGTGCAGAAAATGCGCACGTTGTTTTTTTTACCTTATTTGAAAAGCGTTCTTGCCAAGCGTTCGAGTGTTGTGGTCTAATAATAAATGATGTTTGTGGTTATAGCTGAACTGGTGAATCGCCGTCAGGAAGACGAAACAACAACAACAACAACAACAACAACAACAAGTCAGTTAATAACTGGATTGTAACGCCCTGTAAACCGCACAGGGTCACCTCAGGACAATCAACAACAAGAAACAAGAAACAACAATGAGTAAACAAAGTCATTTTTACCGTCGCTTCAATTCTGTTGTAAACTCAGCAGATCAGGAACTGTGAAAATCGAAGTGGACGTTCTGGGCTCCCCGTCCTTAAAAGTCCTTATGGTCTCTGTGGACGTGAAGCAACATTGAGCTTGAGCTGCTGTCGACTATCTTTGTTAACACAACGCCAAGAACCATGAGGCCTGCATGAGAACTGCTAATAATATAGAAACCGTTGTTACAATAAATCCGAAATTGTTTCTGCCTGAGTGTCGAAGCTTTACGACCAGATTTTGTTTTGTTTTAATAATAGAATATATAAATCGGTGCTAGCTGTTTCCGTTGTTTGCAGATTGTGTCGTAGTTTTAGTGCGTGCGTGCGTGCGTGCGTGCGTGCGTGGTGCGTGCGTGCGTGCGTGCGTGCGTGTGTGTGTGTGTGTGTGTGTGTGTGTGTGTGTGTGTGTGTGTGTGTGTGTGTGTGTGTGTGTGTGTGTGTGTGTGTGGGTGGGTGGGTGTGGGGATTGGTTCGGTGTTGTGCGAACTGGTGAGCCTAATTGTTTCCGATGTCTGGAGATTGTGTGGTAGCTTTAGGGTCAGTGTATAAATAGAGCGGCTGGATGTACCGCTAAGAGACAGGCCTGATTGTTTCCAGTGTCTGCAAGTAAGTAAGTAAACATGGTGCTTTAACGTCCATAAAAACCATAAGGCTTATTAGGGACGGGAAGAAGGGATGGAAGGGGGTATGAAGGTGGGGGATTGTATACTTATCGCTACACTGTCACCACCAGAATGACTCCTGCATTAAGATGGGCAACGATGTGAGCCATTTTAATGTTTCATTAATTGTGAAGGACAAAGTCACAATTAGACAGTGTCCACAAACCACAACCTTTTTGAAAAGAAAGGAGAACAGAAGCAGATTCGAACCGTGGTCCCTCTGCTTACCAGCCTAACGCCTTACCGCTAGGCCAAATCGGCTCGCAACCGGTGTTTGCAGGTTGTGTCGTAGCTTAATACTGTCAGTGTATATAAACACAACGACTCGGTGTTGTGCGAACTGGTGTTTCCGTTGCTTGCTGACTATGCCGTCGCAAAGTAAGTAAACATGGTGCTTAACGTCCACAGAAACCATAAGGCTTATTAGGGACGGGGAGAAAGGGGGGAAGGGGGTATGGAGGTTGGGGGAGAGGGAGATTATACACCTATCGTTACACTGTCACCACCAGAATGATTCCTGCATTGTTTTCGATGTCTGCTGGTTGAGTGTTGCTTTACGTCCACATAAAGCATAGGTAGGACGGGAGCCCAGGACGGCCACCTCGACCTTCACACAGCTCCTGAGCTCTGACCGATGTCTGCTGATGATGATGTAGTGCTTAATGTCCTCGAATGTCGGGTTGACATATTAGGGACAAACTGTGACCAGTGCGTAAGCATGGTTCAATGTTGCTTTACGTGCACAGAAACCGTAAGGCTCGTTAGGACGGGGAGCCCAGGACGTCCACCTCGACTTTCACACAGCTCCTGAACTCTGTCCGATGTTTGCAAGTTGTGTCGTAGTTTTACGGTCAGTGTATAAACACAACGACTCGGTGTTTTGCGAACTGGTGATTTCGTTGTTTGCAGATTGTGTCGTCGCTTTAGGGTCAGTGTATAAATAGACGCCTCTCCCAGCGATGGGCAGCGATGAGAGCAATTTTAATGTGTCATTAACTGTGAGGGACAAAGTCAATGTCCACAGACCACAGCTTTTGAAGAGGCGCGTGTCGTTGCTTTACGGTCAGTGTATAAGTATTGGGCGGTTCAGTCGGGGCTGATAACTCCCTTGACTTTTGCCCGGCATCGCTTAAGTCCCTTGGCTGCTTTTACTTCCGGTGCCTACTTTCTTCACAATGGAAGGCGGTGACAGCGAATTTGTGAATTTTACACTGCCAACTTTAAAGACATTTTTGGAGGCCTGTAGTCAGAATGTGTCTGGCAACAAGTAATAACTTGCTGCTCGTGCTATAGGATGCCCCAAAACGCATTTTTTTCCACGAACTCGCGATCTTCTGGTCAGCCAAAAAACGACGCAAAGACACTTTTTCCACCCTCCATCCCCTTTCCTCGGTAATTTTTGCAACTACAACAGTGGTTTCATTTGTATTGCTTCGCAATTCTAGGTTCAACTTCCATTGTTATACACAGCGTGAAGCAACGCCTACTCAGAAATCGGCCCGGAAGTGACGCTGCGACTTCTTGCCCGAAAGATTACAAAGGGCATTCACTCGTGCAGACCAGCTTCACTGAACCGCCCAACAGAGCGGCTGGGTGTTGCGCTAGTGACAGCTAGGTCTAATTGTTTCCGGCGTCTGCAGGTTGTGGCAGGAGTTGTCCAAGCCGGTGTGCGTGTGGCACGTCGTTAATCCCTCCTGCATCTCATCCACGCTGGACGCAGCAGCTGCTCTGGTCAGCCAGCAGCGCCTTGACCAGCGTCCATTAGTGATGTTATCGACCTGTCGTACACTTACTCTCAAAACACTAGCTTGTAACAAATCTCTGTGTGTAGATACATGTGGAAATGACAGCGGCTGGTAGGCTAGAACTGTTCTAAGAATAAAATGATACTCCAGTCAGTGACCGCTCCCCCCCCCCTCCGCCCCCACCCCCAGCACACACACACACACACACACACACACACACACACACACACACACACACACACACCACACACACACACACACAACACACACACACACACACACACACACACACACACACACCACACACACACACACACACACACACACACACACACACACAACACACACACACACACACACACACACTACACACACACACACACACACACACACGCACGCACGCACGCACGCACGCACGCACGCACGCACGCACGCACACACACACACACATCTATTCACGCTTCTACTTTCCCGATCCAGCAATATTTTAAAGTGATATTAGTCAGTTTGGGCTGCACACTGGCTTCAAAAAAGACCAACCAACAGTCCTGAAGTTCGAGATTTCCTGAATTATTGAAAGCAGAACGGACAGAGAAGTAAAGCTGCAGTCTCTCAGCACAGTCAAGGCACAAATGAGTGGAATACTCGACACATTACAAAATACTCAACACTGAAGTGAGAATCCAGACAACATGAGTTTATGGATAACGGAACAGGCACGGAAAGTCAATCACAAGGGCTAAAGAGCTGAAGATGTAGGGATAGCTGCTAGACTCTTGGGAAATGGAACAAAAGTAAACATATTTCGGACATATGTTGGATTCTTCGGGAGAACTGAAGGAGAACTAGCCGTCTGCCATGAATGGAAACAGATTCCCTTTCGACAAGGGGGGCAACTGTTCTACATTCTTTTGAAAAAAGCCGCGAAAACTCAGCACATGCAGTGACAGTTACTGACGCCTCTCCTAGCTGCTGAATTCTCTTGAAGGACAAGAATTTCTTGGTGATTAACAGTCTAGTCCTTGAGAAATGAGAAGAGAGAGAGAGAGAGAGAGAGAGAGAGAGAGAGAGAGAGAGAGAGAGAGAGAGAGAGAGAGAGAGAGAGAGAGAGAGAGAGAGAGAGAGAGAGAGAGAGGATAATACTTTATTACACAGGGATAAAGATTTAAGCACGTGTCGGCTTTTTTACAAATCTGTCCCTGATGACAAACAGCAACATTCAATACATCAAACAAGAGAGAGAGAGAGAGAGAGAGAGAGAGAGAGAGAGAGAGAGAGAGAGAGAGAGAGAGAGAGAGAGAGAGAGAGAGAGAGAGAGAGAGAGAGAGAGAGAGAGAGAGAGAGAGAGAGAGAGTATTCTTTGTATTTCTTCCTAGAAGCAGGTGAAAGTAGATCTGAGTGATGTGTGACGTACTCCGGGTACGACAATGTATAAACTGGAGGCATTTGATACTTAACTATGGAGGCATTTGATACTTTACTTTCAAACGCATGTGTCTGAAGCCAGATTACCTCGTATTTGTTTCTCACTGTGTTTGCCGGGAATTAGACGCGCAGCCCGCCTATGGAATTTAAAATTAATTAAGGTGTCATACATTTATGTTTCAAAAACATAGTCATCTTAATTTTCAAACAATGTTCAGTAGCCTAGGCGTTTCTATTTTCTCCACATTACTTCACATTTTAAATGACGTTTTAATTAAGTGACAGTGTGATAGTCAGTTAAGTTTGGAACTTTTACTGCAACTCTGATTAGTGAGCCTTTTCTTTCTGTGAGGGTTGTCACTACAGTTCCATGTTTGTTTGTGCGTTTTTTGTTTCTTTTTCTTCTTCTTTCGGCAAGCAAACATTAATACTCTGGTAATGATGTGAAACGACCTTACGCGGCTAGACAGAAACTATAGAATTTCTTGTTCTTTTCCTCTCTCTCTCTCTCTCTCTCTCTCTCTCTCTCTCTCTCTCTCTCTCTCTCTCTCTCTCTCTCTCACACACACACACACACACTCAATTAACGGCAACCCCAAAATAAAACAACAACAAAACGCATTATGATGGCTAGCAGATAAGCGACATAATGGGCTATATCGATGCATTCATAATAAATATAAATAAAAACTAAGAAGCAAACACATAGCATCACCACCACCACCACCACCATCATCATCAACAAGGACAACAAATCAGCAGCATTGTAGAAAGCAGTCACAGCACGAAATCCGGGTGAATACAATCTAGGCAGAGAACGTGCGTGACGTCTGTCCCATCTGTTCCACAAAGAACGGTTTTACTGCGCATTTTTTTTTTTTTTTTTACTGTGGCGTGCTGGGGAAACCAAAGCATACAGGCACACAAAATGTTCAGGAAAGTACGCAGGTTGTCTGTCCGACGACACTGCTACAGTTTAAATCGTAGGCTATAATTTCGCTTTATTTTTTTTACTAAAAATGATCTTGAGTTGTCTGCTAGCGTTCTGAAAAAGTTTCAAACGCTCAGAAGGTAAAAATAACAACAACAACACCCCCCCCCCCACCACCACCGACACACAACCCAAACCAAAACAACAACAACAACAACAAAAACAAATAAACCAAGTACAACAAACAAACAAAAAACACCACCCTCCAAAAACAACAAACAAACCAACAAACAGCAACAACAACAAAACAAAACAAAACAAAACAACAACAACAACAAACAAACAAACAAGAAAAACAACAACAAACAAGAAAAACAACAACAGCAACAGCAAGGAACAACAACAGCAACAAAACTCCACTCACACAAAGAAAAAAACAGAAACAAACAGACAAACAAACAAACAAAAACACCAAAAAACAACAACACGCTGATATTATTAGTACACAACAAAACTATTTTTCGGCACAAATCCCTTTTTGAAGGTAACAGACTGACTGGTATAAGCGATGATGATCGATGGAAAAAAGTAAAAATCGTTTATCTGTCAGTACGTTAGTTTGGAACAAAAAGGTGGTGTGTGTGTGTGTGTGTGTGTGTGTGTGTGTGGTGTGTGTGTGTGCGTGCGTGCGTGCGTGCGTGCGTGCGTGCGTGCGTGCGTGCGTGCGTGCGTGCGTGCGTGCGGGGGTGGGTGGTGGGTAAGGGGATTGCCCCGAATATTTGGTATATTGTGTGTTATCTCATTAAAATGATTCCTTCTTCTTCTTCCTTTTTATTGAGTCTTTTCACATAAGTGATTTTACAGTTATCATGCTAACAGCATGTATCAGCAAGCTGCACCAGTAGATATTTATGGTAATTTTTTTCAAACAAAACAATAATGATAACAAAAAAACTTCAACTTTCTTATTAACCCTTTGTGTTCGTCCTGTATTGACGTTGTCTTGTTAAGGCGAAGCGTTTCATAGACAATACCGAGTCTGGTACAGTCCATTTTACACAAGTGCGTTGGCAAACTCCAAGCACTGGTGTATGACATCCTTCCTTCAACCACTGCCGTATTTAGTCACGCCATAGGGTCCGGAAAACTGTCAGCTAACGAGCAGTAGTAATTAAGTTTGTTACAAACAACTCAAATAAAACAAGGCGTGTCATTTATAGCCGCCAACAAAGTTTACACTAGCACAAACAAAACCACAATCGTTTGAATCGAGACAGAACTCTTTTTTTTTTCTTTTTCTTTTTTTCTTTTACCCGGGGTGGATGCGCCTCGTGTTTACGTGCGTGCTTGGGCGCTAGGTTGCTTCTACAGTCATATTAGTACCGAACCTTTCGGAGGGCGCTGACCGCGTCGCTGGACAGCTGCGCGGAGATGAAGAGTGCCCCTTCAGTGGCGTAACTAAATCTGGCAGAGTTTGGAGGAGGGTGCCGGAAAGCGATGCTCGGAGTGTGGTGCGTAGGCTGTTGCCCAGGTATCCACTCTTGTAATGGTAACTATAAATTCACACGGCTTGGGGTTGACATGACCCGAATACGACACACGTGAGTCAACTGCTTTCAACAGCCAGCTTACTGGTTATGTTTTCAGACATGCACCTGTGATTGCACTAACGCAGAACGTCCACTGCCTGTGTTACGAGCACTATGGGTTATTTTTTTTCTTCATGTTAACAACACTCCATTTATTAGTTTGAACCTCTCTGTCTCTCTCTGTCTGTCTGTCTCTGTCTCTGTCTCTGTCTGTCTGTCTGTCTGTCTGTCTCTCTCCTTCTCTCTGTCTCTGTCTCTCTCTCTCCTTCTTCTCTCTCGCCCCTCACCCCCCCCCCCTTTTTGTGGACACATTTCTGCCGTGACATCACTTTCAAAACTAAATGCTTCACAGGAGGCATTCTTTTATGAGAAAAACAAAACAAAACAAATAACAGCAACAAAAACAAGACACACAGACAAAAAGAGCAAAGCTCCCCGAAAAACCAAATCCATCGATCGAAACTGATTGTCAGAAATGTATGTTTTTCCAAATCTGCGAAACCATATGTATACTCGTAGTGCTTTCCTCTTTGAAGTATAAACCGAATTATGATGACCACGCAGAATTTATTTAACTTTAATTAAAGGAAACAAACAAACAAACAAACAAACAAGCAATTCCTGTTTTAGCATAGAGAGACGGAGGTTATTTCAGTATTAAAACTGATAGTATGTTAGGTTCCTGTTTTGCATGATACCTGTGATATTGGTTTGCTATTTTTCAATGTGAGGGTTTGCAATGCTATTTATGTGATAGTATTGGTCTGAATAGAGATGTTCGCGTGTAGGTATTTTGTCTGTTGGGTTGAATTTGACGAGTTGTGTTTTTCTTACTTGTTGAAAATGCCTGACCTGTGAGTGCATTTGTTGACGCGTGTGTAGGTAGGTAGGTAGACTGTTTCGGATGTGTGTGTGCCCTAAAGACTCAATGATAAAGTACTCTGCGTTTTACAATATGTGTGTACTTATGTTTATGTATTATATTGTGTGTTATTTTACTGGTCTCTTTTAGGCAGTCGCCGTAAGGCACATTTATACGTTATTCATAGACAATACAATTCTGTATTCTGTATGCGATGAAATCATAATAATCAGAACAAAACCAAATTCCTGTTGCAGGTATCAGACGGCTGCATCCTGTGTTTACCAGAAGCGTTGCACGTGAACCACGGCCTTACTCAGCCTTGTTTTGGAAACACATCTCCGAAACAGATACAATATGCAATGACGGATCCAAAGACAGACCTCACTTGACAAGTCGACCCAACCGCGTCGGCAACATGAGGCGGATCGCACGTCGATAATACTTCGCGAAATCGTATTCGGATCCAAATACAGATCTCACTTGACAAGTCGACTCAACCGCATCGGCAACATGAGGCGGACCGCACGTCGATAATACTCTGCGAAATCGTATTCGGCCACGCTCACGGATTACCAGACTCCCATCTTCGCTGCAAGTGGATATATCAAACGAGCGACCGTTCCCACCACAGCCAGACAATGTTCAGCGAAATTGTCACAACGCACGAAAAGGTGTTCCTGCGTTCCTTCCGAGGTGGATATAAGTCTCAGAAGGAAGATGGCAACAGCACTTCTTGTAAATGTACCTGCGTTCTGTGCGTGGTTGTGTTCACTTTCGTCATCTTCATCGTCGCCTGTGTCATCACGGTGCCTTTAGTTCACGGAAAATGGTCTGTGCGCGGAAAAGAGGTGAGTTTTTCTTTACGGTTTATTTGTTTGTTTGCTTAAGTTCTTCTTCTTCTTCTTCTTTTCTCCCGCCTTAGCTACTCATCTGTGTATTTTCTTAGGGCTGCAGTTACTGCCCTTGTCATTACCCTTACCATGTTTATCTACCTTTGGTCTTGATAACTTTGATATTGTTTTGTCTCGTTTTTGTTTAATTCAGCTTCAGTTTGTTTTCTTACAATGCGTTGTTTAGCAGAGCTTCCGGTGCGTAAGTTTGAATGAGGTGTGCTGAGAGAGAGAGAGAGAGAAGAGAGAGAGAGAGAGAGAGAGAGAGAGAGGAAGGGAGAGGAGAGAGAGGGGGAGAGAGGAGAGAGAGGGGAGAGGGAGAGAGAGAGAGAGAGAGAGAGAGAGAGAAGAGAGAGAGAGAGAGAGAGAGAGAGAGAGAGAGGTCCTGAGGGTGGAGGGAGGTGCGGCGGGGGGTGGAGGGGGGTGGCGGGGGGGGGGGGGGTAGGGGGGGTATAATATTGATTATTAATTAGCACGTGACCACAGTGCCGGACGACGGCACGTATCCTCAAGAGACACGATACGACCTCGAACACTTAGCAGGTATCCAGTCCCACGCGGGCGGAAGCTGGTTAAGAGCCACTCAGACCTTTGCCACAACACTCATCAAACATGCATGCTGTATATTACTCGCGCCGTGAAACGAAGCGTCGCTTGCATTCTCGTGGAATACATTGACCACCATGACGGTTCCGCTTTCGGCATCTCGAAGAGAGCGAGCGGGGATGTTGGGGGGTGGGGTGGGATGGTGGGTTGGGCGTTGGGGTGGGGTGGAGTGGGGGTTAAACTGACAGGGCCCTGGTGTAGCAGCAGCAGAATCAGATCGGCAATGATCATGATGCTGTACTTCCATGGAGGCAATTCGACGAGGGAGGACATATGTACACTTCTTACTCGCGGTGGACTAGACTGTAAGTAAGTATCTAGGTGCTTTACGCCCAGTTAACCAGTACGGTTATAAATATCAGGGCGGGGTAGACTAGACGATTTGAAAGATTAAGAAAACTTAAGCGAAACAATGTTTCGAGGTCACTGCCTTTAAATGAACAAGCAAACAAACACACAAGCAAACCCATCCCAACCAACCAAACCAAAACCAAAACAAACGAACAAAAAGCATACATATCTATATCTCTGTCTCTCTGCCTGTCTGTCTCTGTCTGTGTCTGTCTGTCTGTACGTCTGTGTGTGTGTGTGTGTGTGTGTGTGTGTGTGTGTGTGTGTGTGTGTGTGTGTGTGTGTGTGTGTGTGTGTCTCTCTCTCTCTCTCTCTCTCTCTCTCTCCTTCTATCTTATCTATCTATCTATCTATCTATCTATCTATCTGTCTATCTATCTATCTATCTATCTATCTATATCTATCTATATATATATAGATATATGTTTGTTTGTTTGTAAGCTCCTGTTCTCATTTTGCCTAGAGGACAAATATTCGGGTCACCTTAGCCGTGTAGTCCTGACACAGCTGCCGCGCGAACAGCGCTACCAACACTACATGTTGTCTTTGGTGTTTACCAGTCACAAAAACGAGGC
>JABMCL010003517.1:245000-247500 GCA_018857735.1 Alviniconcha marisindica | reverse complement strand
AGGTGCCGGAAAGCGATGCGTTCTCGCTGCAGGGTAAGTTAATTGACTTTGGTCACTATTTTCCCGGCCAGTGGCATTGAATTAACTGCCTTGAGCAATTATTATAGCATGGGAAAGTCTTCCGGTTTTAAGGGTACTGGTACTTCCGCGAAAGTTAATGGAGCACAGAACGTGTGTTTGGAGGAAGCTGGTTCCGGAAAGCGATGTCCGGAGTGTGGGCTGTGTGGTGTGCCGCACGGAACCTGTGTTTGGAGGAAGGTGCCGGAAAGCGATGCTCGGAGTGTGAGTTGTATGGTGTGTCGGACGGAACCTGTATTTGGAGGAAGGTGCCGGAAAGCGATGCTCGGAGTGTGGTTGTATGGTGTGCCGGACGGAATTTGTGTTTGGAGGAAGGTGCCGGAAAGGCGATGCTCGGAGTGTGAGTTGTATGGTGTGTCGGACGGAACCTGTGTTTGGAGGAAGGTGCCGGAAAGCGATGCTTGGAGTGTGAATTGTATGGTGTGCCGGACAGAACTTGCGTTTGGAGGAAGGTGCCGGAAAGCGATGCTCGGAGTGTGGGTTGTATGGTGTGCCGGACAGAACGTGTGCCGAGGTGGCAGTTTGTCGTAACACCATCTGGCCACGCCAATCAGTTTGCGCTACAGGTACATCGCACCACTTCAGTCGCTAGATATTCAAACGCGCTTTGATGTAAAACAGCATGCAGTCGTGCACTCACAGTTCAGCCCCATGCGACTGGAGCGGCGCAGTGAGTCAACCGAGAGCAGAAAATAGCGCTGTGAAAAGCGATGAACCTCATCTAATCTTTCTGGCGCTTAACCTTAACACGCATGCACCTGTTTATAAGCACACACACACACACACATACACGCGCTTAGCAAGACAGACAGACGCGACAGACAGACTGACAGACAGACAGACACACAGACACACACACAGAAAGAAAGAAAGACAGACAGAAAGACATACAGACACACACACACACACACACACACACACACACACACACACACACACACACACACACACAAAACACACACACACACGAACGCACACACCCCACACACACACACACACACACACACACAACACACACACACACACACACACACACACACACACACACACACACGCTCACAACAATACACACACACACACCACATTCAAACGCGCATAAAACACACACGTGCACTCACAGTTCACCCATGCATGAGCGCGCAGTAGCACGAGAGCAGAAATGCGCTGTGAAAGCCCCATGAACCTCACAACTTCTGGCGCAACCTAACACGCATGCCCGTTTTAAGCACCACACACACACACACATACACGCGCAGCAAGACAGACAAAGCACAGACAACACAAAACACACACACACAAACACACACAACAGAAACACACACACACACACACACACACACACACACACACACACACACACACACACACCGCACGTACGCACCACACACACACACACACACACACACACACACACACACACACACACACCACACACACACACACACACACACACACACACACACACACTACCCCCACACACACTCACACACACACACACCCCAACACACACACACACACACACACACACACACCCACACACACACACACACACACACACACACACACACACACACACACAGATAATTCCTCCTTATTTTCTACCCCTTCAGACGTACGTCACGCCACCATTCCCATGAGTGCGAAGCGGAGTCTCAGGCTTGAGGCCACTGTTGTCAAACGACGAGCAAGCGCAGAGACGAGTTATAAGCTCCTTACGAGCCTGGCGGGTCAGAGACCTGAAGATAGGCCCTGAGAACCTGACGGTTGCAGACGCTCGGGGAGAGAAGGAACTGAAGGAGAAAATGCGACGCAAACTGTTAAGCCAGTCAAAGGTCTGTAGAACGTCCCCCGTAGAAGTTGTTTTTGACCTTCTTGTTTTGTTTTTGTTTTAGCTGTTGTTAATAATAGTGATGGCTTATTTCGTGGCGCCCCATTCGTAAGAGCCGGGGGGTGTTAGCACGTAATCATCCTCCCCCGCGCGCGCACTCACGCACGTACGCACACACCCCGCACGCCGCGCGCGCGCGGCGCGCACACACACACACACACACACAAAACACACACACACACACACACACACACACACACACGCTCGTACACGACACACCCCCCAACACACACACACACGCACACACACGCACACACACACAACAACAGCACACACACACACACACAGACACACACACACACACACACACACACACACCACACACACACACACACACACACGCACACACCCCGTACGCACGCACGCACCACAGACAGACAGACAAATGACACACACACACACCACACACACACACACACACACACACACACACACACACACACACACACCACACACACATGTACCTGCAAACACACACACACACACACACACACACACGCGCGCCACCACGCACGCACACCATGCATGTACGCA
>JABMCL010003517.1:207500-212500 GCA_018857735.1 Alviniconcha marisindica | reverse complement strand
TGCAACGAACACCTTGACACCTCTCGCCCACTAACCCCACACTTAGAAGCCTTTGAGTTTCACGAAGAAGTTTGCAACACGCCCGTGGCTTATTCAACAGTCCGCAAATAACTCTTTCCTGTTTCGAGAGTCTCCGCCTTATGTCAGAATGATTTAGGAAAACAGCAACGCACATAAGAGACTCGCAATTAAGCTCTCTGCTATCATTGGCCGGAGCTGCCACAAGTATCATTTTTGTCGCGACAAACATTTTGTCTCGACAAATATTTTTCGCGACAAACACGAGTTTGTTGAGACAAAAGTTCTGTCGCGACAACCAAAAACACTTCTTTTGTCGCGACAAAAAATATGCTTGTCACGAAAAAACAAACTTTTTGTCGCGACAAATATTATACTTGTGGCAGCTCCCGCCAATGATACTCTGCGACTGCCAGCGTCTGACTCTGTTTGTATCTGACTCTGTGAGCTAAGGCCACGTAAACACTGAAGCAGTGCTGGCCGCTGTGCGACTGCCAGCGTCTGACTCTGTTTGTATCTGACTCTGTGAGCTAAGGCCACGTAAACACTGAAGCAGTGCTAGCCGCTGTGCGACTGCCAGCGTCTGACTCTGTGAGCTAAGGCCACGTAAACACTGAAGCAGTGCTAGCCGCTGTGCGACTGCCAGCGTCTGACTCTGTGAGCTAAGGCCACGTAAACACTGAAGCAGTGCTAGCCGCTGTGCGACTGCCAGCGTCTGACTCTGTGAGCTAAGGCCACGTAAACACTGAAGCAGTGCTAGCCGCTGTGCGACTGCCAGCGTCTGACTCTGTGAGCTAAGGCCACGTAAACACTGAAGCAGTGCTAGCCGCTGTGCGACTGCCAGCGTCTGACTCTGTGAGCTAAGGCCACGTAAACACTGAAGCAGTGCTGGCCGCTGTGCGACTGCCAGCGTCTGACTCTGTGAGCTAAGGCCACGTAAACACTGAAGCAGTGCTAGCCGCTGTGCGACTGCCAGCGTCTGACTCTGTGAGCTAAGGCCACGTAAACACTGAAGCAGTGCTAGCCGCTGTGCGACTGCCAGCGTCTGACTCTGTGAGCTAAGGCCACGTAAACACTGAAGCAGTGCTGAGCCGCTGTGCGTGCAGACGTCCTCAGTCCTCACTGGTCCGTCAGCCGTGAGTGAAGCCAACGTGGTATTTCGAGTTACGTTGTTTCGCTTTGTCAGAAAGCGTCAGTGCTGTGTCTGAAAGTGCAGGAGGGCGGAATGAGACTGTCAGATACTTTTCGTACCCGTCTGTCGGATCGTATTGCTTATCGAGTCACGTTGTGTTCAGCTCAATTACCGAAAGGTAGACCTGCCCCAGTTACGTTCTAGGTAGCGATGTGTCCTCCTGACGTGGTATAACTATAGCTGGCTGGATAAACTGGGGTTGCTCTCTTTTTGCTTAATACTTGTTGTGTACCGATCAGTGCAAGATTATATAGCACAATATGTGTGTGTGTGTGTGTGTGTGTGTGTGTGTGTGTGTGTGTGTGTGGTGTGTGTGTGTGTGGTGTGGGTGTGTGTGAGAGAGAGGAGAGAGAGAGATAGAGAGAGAGGAGAGAGAGAGAGAGGAGAGAGAAAGAGAGAGAGAGAAGAGAGAGGAGAAGAGAGAGAGAGAAGAGAGAGAGGACAGAGAAAGAGAGACAGAAAGAGAGGACAGAGAAGAAGACAGAGACGAGAAGAGAGATGACAAAAAGAGACGAGAGTAAGGAGAAGAGACAGTGAGAGAAGAAGACAGAGACAGAGACAGAGACACAGACAGAGAGACAGAGACAGAGCGAGAGAGAGAGAGAGAGAGAGAGAGAGAGAAGAGAGGAGAGAGAGAGAGAGAGAGAGACAGAGACAGAGTCAGAGAGAGAGAGGAGAGAGAGAGAGAGAGGAGGGGGGGAGAGAGAGAGAGAGAGAGAGAGAGAGAGAAGAGAGAGAGAGAGAGAGAGAGAGAGAGAGAGAGAGAGAGAGAGACACACACACACACACACACACACACACACACACACACACAGACAGACAGAGACAGGGAGCGTAACAAGAATACAATGTCAAAAAATTGGTTTAAAAGCAACGAAGGAAGACCGGCTGCTGACACTGACCCCAGGACGCTGACGTTCAAGATAATTATGATCTATAATAAAATGTTCGTGCCAGCGGCAGCTATGCAGTCTTCCTGCCGAGCCCTGCAGTTTGCCGCAAACGAAGCACGCACCCAGGCTTTGGTGGAAAACACAAACGGGAGTTCAGACCAGGTTTTCCGCGGCGGAGAAACCGTAGCTTTTTGTCGCAGACAGACAAACTTGCAGCGCGAAGTTTGTAACGCGCCAGTGACATCTAACTCGGACAGCCGTGGACCAGAATGCCGCTTTGAGGGGTGCAGCCTGTTCCGGAGTTATTTCCAGGCTGAGTTGATGGTGTTTGCGTGCGTGCGCTGATTGATCTGTGGCGGGGTTAATTTGGTTTGCCATCCTGTGTCACTGTGGATTCCTTTCTGTGACACTGAGGAGGCGGTGTCGACAACGCGGCGTCGTTTTGATAGTCCGTGGAAACAAGTCTGCTAACTGCTGTGAAGTCTTTCGTATTTTGAGTTTGTGGGAGTGACCTATCTGTCTTAATTGTCGTGAACCTCTCGCGAACCCCCACAGTACTTTATGCACGCACGTGTGCGAGCATACGGACAGGCTGCACATCAGTTGAAACTTGTTTTGAGAAGTGTATCGCTATCGATGCGAGTCAAGATGAACTGAGCATTACTGAAGGTGTCTCGGGATCTACCTTTGATCTGAGCCTGTGGCCATTATCAAAGCGATTCTGGTCAGTGTGTGCGTAGGAGGAGTAGAGCTAAAGCTACCATTGGTCTAGAGGGCACCTAGTGCGCCCCCACCCCCCAGCCCCTTCCCGCGCCGCTTCTTAAAAAACAAAAACAAAACACGTAGTGAGAGTCATAGTTCAGGAGCTGTGTGAGAGTCGAGGTGGCCGTCCTGAGCTGTCCGTCCTAACGAGCCTTCTCAGTGGTTTCCGTGGACGTAAAGAATTATTGAACTGTGCTTCGGCATTGGTCACAGCTTGTCCCTAATATGTCAACTGACATCCGAGGTCATTTTATATAAGCATCACTTCATCATCATCGTAGTGAGTGGAGTTTGATTTTCTCATTCTCAAGTGTCTCAATGGAGACAAGACAGCTGATAGATTGAGAGGGTCAAGTGTGTATGTAGAATAATGGCCTCTTTTCTTTCTCTCTTCTCTTTGTGATGTGCTTGTGTTCCTTCTACGAAGTCCTTTTGTTTTAGGTTATGTTTTCCATTTCGTCAGGCAGATACAACAAACGAAGAGAACATTTCGGAACTTTTGCTCCACTACAACTTATTAGTCTGTTAGTTTTGTGGCCGAGTCACCCCAATTGTGATACAACAACAACAACAACAAGAACAACAAGTCAACTACTACTACTACTACTACTACTACTACTACTACTACTACTACTACTACTACTACTACTGCTACTGTTTATATGACCTTTACAGATTTATTTCTGTGACATTCACGATTAAAGTTCTGCAGGCTTCAGTCAGGGATATACTTTTGCACTGTTAATGTACTGGCGTGAAAATTGTAAAGAGCTTCGAGGATTTGCTTGCTGCAAACAGCCCGGTTCATGAATACCACCAAGCTAAGACGTCTGACGGCATATCCGCGAACGCCAAAGAAGAAGACTGCACGAAATTGTGCGTTAAAAAAGAAGAAAGAAAAAAAAGAAGAAAAAACCAGAGAGAGAGAGAGAGAGAGAGAGAGAGAGAGAGAGAGAGAGAGAACCCGAAAACTTTATTTTACAAGGATTGTAGTTTAGGTTCAGTCAAAAACCCGTCTAACAGAGTGTGTGTGTGTGTGTGTGTGTGTGTGTGTGTGTGTGTGTGTGTGTGTGTGTGTGTGTGTGTGTGTGTGTGTGTGTGTGTGTGTGTTGTGTGTGTAGAGAGAGAGAGAGAGAGAGAGAGAGAGAGAGAGAGAGAGAGAGAGAGAGAGAGAGAGAGAGAAAAGCCGGACGCAATCAACACATCAGACTGGGTCTAATGCAGTTCTTTTTTTTCTTTTTTTTTGTTACAGTATGCTTCGTTGCACTTCTTTTCTTCGCCTTCTTTCAGGAGGGGAGTGGGTGGGGGTAATAGCAAAGGAGGAACATGAGAAATCGAAAGATTCCAGATGACTGGCCGTAAGTCGCTGAGTTTAAGTGGTAGTTACATCGATTTTAGCTCGAATTCAAGTAGCACAAATTGGATTGTGAATTAAGTCACGTCAACCACACAAAGTCAGCTCAGTCACAAACTGTAAACATGGCGAATCAGGCGAGTACTTGTATCAGGGCGCCGTGGTGTTGTTGCTGACGTCTCAGTTCCTAATTACGTGGACAGATTCAATCAGGCATCGTCGTCCACAGTTGATAGGATTCGTGAAGTGAATACACGAACACCCACCCACACCCACCCCCCCACACCTCCCCCCCCCACACACACATACGGACACACACACACACACACACACACACACACACACACACACACACACACACACACACACACACACACACAAACACACACACACACACACACACATACCCTCACAAACGCAGGAGCGCGCATGTACACACAGAATGAAACAGAAAGCACCCCGCCACTTATTTGTGTGTGTGTGTGTGTGTGTGTGTGTGTGTGTGTGTGTGTGTGTGTGTGTGTGTGTGTGTGTGTGTGTGTGTGTGTGTGTGTGTGTGTGTGTGTGTGTGTGTGTGTGTGTGTGTGTGTGTGTGTGTGTGTGTGCGTGCGCGCACGCGCGTGCGTGCGTGTATGCATGTGATCTTCCATACTCGACATCTTTTGAGTTACCCCGTAGGCGAACCGAACCTCATCAACAGGCGAACCGAACCTCATCAACAGGCGAACCGAACCTCATCAATAGGCGAACCGAACCTCATCAATAGGCGAACCGCCCTCTA
>JABMCL010003517.1:197500-202500 GCA_018857735.1 Alviniconcha marisindica | reverse complement strand
AGATGGATGCACACACACACACACACACACACACACACACACACACACACACACACACACACACACACACACACACACACACACACACACACACACACACACACACACACACACACACACACACACACACAGAGCTATACTAGCTGTTACACCAGAATGACTCCTGCGTGAAGACTGCAGCGGTGAGAGTCATTTTAATTTAATTATGAGGTTGTACCTCTGGTTGAGTTTGTGTACCATTTAGTTAGTTACACGCATGCCAGGTGAGAGTTACCGCAGGCGACTCAGGTCTTTGTTGTTGTACTTGTGTTACGTATTTCGAGCGCTAATTAACTCCCTTGTTTGTTGAGTCATTTTAATGTTTCACTAACACCGAGAGCAAGCTATAGTCACAAGAGCGTTCACGTAGTCCATAAACCACGACTTTTGAAGAGAAAGGAGAGCGTTTCCGGAGGAAACGTTGGGCTAAACCGGCTCAGCCAATGGAAAAGCATCTGCTTGATTGGGTAATCTTATTTAACGCCGAGCTGTCTCCGTAGAAGCACTGGCGGGGACCGAGATCCCAGGAAATAGGGGAAGAGGGAGACTGTACCTATCGCGACACTGCGGTCATCACCGGAATGAGTCTGCATTAAGATGGGCATCGATGAGAGCCATTTCAGGGTTCCAGGCGAGATCAAAAGATCAAGAGATCTTAGAGGAGGGAGGTGGAGCTGGACCCTCAACTTAGCCCAGAAGAGATCATGAGTAGGGAGGTGGAGCTGGGCTAAGAAAGCTGGACTTCCTTTGCTTGAGTTGTCCAAGTTGTTCGTCAACAGCAGTGCAACGGACATTGTCCTTGTGACTCTGGCCAAGCACAGCAGTTGAAACAGCAATTGCGCAGTGCACAAGTCGCTGGGCAATGGCGAGGGGACACCGCCCAACACTTCCATTGTTCTGGGGGCGGTCCACGGTCTCTCCTGTCTTTTTCGGGCGGTTTCTGCGGTCGAGCCTTCACTCTGTCGGCCCCTTCCCACTCTGCCCCGTCCCTAATAGGCCATCTCGCCTCCGTGGACGTAAAGCACCAAGAAAGTAAAGAGAGCCATTTTAATATTTCAGTCATTGTGAGGGACAAAGTTCCAAAGGTAGTGTCCACAAACCACAATGTTTAAACATGGTGTTTAACGTCCAAAGAAACCATCACGTTTATTAGGGACGGGGAGAAGAGGGGGGGGGGGGGGGGGGGGGGGGGGGGGAGGGTAGGGGGGGGGGGAGGAGGGAGAGGGAGGTTATATCTATTACTGCGCTGTCACCACCAGAATGACTCCTGCATTAAGATGGGTAGCAATGAGAGCCATTTTAATGTTTGATTAATTGTAATAGACAAAGTCACAAGACAGTGTCCACAGACCCAAACTTTGGAAGAGAGAGGAGAGCCGAAGCGGAATCGAACCAAGGTCCCGTTAAGTACCATGTTTACTGTGCTTTTCCTATAAACCGGCTCCCTCTTATAGGAAAAGCATAGTAAACATGGTACTTAACGTCCACAGAATCCACAAGGCTTATTAGGGACGGGGAGAAGGGGTGAAGGGGATGTGGAGGTGGGGGAAGAGGGAGATTATATACCTATCGCTACACTGTCATCCCCAGAATGACTCATGCATTAAGATAGGCAGCGATGAGAGCCATTTTAATGTTTCATTACTTGTGAGGGACTAAGTCACAAGACAGTGTTCAGAAACCACAACCTTTTTGAAGAGAGAGGAGAGCCGAAGCGGATTCGAACGGAGGTCCCTCTGCTTACCAGCCTATAACACCAGCATTGGTTGATTGAGTGTTGCTTAACGTCCACAGAAATCGTAGGTTTATTAGGGACGGGAGTCCAGGACGTCCACCTCGACTCTCACACAGCTCCTGAGCTCTGGACGCCAGCAGAGAGAGAGAACTTTGTTGCTTAACGTCCACGGAGATGAGCAGGCCTATTAGGGACGGGGACGAGTGGGAAAAGGACGACAGAAGAGTGAAACCTCGAAACAGGCGCCAACCCGGCGGACCAAGGCTACCGTGGACCGCCGCCAGAAAAAAAAATGTTAAGGCAGTGTCCGTCGGCATTGCGCAGCGACCACCGCACCACGCGATTGCTGTCCCAACCGCTATGCGAACAGAGTCACAAAGACATGTCCGTAGCCCGCCGTGGAAACAACTGAAGCCAAAAGTCCAACTTCTCTCTCTAGTCCAGCTCCACCTCCCTGCCTTGATCTCTTCTGGGCTAGCTCTTCGTGAGAGTCCAGCTCACCTCTTGATCTCCTTCTTTAAATATCCCCCCCTTCTGGTTTGCTAGCTTTTTCGTGAAGTCCAGGCTCACTTTCACTCCCCTGATCTTTGGGCTAGCTTCTTCGTGAGAGTCCAGCTCCCTCCCTCCTCTTGATCTCTTCTGGGGTAGCTTTCGTGAGTTTTAAGGGCTTTTTCCCCGCTCACCTCCCTCCTCTTGATCTCTTCTGGGCTAGCTTTTCTTCGTGAGAGTCCCATTCTCAACCAACTCCCTCCTCTTGATCTCTTGGGGGGCCTTTAACTTGACTCTTCGTGGAGTCCAGCTCACCTCCCTCCTCTTGATCTCTTCTGGGCTAGCTTCTTTGTGAGAGTCCAGTCACCTCCTCCTCTGATCTCCTTGCTCGGAATGACTTTAACTTTCTTCGTGAGAGTCCAGCTCACTTCCTCCTTTGATCTCTTCTGGGCTAACTTTTTCTAGAGTCCAGCTCCCCCCCTCCTCTTGATCCTTCTGGGGTAGCTTCTTCGTGAGAGTCCAGCTCACCTCCCTCCTCTTGATCTCTTTTGGGCTAGCTTCTTGTGAAGTCCAGCTTACCTCCCTCCTCTTGATCTCTTCTGGGCTAGCTTCTTCGTGAGAGTCCAGCTCACCTCCCTCCTCTTGATCTCTTCTGGGCTAGCTTCTTCGTGAGAGTCCAGCTCACCTCCCTCCTCTTGATCTCTTAGTCTTGGGCAGCTTCTTCGTTCCAGCCAGAGTCCGCTACCTCCTCCTTTGATCTCTTCCGGGCATCCACTTTCTGGAGTCCAGCCACCTCCCTCCTCTTGATCTTTCTGGGGTCGTTTAGAGTCCAGCTTACCTTTCCCCCCTCTTGAATCTTTCGCTTCTGGAGCCCCTTTCCCCTTTAAATTCTTTCTTCTTCGTGAGGTCCAGCTCACTCCCTCCTCTTGATCTCTTCTGGGCTAGCTTTTCTTAGAGTCCACTCACCTCCCTCCTCTTGATCTCTTCTGGGCTAGCTTCTTCGTGAGAGTCCAGCTCACTTCCCTCCTCTTGATCTCTTCTGGGCTAGCTTCTTCGTGAGAGTCCAGCTCACCTCCCTCCTCTTGATCTCGTCTGGACTCGGCGCCAGCGTCGGGTGACGGTCGCTTTCATGCCGAGCATCGATCGCATCACGTGATGCACGTACAAGTGTGAGCCTGCTGTCACATGATGCATTGGCTAGGAGACTTCTTGTACACCGGGTAAAATGTGGCCTCGCCTCCACCGTTCCCTCTGGATGTGACGAATGAAACATTAATGAAGGATTATGTCATGTCCAGCGTTTCTCCGGCCAGTTTTTTGATGTTTGGAAGTACATGACGATTTGTTTTGTTAATCGTCAATATTGTCATTAGTTCGGCACACTGCCAATAGCTTACGTTATCTGGTGATCTGCGAAGTTGTGTGTTCAAGCTGTAGTTTTTCTTCTTGTGTGTGTGTGTGCGTGTGCGTGTGCGTGTGCGTGTGCGTGGTGCGTGGGGCGTGCGCGCGAGCGTGCGCGCGCGCGCGTGCGTGCGTGCGTGCGTGCGTGCGTGTGTGTGTGTGTGTTTCTCTCTTCTTCTCCGGTGCTGCAGTAGGACCACCATTCCGTTTGTGGAATCCAATTACTGCGTTTATAACTGGGAAGGAAGGGTAGCCTGTATACATCGTGCTCAGCGCTTTCCTCGATGTGGGCTATTTCAATGCAGACGAGATAGAAGGTTATGTGCCTGTGGTGTTTGGATTATCAGAACTCAGACTCCTTCGCCATGCCCCTACAGCTGGAGGTAAGTGACAACGTTGATTAGATAATTTCTGATTTACTGCTTTCCGTTTTTTTTTTTTTTTTTAGTGGACTGGAATATCTCGATTTAAGAGTCTAAGGAGCGACAGAGAATGTATAGATGAATGAATGAACACAGTTTATTTCACGAATGTCGTGGAGTATTAGACTCGGGGGTCTTTTTACATTCGGCACCTCATCAGCGGTGATTATTTTGTACAGTGCATGGGAATTCGTGACTGACTGAATACACGAACATGTGTAGGATATCAATTCACAAACGCTCGCGCGCGCGCACACTTACACACACACACACACACACAACCCAAACCCAAACAACAAAAAAGAAAAACAACAACACCAGAAGACAGAAACCCCACACACACACACACACACACACACACACACACACACACACACACACACACACACACAAAACAAAAAAACAAAACACAAAAAGGACGCAACGGTAAATACCTCCTCCCCCCCCCCCCCCCCCCCACACACACCCCCACTGGGAAAAGAGAGAGAGAGAAAAGGAGAGAGGAGAGAGAGAGAGAGAAAAAGGGGGAGAGGGGAGAGAGAGAGAGAGAGAAGATTTTTTCCATTGTTAGAATGGTCCACAAGGTCTCTTGTTCTTCAAGAACAAGTTATCATAGACCAACGTGCGATAAATCACAAAGCGGCTTCTCTTCTTCTTAACATTAAAACACGTATTCTTTGTTTGTCAGCTTGCGCCAGACTTTAAGAAAAAACATTATTTCTTTGTGCTCTGGTTAACGAGCTTTGAGTTAAACAGAGTTTCGTCTCTTGTGTGTGTTTGCTTTATTTATTAAGTGCAATGGAACATGGAGCAAGATGGGAACCTGCGGTTATTTGATCAGTTGGCGGTATTTAGATCGTGGCCGTATGTTCATTACCACTACTACTAAATGAAATAATTATACCAGCGCTGCT
>JABMCL010003517.1:167500-187500 GCA_018857735.1 Alviniconcha marisindica | reverse complement strand
AAACAAAAATGGGTTCTACTGAAAGGTTTGGGAGAACAAGTGGGTTATATACGGCGTTTTTCTTTTACAACCACCCACGTTGCTTACGCCAGCACAAATAAAACCAGAATCGTTTGAATCGAGACGGAATTCCTTTCTTTCTGTTTTTTTATTTTATTTTATTTTTATTTTTTACCGGGGCGGACGCGCCTCATGTTTACCTGCGTGCTTGGACGCTGTGTTGCTTCTGCTGTCTTAATAGTACCCAAAACTTTCGGAGGGCTCTGACGGCGTCGGTGGAAAGCTGCATGGGGAGAAGGTGCAATGCCCCTTCAGTGGCGTAACCAGTACAATATTCTGGCAGAGTTGGAAGAAGGTGCCGGAGAGCGATGCTCGCGGAGTGTGGCCTAGCTTGGTGTTCTTGCTGCCGTCAGTGTGTTACGTGACAAAGCAGGGTTCGCACATCCATCTTACCGCTACTTCGGAGCTCAAAGGTTGAGCGGCAGTCGGTGGCAGATTGTTCGTTGCGTATCAGTGAGTGAGTTTGTTCTGAGACACTTGCATTCTTCCGTACTGAAACTGTAATCCAAATACCAGTTCACCAATAATTGACACCTAGCTGTCGTCTGTTCTGGCACAAAAAGACAACGCTTGTGTGTGTGTGTGTGTGTGTGTGTGTGTGTGTGTGTGTGTGTGTGTGTGTGTGTGTGTGTGTGTGTGTGTGTGTGTGTGTGTAACTGTATGTCTGTCTGTCTGTGTGCGTGTGTGTGTATGTATGTGTGTGCGTGTGTGTGCGTGTGTGTCTGTGAGTGTGTGTTTGTAAATGGATTTGTTTGTTCTCATTCAAGCTATATATCAATATATTCCTCGTCCCCAAAGCTTCTAATAATATTATTATACTTATGCTTATTTTACACAGTCGTCGTTATTATACACACAGCGCTTTGTGCTTTATAAATTACAAAGGGATCCAGTGCAATAAATATTGTATACATTTATTGCTGTTAGCCAACACATTCTTTGTATGTGCAATTACCCCGAGCATCTAGATCCCATTATTTTAGCCAGTGTCTCAGCACGAGTGGCAGTATCGTTTCAAATACCCGCGATGGCTCTCGTTTATCATTGGCGGGAGCTGCCACAGGTATCATTTTTGTCGCGACAAAAGTATGCTTTTGTAAAAGTATGCTCACGACAAAAGTTTTGTCGCGACAAAATATTTTTGTCGTGACAAAGGTTTTGTCGCGACAAAAGTTTTGTTATTTCGTCGCGACAAACATAATTTTGTCGCGACAAAACTTTTGTCTGAAACAATTAATGACGTTTTGTCGCGACAAACACGTGTGTGTCGCGACAAAAATGATATTGCGGCAGGGCAGCTCCCGCCAATGATAAAAATGATACTTGTGGCAGCTCCCGTCAATGATAAACAACAAACACGTGTTTGTCGTGGCAAACACGTGTTTTGTCATTGACAAAACGTTTGTCGAGACAAAATTATGTTTGTCGCGACAAAAAATATGTTTGTCGCGACAAATGTTTGTCGCGGCAAGCATACTTTCGTTGCGACAAAAGATGCTACTTGTGGCAGCTCCCGCCAATGATACTCGTGTGTTCAGCAAAGCCGATATGATCGGGAGAGCTAATGAACTAACTGGGAATGGAAGTGTCATGTTCACTCCTCGGGTCCGAACACCAGACGGCTGTTTGTCGCACCCTCCAGTGCGCCAATATAGTTTACTGTACTGCATTCGCAGCACCAGGCAATTAAGACGTGCACGAGGAACGTGACATCTCCAGGCAGGACAATTAAAGCTAAGAACATTGTCAGCACCTGAGACATCACAAGGAATGGTAAAATTGTTAGTCATTCGGTGAGAAAACTGGCATCGTCAAAGAACAAACAAAACAAACAAAACAAAACAAAACAAACAAGCAAACAAATTATTTAAAAAAACCCAAAAACAACAACCTGAGGGACATTGTAACGCATGTATATAATACTATCGGTAAATTTGACATGAGCAGAGGCTATATCAGTTGTTTTGCTTTTTTAAATACAAGATTTAACTGGCCCATTTGCATTGCCAGAAGACGTCGTCGCGAATACTGAAATCATCTGGCAAGAGAAACTGGCATCGCCAGACGAAACCTCACCGAGAACATTGAACACATCTGACATCGCCTGACAAGACTTCATGGGGACAAGACGCTAGATTTTACTGAAAAAATGACATCAGCATATACGACATCACTGGGAACATTACTATCGCCAGTGAAACATTTCTTCTAGGAAAAAATGATATTGTCAGACAGTACATCACCCAGAACTCTGACGTCACGAAACTGAACCGTCACTGAAAATATTATCATTAAACGGAACGTCACTGGGGACATTCATAGACAGAACGTCACTGAGAACACTTACGTTGTCAAGACAGGACATCACGGAGATATTGACACTGCCAGAGAGGATACCACAGAGAGCACTGATACTGCCAGAGAGGATACCACAGAGAACACTGCCACTGCCAGAAAGGAATCAACAGAGAACACTGACACTGCCAGAGAGTACATCTCCGAGAACACTGCAAAACAGGACATCATTTAGAACACTAATACTACCAAACAGGTCATTACTGAGAACACTTCCACTGCAAGACAGAACATACTGAGATTATTGACTGTTATTGCCAAGCATAACATCAATGATGATACTGCCATTGCCACACATGACATGACTGAGAACACTGACACTGCCAGACAGAACATCACTGAGCACATTGACATCTCCAGTACAAGACACCACTGATGGAAAAAACTGACGTCGCGGAACAATTGAGACACATCACTGATGAATGATATCGACTTCATCAGAGTACATGACTGCATAGACATTAAGCTACTGACGTGCCCAGTAGGCTATAGACATGCCATTATTATGCTTGTTACCGTCAACTAGACGCACGCCGACAGGAACTAGAAAGACGACGGCCAGATTGCCAGGATATAATTGTATAGAATTATATACACAGCTTCGACAGGAACATGAAGTCTGCAGCGATGATATGACGTTAGCTTGGGGCTGCAGTACGAAGATGTTTTCACCATTTGACTTCGTTGTGCTGAGGAGCTGAAGTGCATTTTATTTTTAACTGGTTTCGTAGTTTATCCGTGTCATTATTATAATCGTCTCTATGATTTCTTCTGCTGTTGCTTGCTAGTAGCAGCAGCAGCAGCAGCAGCAGCAGTAATAGTCGTGGTAGCAGCAGCAGCAACAGCAGCAGTGTAGCAGTAATAGTAGTATCACCATCATCATCATCATCACCATCAGCAGCAGCAGCAGCAGCAGCAAAAGTAGCAGCAGCAGCAGCAATAATAGTCGTGGTAACAGCAGCAGCAACAGCAGCAGTGTAGTAGTAATAGTAGTATCACCATCATCATCATCATCATCATCATCATCATCATCATCATCATCATCATCATCATCATCGTCGTCATCGTCATCATCATCATCATCATCATCATCACCATCAGCAGCAGCAGCAGCAAAAGTAGCAGCAGCAGCAGCAGTAATAGTCGTGGTAGCAGCAGCAGCAACAGCAGCAGTGTAGTAGTAATAGTAGTATCATCATCATCATCATCATCATCATCATCATCACCATCAGCAGCAGCAGCAGCAGCAGCAGCAAAAGTAGCAGCAGCAGCAGCAGTAATAGTCGTGGTAGCAGCAGCAGCAGCAGCAGCAACAGTGTACTAGTAATAGTAGTATCATCATCATCATCACCATCAGCAGCAGCAGCAGCAGCAGCAAAAGTAGCAGCAGCAGCAGCAGCAGTAATAGTCGTGGTAGCAGCAGCAGCAGCAGCAGTAATAGTCGTGGTAGCAGCAGCAGCAGTAATAGTCGTGGTAGCAGCAGCAGCAACGGCAGCAGCAGCAGCAGCAGCAGCAGCAGCAGTAGTAGTAGTAGTAGTAGTAGTAGTAGTAGTAGTAGATACTGATATTCTGCAATTTAACTGGTACTCTAATATACTTATTTATTATGACACGGACACACAATATGCAACTTTTTGTGGATCCCCTTCGTCAAGCCACAAAACGACTCTTGAACAACAGTTAAACGGTTGAAAACGTTGAAAAATGAGAAAGAAACTTATCCTTTTTTGGTTGATCTGTTGTCGCTGTTTGGATCTTATTTTAGAACGCTAGCAGTCATTCTGTTTCTGATTTTTGATATTTTAATTATAACAATTACCATCACCAGTATCACCATGCATCATCACCTTTATCTTTACCAACGCCACTCGCACTTCCGCAGCTCTTCTGTGCTTCGTCATAATGAATGGAATCCTGTCTGTCTTAATTGTCTATAGCTCCTAAGATTGGCAGAGATTTCACCACCCATACCAGTCGCGCACATTTTCATGCACAGACGTATGATACTTGGCTAACGTTGCATGCACGCACAGACGTTCTTTGCTTGACTTTGCCAACTTTGCATGCGTGATGGATGAGCATACAGGCTTGTACCTTGCGCTGTCTATAGCCACAACTCTGATTCGTTCTAGCTTAATGCCTTTGGCGCGTGAGGAAGAACTTAGAGGCGAGTCAAAGAGGCGTTAGTTGATGGGTCAGTGGTGCTGTGGTGCCTTTCACGGTTGACGTCCCTGCTGGGATGTGGGACTTAGCTTGCTCCTCCCAAGGTGATAAAACACGGAAACGGTGCAGCCAATTAAAGTGACGTGTTAAGCTAACGTCAAGGGGTGTATAATTATAGTAGTAGTATAATTATAGTAGTAGGGTGTACAGCGCTAAGAGCTCATATAATTGTTGTTGAGGCGCTATATAAAATAAATTAATTATACT
Organism: Alviniconcha marisindica; assembly: GCA_018857735.1. Lineage (NCBI taxonomy): Eukaryota > Metazoa > Mollusca > Gastropoda > Provannidae > Alviniconcha > Alviniconcha marisindica. Next base: position 182,655 of record JABMCL010003517.1, on the reverse strand, counting down.
AGTTATATGAATCTGTCTGCAGATATCAGGGCGATACAAGGAAACGCTGCAGCCAAGTGACGTGTTAAGCTAACGTCAAGGGGTGTATAATTATACGAATTATATGAATCTGTCTGCAGATATCAAGGCGATACAAGGAAGCTGCAGCCAAGTGATATGCTAATTACGGTTAACAACAAAGAGTGCTATAATTATACGAGTTATATAATTTTTTATGTAGTTACCAAAACGATACAAGGAAGCGCTGCAGCCAAGTGACGTGCTAATTATGGTTAACACCAAAGAATGCTATAATTATACGAGTTATATGAATCTTTCTGTAGTTACCAAGGCGATACAAGGAAATGCTGTAGCCAAGTGACGTGCCAATTAAGCTAACACCAAAGAGTGTATAATTATACCAGTTAGGGTCATTAGGAGCAAAGTGCACCCGCTAAGGAAAAATGTAAATAACAGCTTTCATGTAATTTCTTATAAATTATACGAGTTATATGGATGTGTCTGCAGTTAACAAGGGGAGACAAAGAAACGTTGCAACCAAGGGAGGTGCTAAACTAACACTAAAGAATGTTTAAGTATACGAATTATACGAATCTGTCTGCTAATAGCCTGGCGATACATCGGCTTGTTGTGGACTTGATGACGTATATGCTGCCCGCTGTACCACTATACTACTGTTAGGGTCTGATACATTATGTTTTGGCAATAGGTTTCGGAGGCCTTAGGGCGTTCGAAACTGTTCGATGTGATGTCGGGGAAGTGATGACGTCGTTTAAAAGGTTTAGAATGATTGTGTCCATCCGGGCGAAGTGTGTGTGTGTGTGTGTGTGTGTGTGTGTGTGTGTGTGTGTGTGTGTGTGTGTGTGTGTGTGTGTGTGTGTGTGTGTGTGTGTGTGCGTGCGTGCGTGCGTGCGTGCGTGCGTGCGTGCGTGCGTGCAGTGCGTGCGTGCATGCGCGCGCGCGAGTGTGTGTGCGCGCGTGTGTGTGCGCGTGCGCGGTGTGTATTTTCCGACTCTTTTATATGCTATTGGTTGTTCCATGTACCTAATGTTGGTCGATATAGCTAACGCTGTTTGGTCTTCCATCTCTGTGTTTACTTAACTCATACAACCCTTAGCTGCGCACCACTATGCCTAATTGAGCGCAAAGGCAACATTTGCTGTGCTGAGGAGTGAATTATTCTTCATACACATCTTCACTTTTACCGGCACCGTGCTTTCGTCTCACCTGTTGTAGCTCTGCTTTCCGGCGCCTGAGCCGTTCCGGATGAGTGCACACAAGTGTTTGATGTATAATTAGTCCATAGGTGTAGCAGGGATGTTTTCCTTCTCCATCTGGATGGTCAGAAAGCCTGTGATCAGTGATGGGAATAATGTAGGATAGGAGAGTGTGTGTGTGTGTGAGAGTACAAGTGCGCACAACACTCTTTTTGATGAAATACGTACGTACACGACCTCTGAAAGGGGCTGCATAGTACGTACACCACATGATGAAGGCATTCTTTTTCTCTCTTTTTTTCCACATAAGATCTTGATGCTGACATAGCCGGTGGTGATGCTGACGTTGCTGCTGCTACTTCTACTGATTGCATTTTGCTATAGTGCTCGAGGCAGCGTTGGAAGGTTTATATTGGACACATTATACTTGTAGGTCTTACAGCCAGAGTTGGAAGGGCTATGTTGGACGGGGATTGTACGTGTACGTCAGCCAGAGTTGGGAGGGCTATATTGGACGGGGATTGTACGTGTACGTCAGCCAGAGTTGGAAGGGCTATATTGGACGGGGATTGTACGTGTACGTCAGCCAGAGTTGGAAGGGCTATACTGGACGGGGATTGTACGTGTACGTCAGCCAGAGTTGGGAGGGCTATATTGGACGGAGAATTATACTTGTACGGCATACAGAGTTATAAGGGGTATGCTGGACGGTTATTACACCGTTAAGGCATACAAAGTTATAAGGGTATGCTGGATGGTTATTACACCTTTAAGGCATACAGAGTTATAAGGGGTATGCTGGACGGTTATTACACCGTTAAAGCATACAGAGATATAAGGGTATGCTGGACGGTTATTACACCTTTAAGGCATACAGAGATATAAGGGGTATGTTGGACGGGTATTATACCTTTAAGGCATACAGAGTTATAAGGGGTATGCTGGACGGTTATTACACCTTTAAGGCATCCAGAGTTATAAGGGGTATGCTGGACGGATATTATACCTTTAAGGCATGCACAGTTATGAGGGGTATGCTGGACTTGCATTATACTTATAAGGCATGAGTAGTTGTAAGGGCGCTATCATAGTTCAGGAGCTGTGTGAGAGTCGAGGTGGCCGTCCTGGGCTGTCCGTCCTAACGAGCCTTCTGGTTTCCGTGGACGTAAAGCTACATTGAACCATGCTTCGGCATTGGTCTCAGCTTGTCCCTAATATGTCAACTGACATCTGAGGACATTAAGCAACACTACCTACCTACCTAAGGGCGCTATGCTGGTCAGAGATTAAACCGGCAAGGCATGCACAGAGCGAACAGAGCTTCCAGCGGGCATTGTCCTCGTCCCCAGGCAAGCTGCCATACAGAGCCTGGGTCCATCTGGAGGCCGCTCCTCAGGGTCAACGGTGTTGGCCGTCAGACAGTCAACGCTCAGGCCAGTCACACACAAATACATATTACGTGTGCTTGAACGGAATAAGTAGCAATCGCTGTCAGGATTTACGGGTGGCCCGCTGGGAGCGGACATGCAGTTACAGCTGGTACACTGCTAGCTACACTGCTGTTTGTTTGGTCGGCAGCTCAGACAGATAATTCATTACCAACAAAGTATTCTGTATGGATGATGGGCTGAACTGACCTACCGTTTTTGTAATTTCGTAGGCTCCGTACATGCCTCTGGTGAACATCCTTTTGAGGGTGTATCTCCTCTCACGCATGCCAGATGGAGGATAAAGAAAGAGAGGCAGGTGTCTGTGGTTGCATGTTTATAATATGTAGATGGGCGTGATTTTGCCAGGGCGTTTTTTTAGTCCATTTTCGGGGCTAAGTAACCAATCGTTGATACTTAATTAAAACATTTTGCCACAATGTAGTTTTGCACCGTGGCATATCAAAAACCAACAAACAAACAAACAAACAAAAACCCCAAAAACAACCCCCTCCCAAAAAAAACCCCAACAAACAAAAAACAAAAAAACAAAAACAAAACAAAACAACAACAACAAACAAACAACAAAAACAAACAAATAACAAACAAAGCAAGCAAAAACAACAAACAAACAACAAAAACAAACAAATAACAAACAAAGCAAGCAAAAAGAACAACAAAACAACAACAACAACAACAAAACACCCAACCCCCCCAAAAAAAAACCACAACAAAAACCACCACCACCACCACCAACAAGAAAAACTTTTTTACATGTACATCCCATAATCATTCATTATCAGTTTACGTAAGTGGACATTTATTCCTCCTATTTTCTCTCTGTTCTTGGCTCGATCCTGCCTTTCCCATCCGCCCACCCCCTTGCTGGCTCGCATTCCATTGGAGGATGAGGGAATGGGGGTATGGGGGATGAGGGGGCGGGGGGAGGGGGGGGGGGGGGGGGGGGGGGGGGGGGGGTAATGAAGGGGGAGGAAGGGTGTTGATAATAATCCAGCTCATCAGCACAATCTCACAGCAGTGATACATCGACGGTGCCTCCGTTCATTAATCATTCTCCGTCCTCTTCCGCTTCCTTCGCTCCGAAATTAGGTGCTCACTCCTGCATCCTGTGTGTACACATCGGCAGGCAGCTTCTCCGGGATGCTACAGCCTTGGCTGCAACAGGTTTCCTCTCCAACGGCCTGTCGGATGACCGCCTTCTGCTTGGCAGAACATCATGGATCAGGCACAGTTGGAGAATCCGTTAAGCTGACATTGGCCCTATTAATCATTTAGACTACAGCTCGTGCTACTTGCTGGCATTGTTTTCTCGTGGGCCGAAATATGGCCATCTGCACACTCTGCATCCGGTCAGGAACTGGGTCATCATGATATGCTGCCTGCACCATCAACCACCCCTCTCGCCTCTGACTAAAATTAGATGTGTGCGTGGACTGTTCTGGTGCGCGGCATTCGTCCAGGCTGATTTTGCTCTCTTCCTTTACATGGCCATTTTGACGAAAGTGTAAGGAGCGCCGCACACGAGCACGCTTCCACCGGAATGAAAATACGGTTTTGTGGGCTTTGGAATATTTCGCGGCAAGCATGTGGTTTGCGAAACGTTTCCGGGATAGTCGCTCGTTTTTTTGTTTTTGTTTCTGTTATTACCGTTTGCTTATTGCTGAGTCAGTAATATTGGTGGTTTTTGATTGATGATTGATGATCGCTTATATAGCGCTATTCTCCGCTCTCTTGAGCAGACTCACTGCGCTCGCATGTGGTTCTACGTGAGTGACTAGCTTTTCATAGCGCGTTTTTTGGATATCCACCGAAGTGGTGTACTTACAGCGCTGACATGGCTGGTGCCACATGAAACTGCAGCCGTCTCGGCGCATGTTCTGTGTACACCATACAACCATGCACCATGTCACTTCATGCAAAGCCACATACGTAAGGTGTATGCGTGTTTAGCTGTAATCTGCCACCTGCACTTTTGGCAGAATGACCGGGGTCTTTTATGTGCTACTGCGGTAACACGGGGGTGGAACGGATACCGAAATGCCCACAGAGACCTTAAGGTTTATTAGTGACAAGGAGCCCGGGATGTCCCCTCGACTTTCACACACCTGCTGAGCTCTGACTTCTTCTTTCGTGGTGCTTTACGTCCACAAAAAACCGTAAGGCGTTTTAGGGACGGCGAGCCCAGGACGGCCACCTCCACTTTCACACAGCTCCTGAGCTCTGAAGTGTCTTCTTCTTTAAATGCTGCTTTGCGTCCACAGAGACCATCATGACAATTAGGGACGGCGAGCCCAGGACGTCCACTTCGACTTTCACACATCTCCTGTGTCTTCTTCAAATGCTACTTTGCGTCCACAGAGGGTTAATGAACATTAGGGACGGAGGGCCCAGGACGTCCACCTCGACTTTCACACATCTCCTGCCGCTTACGACGCCTTACTGCTAGGCCAGGCCAGACCAGCTCACACCGTGGTTACGGTGGAGCGTGAGTGGTTTTGTTTCGAAGAAGCCAGTGGCCGCGGCCTCTGGCCGGAAGCCGGAAGCAATCAGCATGCATATTTAGCGAAGGCGCCGCAGAGTGTGGACGAGTCACCGTCCATTCACTGATGGAGCGAGGCGGTGCAACGCTTACACGTTTCCTGTTCACTTGATGGTCATGCCAGCCAGCGAAGACTTACGCTTAACCACGTTGCCCTTTCTGTTTGGCAGCTAGTACTAAAAGACATTGTTAATTAATTAACTTAAGTAAAGTGGAATATAAGTAACACGTGGCTGTGGCAGAAACAGCTGTTAAACTGTCACATCTTGTGGTCTAGAGAAGCAACTGTAATAATTTATGGTATGTCAATATTGTTTGAATGTGAGGAATATGTCTGCTTGCGGAACACTTGCTGATATAAATAGCGCTATTCTCCGCCCTCGAACCTCATGGTTCAGGAGCTGTGTGAGAGTCGAGGTGGCCGTCCTGTGCTGTCCGTCCTAACGAGCCTTCTGGTTTCCGTGGACGTAAAGCTATATTGAACCATGCTTCGGCATTGGTCTCAGCTTGTCCCTAATATGTCAGCTGACATCTGAGGACATTAAGCAACACTACCTTAGTACCTACCTGCCAACTCTCGAACAGACTCATTGCGCCTTTGTCAGTCGCGTGCGATTCTAAACAAGTGATTATATAAAATATATATATATATATATATATATATATATATATATATATATATATATATATATATATATATGCGTGTCTAGAACATTTTCACTGGAGTCCTCTTAAGTTACTGAAATGAATCACACGGTCCAATTAACCGTATTTTGGAGGGCGTTCTGCCCATGGGGTTGTGATGGCCCTTTGGCGCCGTTGAAGACAAAAGTTATTACACTCCCTTGTCTTCGCAGGGGGCGCTGGCATCTGTGCTATTTATCGGACCGTGCGCAGCACGTGCGCTGATCTAACGATCGACTAGTAAATATGTAAATCACGCCCGTTGTCTGTGACGGGTCGCTTTTTTTGTTGTTGTCTTTTTCTCCCTTTCTTTCTTTCTTTCTGATCTGGGTCCGATTTGTTTCATTTTTCTTTACGTGTGTGTAATGTTTCGGTTCGTTCCGGCCTCGTGGTTGAGAGGGAATAATAACCTCGCATTGAGATTCGACCGTTTTTCGATGCCAGCATTTGACTCTGTCTATCTGTCTGTCTCTCTGTCTGTATTTGTCTCTCTCTGTCTCTCTTTGTCTCTCTGTCTCCCTGCCTCTCTCTGTCTGTGTCTGTCTGTCGGTCTCGGTCTCTGTCTGTCTGTCTGTCTCTCACTCTGTGTCTCTGTCTCTCTCTCTCCCCCTCTCCCTCCCTCCCTCCCTCCCTCCCTCCCCTTCTCTCTCTTTCTCTCTCTCTCTCTCTCTCTCTCTCTCTCTCTCTCTCTCTCTCTCTCTCTCTCTCTCTCTCTCTCTTTCTCTCTCTCTCTCTACAAAATTGTAGTTCTGTCTGTCTGTCCGTCGCTGTGTTTGTTGGACACAAAATCAATCGACACTAGTTGAGTCGAAGAGGGTGGTACCGTTGGTATTGTTGGTGTTGTAAGACATACAGTTTCTCAAATGTTTTGGGGGGTCAGTCTCATAAAACAGAGAGAGAGAGAGAGAGAGAGAGAGAGAGAGAGAGAGAGAGAGAGAGAGAGAGAGAGAGAGAGAGAGAGAGAGAGAGAGAGAGATGGTTGCATATGCAATAGTTGCCACATACGTCGTGCAATGCACGGTAGGCGAGTGTTCAATGTGATCTGGTCAATTCCAAATATTCTCTCTCTCTCTCTCTCTCTCTCTCTCTCTCTCTCTCTCTCTCTCTCCTATATATATATATCTATATCTATATCTATATATATTGTCCTTTTAGGGAAACCCCAGCTGGGTAAGGCACAGCAGTTGCAAGAGCAGTGCCGTGTGTGTAGTATTTTCGTGTGTTCAAACAGTGGCGTGGCTGACAGTGCCGTGTGTGTAGTATTTTCGTGTGTTCAAACAGTGGCATGGCTGACAGTGCTCGGGGAATGTTAACGTGAACACTGGCACAAATGTTGATGCATGCGATTGCGCACGGCAGCCGTACGGACACAGTAAGTGAGTCTGCACTGTCAGTATTGCGCCTGACTTTTCAGTCGGGCACTCTGCTCACTGAGCTGTTTCATTGCCTAGTCACCCTAGCTGTGCTGTAGTGTGATGCTGTTTGTGGCGTTAGGGCAGTTTCGTTTATTCTTATTCCCGTTGTGTTAACTCTGTCTCTCTTCTTCTTCTTCTTCTTTAACTGAGTGTGCGCATGCGTCAAGACGTCTGTTGAGGATGATAGCTTTCTAAGGGAGGGTTGGCGATGTGTGAACCTAATGATTTTTCTTTAATTTGGGAGTTTTTATGTTTTTGGTTTGACAGAGAAAGCATTATTCCAGAAATTTTGGGTTTGCTATTAGTGTATGCAGATTGAGAGAAAGGGGGCGTATGTCTAAGAGTGTGTATGTGCGTGTGTTTCATAACTTAGAATTATTCAGATATGTTCTTCGTTGTGCGATCGAACGACAGCTTTAATTTCCCGCTGGGATGAATGAAGTATATTGTTATTGTAATTCTTCTTCTTCTTCCTTCCTCAACAGAACATGTTGCGTCTGCGTTGAATTTAGAAAAAAAAAATTGCATTAAAGAATGTGTAAGCGCTTGGGGCATGTGCGGATTAGGCGTTCTATGTATCTCTTCTTCTTCTTCTTCTTCAAGTCCGTCTGATGGAATTGCTCCTTGTGTGATGAATAAAGTGGTATTGAATTGAACTGAATACAGTTTCACACTGATAAAACTGCTGAGGAACGCCAAAGTTTGCAAGCACACCTTTGCAAAACTCTTCTGCTCTAATTACCACAAAAACATTAACAACATTAACATCTCGTCAAAGATCACCTTTCTTTTAACACCAAGACACTGGCACAAGTCTGGTCTAATTAGCACATGAACTTTAAGAACATTATCATCTCGCTAAATAGCACCCTTCTTTTAACACGCAGTTCTGGCAGACTCTGGATTGTTCCAATTACCACATGAATCACACCCACCTCGTTCATGGTTAACCCCTCTATCTTAAGAGCACATGCTTGTAAGCTACCATCTCACCCATTCTAACGCCACACAAACATCCCTGTTGCGAAAGATCGCCCTTGTTTTCCAGGCCGCTGTTTCGATTTTCAGCAGAGGGGCCTTTCGTCCGAAGTTTCGCAATACGTAATTATATAGGGTACATGCGCTGGGGTTCCATTGCGCCAGTTACAGAACTAGGCGTGTGGTCAGTCAGTGCTGTGTAATGCGATCAAAGTGCAAGGTATTCCAGTTAACACTTTCCTCTGGAACTTGCGAATCTCGCGCACGTGGGTGATCTGTTTGCTTGATTGTTTTGAAGCGACCGAGCTCTGACGAGGGTGGTTGTCTTGGATATTTGTTCAGTACGGACTTTCAGTTTCAACACCCCTGTGTGGAAAACATTGCGTCAGTGTGTCGTTGTGTTTTGCAAGATAGGTGTGGAGATTTAGGTTTGGGCATGGAAGGCTGATCGATTGATCCTGCAATCATAATAACACTGAGCGGTTTTAAAGCCCCTTCCCTGCGAGCAAAGCGATGAACAATACAAGCAGAATAGAATGAACGTGTACATCGAGATAATATTGTTATCAATTTAACGTGCAAGAGATAATGAAGACTAAACAGACTAATACAGCACACACACACACACACACACACACACACACACACACACACACACACACACACACACACACACACACACGCACGCACGCACGCACGCACGCACGCACGCACACACACACACACACACACAACACACACACACACACACACACACACACACACACACACACACACACACACACACACACACACACACACACACACACACACACACACACACACACACACAAACGGCGCACGCACACATCACACATGCACTGACGTTTAAGGCATAGTGAACCGCGACTGTTCAGAGCAATCCACATTACATTAGATAACATAAAACAGTCTTATTAACTGTTCTCAAAACAAGCCACTTTAGCCTGGAACAAATCCGGGACAAAATCAAGCTGAATGTACCGGGAACAGGAAAGTTAAAACAGCACAATTTCTTGCCACAGGCGAAGCATTTAGAATGAACTGATCTCACTCGCACTGTTGAATGTTTTTGTCTAGTACAGATTTGACCCATGAACAGTACCTGTAGAAAGCAAACGTCTCATATATGTTCGCGTTGTTGTGGTTGGTACAATACCTATTTAACCATGCCGCAGTCCACACACTTATACAACCAACATCTCACGCTTGCCCGCACCCCGTCCGTATTAAGCCTTATGGTTTCTGTGGACGTTAAGCACCTTGTTTACTTGCCCGCATTATTGGGAGTTATTATTGTTTTCAGGGCAATTTCTTGACGTAAATACTTAACTCAACCACAGTGCATACACATATAGAGCAAATACGTCATAACTTTCGTTCGTTGTAGTTCTACATACTTATTTGACCCAACCACTGTCCACATACATACCGAACATCTCGCACCTGTTCACATTCATGAAGGTTGTTCCACAGAGTTCAGACCCAACCGCAGTGCATATAGTACAGACCTAAAAACATCCAATATCTGCTTATTTTGTTGAAAATTGGTTCCATACTGATTTGACCCCACCACAATCCACATATAGACCAAACACCTCGACCTCGCATTGTTGAAGGCTGTTCCACACAGATAATAACCACCTTAGTAACCATAGTATAGACCAAAACATCTTATATCTGCTCACTATGTTGGAGACTGGTTCTATACCTATTTGACCCAACCACAGTCCAAATTATAGACCAAACACCTCGACCCGCTCGCATTGTTGAAGGTTGTACGTACCGCACAGATTTGACCCAACCGCAGTGCAAATAACAGAGCAATCACATCATACTTGCTCGCGTTCTGGGGAAGCTGGGTCCATACCCGTTGGACTCAGCCGCAGTCTGCATATAGAGCAAAGGTAACGTTGTTGTTGCTGCTGCTCCTCGGATACCTCAATCCCCTCGCTATGCCTCAAAGCTGGCACGCGAGGTGCGATTTCTCTGACGATGCGTGGAATGCCTGCACAACGTGCTGGGATTCTGCACAGGTATGATGGAGCCACCGGGGTGAAGATGGATCCGCTTCCCTCCAGCCCCTGCCGCTTTTTATTACTGATTGTTGCAACTGCCCCTTGTCAATGGGCGCCCGTTAATAGCGCCCGCCGGGCAACAACGAGAGGGTGCGTGGTCCATCAACGGCTCCCGAGGGGCTGGCGTGGGATACGTACTAGCTGGGTGTTTAAAGGGTTGGGGATATCCCAGTGTAATCCGGTGCTGATGAGCTGGAGAGAACTATTGCGAGGAGAGATAAGCGTGTTTGTTGCTGTGCTGGTCGATTGTACTTTCTGACCTGGAGACCTAGCTAAAGCTACAGCTCTGTGCCTTCCTCACTGGTGGGCGTTTGGGTTAAGGAACCAGGTCGAGTGCTTGGCTCCTTCAATGCTGAAAATGTTGTTGGTTAAGGAACTGGTCTAGTTGTTGGTCGGTGTCTTCATTGCTGTGCTGGTTGATTACTTTCTGACCTGGAGACCTAGCTAAAGCTACAGCTCTTTGCCTTCCTCACTGGTGGGTGTTTGGGTTAAGGAACCCAGTCGCCGGAGTGCTTGGCTCTTTCAGTGCTGAATATGTTGGTTAAGGAGCTGGTCTAGTTGTTGGTGAGTGACTGGTGGTTAAGAAAGAACTGACCTGATTCTTGGTCTCTACGGACACTGTGTGTGCCTTGCACCGGAGGATCTTCTGTGTTGGTGAACCTTTTTTTTATTTATTAATTATTTTGTTTACATGGGATGATGGTTAGATTTAACTGCATTTCTTTTTGATGATATTTACTTGGGGATCAGAGCCAAAATTAGTGTTTATTTTAAAAGAAAATGTTCAGCTAATCATAATTATTCGAGTATATCTCAATAACGTTTAAAGACTATCGTGTAAATCTTAGCTTAAAACAGTTACTGTTCAAAGTCACAATCGGTGTCCCGAACTGACAGATGTCGCAAGCGTACATGAATGGAGCGATTATTAACTTCACATTTCCACAGACGCAAAAGAAACTCACTGTCCACAAGAGGGGTGACAAAATATTTGGATCTCGCAGAAAAATACACCCGAAGACTAGCGAAGACAAAAAGGTAAAAAAAAAAAAAAACACACACACACACACACACACACACACACACACACACACACACACACACACACACACACACTCAAACACACAAACAACAACAACAACAACACACACAAGACAAACGAAAACAACAGCAGCAACAGCAGCAGCAGCAGCAGCAGCAGCAGCACCACCACCACCACCACCACCACTACCACCACCAAAAACAACAACAACAACAACAACAACATCCCAGCAACAACTAGAAAGTGTTAACAGCCTTGTTGATCCCCCTCTCCCCGGTAGCACCAGCTGGTTTTCTTTGTAATGAGATGTATGTCTCTGTTTTGACAAAAGCAGCTGTGAATCGTTGTTGCTCAGCGGGGATGATGAGAAGAAGCTGACTTGTATATCTGACAGTAGACTTCGCTGGTCAACGATGGCACTCCGGTATTAATTAAAACCGCGCCGAATGCTGCCAGTAACAGAGACTAAAGTCCCATCGCCAGCGTAAAGGGAACGTTGTCTTTCATGAATACGAGTGTGCCCGTAGCTGCCAGCAATCTAAGCTCACGCTTTATTGGGCACAGCTGCAATGGAGCTTTGATCGCATCGGGTTGACACATGCAGAAGCCTTCCGTCTTACTGATGAGTGTTTGCAGAGTTTTGATCAGTGCTCAGCTGATTTGATACCTTAAGGTGTGTGGCTTCTCACCGACACCTATATCCAGGACGCAGGGAACACAAAGACCGCAGAGGGAATATATAATAAAGCGACACGCCTCAGCCGCGTCTAGTTCTCAGGGGATGTGAAGTCAGCAATGGAGCGAAACAGTGACCATTACTTCACCAGTCAGCTCAACTGATCAGGCTGGGATGTGACCAGTATCAGTAGTAGCACGTGCTTTGGACATGAACACATTCTCTTGGGCCTTAGTCACCAGCGGTTGCTTTGGTTTCGTGGAGTGGACGTGGGTGTGTGGGAATCGTGCTAGGAAGGCCGTTTATGTAGAATACCTATGGCAACTTTGAGTGCTTTTTTCTTTTCTTTTTTTTCGAATGAATACGCGGCTCATTCACCTTAAGTTTAGTTTTATGGTTAGTAGAAGAATTGATATGAAGTCACCCTTCACACCCATGTGAATAAATAAATAAGTAAGCAAGTCAATAAATAAATAAGCAAGTAAATAAATAAATAAATAAATGAACCCAACAACTTGGCCACAAACCGGAATTGACAAGTTACGGTCAACTGCAACTGTAACTGATCTTCTGGAGACATTTCTGGTCTCAGATTGTGTTCCTGCTGTTAGGTTTCGTCCGTTTCCTGATCGTTTCCCAAATTCGAGCGATGATTGTGCTTCGCATAGCATAGCACATATGGAATAGATTTGTTTCGAGCCTACCTATACGTATACATTGTCGACACTATTGTTTTTGCATTGTGCACTTCGGGCTCACTTTAGGTGTAAGCGCCTTATGTTACCTGACATAATTCTGGTCATTTATAACATTTCAGGGTTTGTGTGTGTGTGTGTGTGTGTGTGTGTGTGTGTGTGTGTGTGTGTGTGTGTGTGTGTGTGTGTGTGTTTCTGCTAGAAAATCAGGGATTATAAGTTAATAAATAAGTAAATAAATAACTAGACAAAAAACAACAACAACAGCAAACAAAAAACTGCCAAAGTCTGTTTGGCCACAGACAGTATTACAGTCGTTTGTATTCAGACTCTCAGCGACCGACTTCCCCGAAGACCTTTTAGCCCCTCAATAGCCCCATCATAAAGGAACACATTCAGACCATCCCCGACGATAGTTGGTGGACATTCATGTATCTTATTCACATTCAGGAGAGAGCAATTTTGCGTGCGTGATGGATTCCTTGGCGATTTCTGCGAGTACCAGCCTGTCGTCAAAAGCAAAATAGGACTGATTTATAATGCTCCCGGAGAACAACGCTGTCCACGTCATAGATTGTGTCTGGCTCGGTTCATGCGTGCAGGAAGCTCTGGGCTGGTGCGCGCGATATTGAAATGTACCTTGCTGTGAACACGATGCGGCTTCAGCAGTAGAAACAGACGGCCTGGTGGTTTGCTAGTGTAACGAGCTGTGTATCTGGACACAGGCTGAGTGAACTGACCTAGGTACGTGTGTCTGGTGCCGTCTGCTCGTGTAAAAAGCTGCGTACATGATGGACACAGTTTGAGTGGAGTGACGCGCATGTGTGTCAGGTGGTCTGCTTGTGTAAATATTTGTGTGCATGGACACAAGTTGAGTCGACTGACATACGTACGTACGTGTGCTTGGTTGTCTGCTCGTGTAAAGAGCTGCGTGCATGGACACAGACTGAGTCGAGTGACGCACGTACGTGTGTCTGGTGGTCTGCTATTGTAGACTTGCGTACATGGACACGGGTTGAGTCAACTGACGTACGTACGTGTGTCTGGTGTCTGCTTGTGTGAAGAGCTGCGTGCATGGACACGGACTGAGTTGAGTGACGCACGTACGTGTGTCTGGTGGTCTGCTAATGTAGACTTACGTGCATGGACACGGGTTGAGTCAACCGACGTACGTACGTGTGCCTGGTGTCTGCTTGTGTGAAGAGCTGCGTACATGGACAGAGATTGAGTCGACTGAGCTACTTACGTGTACGTGCGTCTGGCGGTCTGCCCGTGTACAGAGCTGTGTGCATGGAGACAGGTTGAGTCGACTGACCTACATACGTGTGTCTGGTGACGTCTGTTCGTGTAAAGAGCTGCGTACATGGACACAGTTTGAGTGGAGTGACGCGCATGTGTGTCAGGTGGTCTGCTCGTGTAAAGATTTGCGTGCATGGACACAAGTTGAGTCGAGTGACGTGTGTCTGGTGGTCTGCTAATGTAGACTTGCGTACATGGACACGGGTTGAGTCAACCGACGTACGTACGTGTGTCTGGTGTCTGCTTGTGTGAAGAGCTGTGTGCATGGACACGGACTGAGTTGAGTGACGCACGCACGTGTGTCTGGTGGTCTGCTAATGTAGACTTGCGTGCATGGACACAGGTTGAGTCAACTGACGTACGTACGTGTGCCTAATGTCTGCTTGTGTGAAGAGCTGCGTACATGGACAGAGATGAGTCGACCGAGCTACGTACGTGTACGTGCGTCTGGCGGTCTGCTCGTGTAAAGAGCTGTGTGCATGGACACAGGTTGAGTCGACTGACTTACGTACGTGCGTCTGGTGGTCTGCTCGTGTAAAAAGAGCTGCGTACATGGACGCAGACTGAGTCGGTTGAGCTACGTACATGTACGTGTGTCTGGTGGTCTGCTCGTGTACAGAGCTGCGTGCGTGGACACAGGTTGAGTCGACTGACCTCTCTACGTACGTGTGTCTGGTGGTCTGCTCGTGTACAGAGCTGCATCCCTGGACTCAGACTGAGTCGAGTAACGCACGTAGGTGTGTCTGGTGGTCTGCTCATGTAAAGACCTGCGTACATGGACAGAGGTTGAGTCGGGTGACGTAGGTGTGTCTGATGGTCTGCTCGAGTAATGAGATGCATATATGGACACAGTTTGAGTCGAGGGACGTACACGTGACGTACGTGACTATCGGGCAGTGCAGTGGACACAGATTGAACGGAGCGATTTATAGCTATAGACAACATCCATGCAGTACAGATCGATTCTTTTCTGAGATATAAGTACTCTCGCGTAGTGGCTGGAGGTTCTGCGGCTGCTGTTGACTGTTGAAAAACAATTCGTCATAACGTATTCTGACCCCCGTCC
>JABMCL010003517.1:157500-162500 GCA_018857735.1 Alviniconcha marisindica | reverse complement strand
TGCTGTCTTTTTTTGTTACCCCACTGTATGGATCACTTTCATATCCTTTTTTCCCCCTTCTTTCTTCTTCCTCCACAGAACGCGTCCTTCCTGCATCTGATATAATTATAGGCAAGAAGTAGTTCTGGTTCTTACTCCTCTTGGCGCGGGTGGTGTGGAAGATTTATGCAAGTCACCGAATGCTCGGGACAAATCAAATGAAATGGGCTGTTCGTCATTTATCATTTTTTGACACACCTTCTAAATCACCTCTCTCTCTCGTTCTCTCTCTCTCTCGTTCTCGTTCTCTCTCTCTCTCTCTCTCTCTCTCTCTCTCTCTCTCTCTCTCTCTCTCTCTCTCTCTCTCTCTCTCTCTCTCTCTCTCTCTCTCTCTCTCTCTCTTTGACAGCCAGCAAACGTTCTCTACCTACCCCCCCCTCCCCCACTCCCACACCTGTGCCCCTCTTCCCGTCCTCTCGCCCTCACCCTTCCCCGCTTTTCACCGCCACCCTAAATAATCGTTCGTTTGGTTGTTGTAATGTTCGAGTAAATCATTGTACAGGATTATTCAACGCTGTTTTACACGTCGACATTCTTCTTCTTCTTCTTCTTCTTCTTCTTCTTCTTCTTCTTCTTCTTCTTCTTCTTCTTCTTCTTCTTCTTCTTCTTCTTCTTCTTCTTCGACCTGATATAACCGTTCTGGTTGAAGTTACTTGCTCTTCTTTTTCTTCTTTTTCTTCCTTTTCCTCCTCCTCCTCCTCCTCCTCTTCTTCTTCTTCTTCTTCTTCTTCTTCTTCTTCTTCTTCTTCTTCTTCTTCTTCTTCTTCTTCTCTTTCTCCTCCTCCCCCTCTTCTTCTTCTCCTTCTTTCGCCATGATATAACAGTAATGGTTGAAGTTACTTCTTCTTCTTCCTCCTCGTCCTCCTCTTCTTCTTCTTCTTTGTTTTTTGAGTGGAACGCCAGAAGAGAGTAAAGTACATAAACAATGGAGGTTACGACATAAAGTCCACAACTGATGTATTTTATATTTACTGGCATGCCAGGTGAGAGTTACCGTTGGCGACCAATTTTCTGTGTTTGTGTGACATCCTTCGAACGTTAATTAACTCCCCTCGTGTGTTGATTATTATTTGTTGATTTGTTTTTGTTAGTTTTCTCCTTCAATATTCCTCCTTTTGCATCAAAACAGCACCTGGCTATGTACACGTCGTCACCTTCGTCTTGCATATCGAACCATCTATTGCTGAAACCTTTTCATGAACAGTATTAGGGAACGTCTGAGAGACGGAAGTCGAGCACATGCACGAGATTTCTCGAGCGCGCGGAGTTCATCTTGAACTATATCGAAATGGTGGAATGGTCTCTTGTGTTGGGCTGAACCCAGTTTAGTTTTCTCACTCAAAGCATTTTTTTCTCACTCACGTTGAAGTGATCAACTACAGTTCTCCACAGTTCTGATAACCGACATTAGCTTTTTAACTGCAGGGTCAGCCACTTGCTAAAGGCTGTACATCAGTGGAGGATGTGTCTTGCATGGGCAGCATTCCTGCACAGACAGAAGTAATCCATCTGTCTGGTAACTGCTAGGCTGCACAGCCGCTGGGTGAAAACGAAAACAAGACCAAGCAAACATTTATGTGACATTTGAGTTTTCTTGGAGAGAAACAAATCAACCTATCTACCTGAATGCACCATTTGGCCCGAAAATCGAGAGAAGACCAACAAACTATATACCCTTACCCACCCACCTCCCCTCCTAAAAAAATGTTTTTTAAAGAAAGAAATGGAATAAGTGAAACTCTCTCTGTGAGAGTTTCTGTGGACGTAAAGCACCATAAAATAAAATATAAAATAAAATAAAATAGAAGGTACAGGAACTCAGGAGTGTGTGTGTGTGTGTGTGTGTGCGTGCGTGCGTGCGTGCGTGCGTGCGTGCGTGCGCGTGCGTGCGTGCGTGCGTGCGTCCGTGCGTCCGTGCGTGTGTGCGTGTGCGTGCGTGCGTGTGTGCGTGTGTGCGTGTGTGTGTGTGTGTGGGCGTGCGTGCGTGCGTGCGTGCGTGCGTGCGTGCGTGTGTGTGTGTGTGTGTGTTGTGTGTGTGTGTGTGTGTGTGTGTGTGTGTGTGTGTGTGTGTGTGTGTGCGTGTGTGGAGAGGAGAGAGGAGAGAGAGAGAGAGAGGAGAGAGAGAGAGAGAGAGAGAGAGAGAGAGAGAGAGAGAGAGAGAGAGAGATACAGTAAGGCACACACCGAGAGCGTTACATTGTTGTTGTTGTTGTTGTTGTTGTTGTTGTTGTTGTTGTTGTTGTTGTTGTTGTTGTTGTTCTTCTTCTTCTTCTTCTTCTTCTTCTTCTTCTTCTTCTTCTTCTTCTTCTTCTTCTTCTTCTTCTTCTTCTTCTTCTTCTTCGGATCGGACAAAACCAGTTTCCAATCTTCGACAGATTTGCTTTTGACATGCGACAACCTCACAGCCACTCAATTAACGTTTCTACGTTGGGGGGAAAATGCGTGTGTTTTGCTTGTCGAAGGCAATTGCTCCAATAAGCCGTAACATTTTTGTTTGCTTGTTTGTTCACTGCGGAATAAAAACCGTTTGCATTATGTCTTCCCACTGAATATTGGCTTACGTTGCTCAGTAAACAGCAGGAATAAAACAACGGCACCAATCAGTGCAGTAATAACAGATACCCCCCCACCCCCAAAAAAACAAACAAAAAAACAAACAACAAAAACAACAACAACAACAAAAACAAAAAACACACACAACAACAACCACAAAACAACAACAACAACAACAACAACAAAAACCTCAAAAACAAACAACGATAATAACAACAATAATAATAATAACAACAACAACAACAACAAAAACCTCAAAAACAAACAACGATAATAACAACAATAATAATAACAACAATAATAATAATAACAACAACAACAACAACAACAACAACAGCAACAACAAAAACAACAACAAAATACAATCAAGAACAGAAACCAAAGAAACCAAAAACAAAGAACAACAACAACATCAACAAGGATCAAACACATAATTATATGTCATAAACACACTGCATGACCAAACATTACGACAACTCCTCAAACATGCACTGGAAAGTGTCTCGTGCGTTTCAGGAAATGACAGTGCACGACGGAGCGAAACGTAGGGAACCAAAAATAGCTGTGATTGCATGCAGCGAAAGCCATTAAAGTGTGATACCGTCTTGATGCTGACCAGCACTGTGCATGGTCATCATCATCCCAGATAACGTCTCCAAGCCGACACTGGTCGCTGCATGGAAAGCGTAGCGGCCCTAGATCCGCAACCATACAATATTAGGCTGCTGATTGCAGAGACCAGCTGCTGAGTTCAAGAGCTGTGCGAACAGGGGGATCCCCTCTGTCTCTGCCTGGGCTGTCACTGCATATCCCGTTCTTCTCCTGTCCATAATAAGCCTTTTGGTTTCTGTGGACGAAATTCAGCATTATTTAAGAAGACGGTACAGGAAATCAGAGCTCACTAGCTGTGTGAACAGGGAAGCAGGCCTGGCTCTCATTCCCTATCCCACCTCACCCCAGTCCCCAATAACCCTTATGGTTTCTGTGGACGTAATTCAGCACCAAAAAAAGACGGTGCAGGAGATCAGAGCTCAGGAGCTGTGTGAATGGGGAGGATGGGGGGCGGGGGGGGGGGGGGGGGCGGAGCTGGGCTCTCATTCTATATCACATTCTTCCCCTGTCTCTGTGGACGTAATGCACCATAAACAAACAAACAATCAACAACAATCAAACAAACAACAACAACAACAACAACAACAACAACAACAGAAAACCGAACCAGGAGATCAGAGCTCAGGCAGGAACTGTGTGAACAGGGAGGCGGGCCTGGCTCTCATACCCTGTCCCATTTCCCACCCACCCCCAGTCCCCAATAAGCCTTATGGTTTCCGTGACGTAATTCATCACCAAAAAAAGAAGACGGTACAAGAGATCAGCGCTCAGGATAGTGGGGGAGGGGGGGAGGGAGAGAAGGGACCGGGGGGGAGGGGGGGCTGGCTGGGCTCTCATTCCATATCCCATTCTTCCCCTGACCCCAATAAGCCACATGGTCTCTGTGGACGTGAAGCACCATAAAAGAAAGTACAGGAGATCAGAGCTCGGGGGCTGTATGAATAGCGAGGTGGGCCTGGCTCTCATACCCTGTCCCATTCTTCTCCCGTCCCTGATAGGCCATAATAAGGTCTCTGTCGACGTAAAGCACCGCAAAAAGAAAGTACAGGAGATCAGAGCTCAGGCAGGGGTTGTGTGAACAGGGAGCAGGACCTGGCTCTCGTTCCCTATCCCACTCTTTCCCACGTCCCTAATAAACCACACGGTTTCTGTGGACGTAAACCACCATAAAAGAAGAAGACGCAACATCAGAGCTCAGATTACAGTTTGTCCCTAATATGTCAACCCGACATCCGAGGACATGAAGCCCCACATCATCATCATCAGAGCTCAGGAGCTGTGTGAACAAGGAGGTGGGCCTGGCTCTCATTCCCTATTCCATTCCCCCCACCCCACCCACCAGTTCCCAATAAGCCTTATGGTTTCTGTGGACGTAATTCAGTACCAAAAAAAGAAGACGGTACAGGAGATCAGAGCTCAGGAGCTCACGTGTTTGTCGCGACAAAACCTTTGTCGCTAGAAGATGCAACATCAGAGCTCAGGAGCTGTGTGAACAGGGAGGTGAGCCTGGGTTCTCATTTCATATCCCATTCTTCCCCCGTCCCGAACAAGCCGTATGGTATCTGTGGACAAAAGGAACCATTAAAGAAGAAGGTACATGAGATCAGAGCTCAGGCAGGAGCTATGCGAACAGGGAGGTGGGCCTGGCTCTCATTCCCTATTCCATTCCCCCCACCCCACCCACCAGTTCCCGATAAGCCTTATGGTTTCTGTGGACGTAATTCAGCACCAAGAAAGAAGACGGTACAGGAGATCAGAGCTCAGGAGCTCACGTGTTTGTCGCGACAAAAAATTCA
>JABMCL010003517.1:145000-152500 GCA_018857735.1 Alviniconcha marisindica | reverse complement strand
ATGATTGCTGCTTGCAGTGTATACACAGATATCGTTTAAGCGTGTGAAAGCCGTTTCCATAGTGTTTGTCAAAAATACTAGTTGGATATATTTTCAGAGAGAGAAAGGAAAGGATGATTTTCGAGATAACACAGCTATACTTTTTAACATGCGTAAAAATATATTTTGCAACGATATTGATGAATATTATCAACACTTGGTGATACTTCCACTGTTGGGCGGCTTTAGAAGATTTTTCCCGCTATTATGTTAGACATATGTTATCGGAATACAGTATTTATCTACTTGAAGTGTGTAGGTTATTTTGGTGGTCACATAATAGAAGGGTCAAGACAATCCATCTCAAGATATTGCTTCACTGTTCATGGCAGAACCAATGGTTCTGATCGTTTAAGTCAACCTTCTCTGCTGGCTGCAGGATGTTGCTAGCTGAATGGGCTTCTTTGTTTCTTGGAGGACAAACTGCTGTGTTAGTTGCGGATAAAATATGATGACTTACTGGTTTGCCTGATAAGCTATGCTCCGTTGCATGTAGGAGATCCATTCTGCAATCTGAAGAACAAGCCTCTGTGATGGTTGCAAGATGAGGTGTTCTGTTAATTGCTGATAGATAACATGTTGCTTGAACGGACAGAGCAATCTGTTGATTGCACGAATGTGTTAATATGCTGCTTGTAAGGATACATTAACATGTTGCTTTTTTGTTTTTTCTTCTCGGAGATCTGCTCCGTTTTTGGCAAGACTATCCACACTGCAATGAGGGGAATAGGCTTCTCTCTTTGGCTGAAAACATTTTGTTCTTTTTGGTAACAAGATGAGCTGCTCAGTTGGTTCCGGATAGGTTATTAATCTGTCGCTTGCAGGGTAAGCTGCATTGCCGCTTTCAGTGTGAGAAATAGTTCATTTTCTGCAGCATAGAATTTGTAATTCGCAGAACAGGCTTTCTCTGTTCTTCTTCCTTTTGTCTTTATTATTTAAAGTCTTTTTGCATAAGTGATATAATTATTAGACTGATCTTAAGATGATGAAAATAATAGCGGTTGTCAATAAAGTATACGAAAACAACAAACACTTTTTAAAGGCTTCTCTCTTCGTTGCCGAATTATTTCGCTTTGATGATGGCTGGGCTGGCTTTTCCACTCCGACAGCAATCAGCATCTATAGCTGTATATTCCACACGCCGAATAGTTATTCCGGTGAGGAGCTCCTCGGCAAATGATTCCTCAGATGTCGCGCACAGGAGTGGTTCGGATCGACCAAGATTAGAACTCCACGCTGCATGACCCGACTCTGATAGAGCAGCAATTTGAAGGCGGTAATTAGAGTGGACCTTTGGTGGTCATCAGCAGCCTCACCGGTGGTCATCATCGGCCTCAGTGATGGGAGAGGCATGGTAATTGTGTAACGAAGCGGACACTGGAAATAATGCGCTGCGTGATCAAAAGATTTGGCCTCGTGGTCCCAGATTGGTCAGCTGTGTCCTGCTGCACCCAGAAGTCGTCCGTAATAGAACTTACGGCTGTGAGACACGCAGACTGTTCCTTGTGTTTAGTCTAGGGATGGTTTCGTCAACAAAAGTATTGTAGTAAAACCCGTTTAGAGACTGTGTCTGACCCAAAATAACAACAAGAGGCTATCAAGTCTCTTTTTGTCTTTTTCTTTTCTTCTTCTCCGAATTCCAGATTATACGATCAGTGAAACAGCTCCTAGAATGTGGACATCATAAGACTGAACCTATTTATAGAAAACAAATGTCGTTACCTGATATAGTTCCGAGCGACTGAAGCTATGTAACTGGAGTATAACTCTGACTGGTCGAGGTGTATGTGAAATCAGAATGTGCTGGAACTGCGTTTTGTCTACGGTAACAGTTTTGGGACTTTGACCCAATTGATGTGGATTTCAAAGTGAGGATGATCGGACCTCTGAAGGTAAACCCCATTCATTTGAGTACTGTTACAATCATTTGTGTTTTCCTTTAATTGTGCGCTACATTTTAACTCACTTAATTACCCACTTGTGGTGTCCGTGCGTGCGTGCGTGCGTGCGTGCGTGCGTGCGTGCGTGCGTGCGTGCGTGCGTGCGTGCGTGCGTGCGTGCGTGCGTGTGTGTGTGTGTGTGTGTGTGTGTGTGTGTGTGTGTGTGTGTGTGTGTGTGTGTGTGTGTGTGTGTGTGTGTATGTGTGTGTGTTAATCGATCCATGGTACTTTCATTGAGCACACAATTTTCGAATTCGAGTTCTAATTCCGTCTGTCCGTCTGTCTTTGGCTCTGCCTTTGTCTCGGCTGTGTTGTAGTTGTATGAAGGAAATGATGCCTGACAGGCATTCATGCCTAAAACATTTATCAGTGCAAAATAAAGTTCTGTCAGTCACTTTGTCAATCTGTCTGCCTGTCTGCCTGTCTCTGTCTGCCTGTCTGCCTGCCTGTCTGTCGCTGTCGCTGTTTCTGTCTCTGTCTGTCTGTCTGTCTGTTTGTCTGTCTCTGTCTCTGTCTGTCTCTGTCTCTGTCTCTGTCTCTCCCTCTCTCTCTCTCTCTCTCTCTCTCTCTCTCTCTCTCTCTCTCTCTCGTTTTGTCTGTCTCTGTCTCTCTGTCTGTCTCTGCCCCTCCTCGCAATCTCCGAATCACACTAAGTGCGGGTGTTACTATACCTTTCATACGCCAGCACCCTTCTTCGCGCGCGCGCGCACTGAGAGAGAGAGAGAGAGAGAGAGAGAGAGAGAGAGAGAGAGAGAGAGAGAGAGAGAGAGAGAGAGAGAGAGAGAGAGAGACAGAGAGAGACAGACAGACAGACAGAGACAGAGACAGAGAGAGAGAGAGAGAGAGAGAGAGAGGAGAGAGAGAGAGAGAGAGAGAGAGAGAGAGAGAGAGAGAGAGAGAGAGAGTAGAAAAAAAATCCTTCTTCAGTGACAAGGATCGATTAACGATTCTGGCATCCCATTTGCTATTCATCCTCAACTAGGGCTCGACGTCAGTTCCCTCCTGCATCAGGGAGGTCAGTCAACTCCAGACGTCCTTGTGGGACGTACACCATTAAACACTGACTGGCAGAGCTAATTAATAGGGTGACACAGGACCTGGACGTACAGAGCGACCAGGGGAACGGGAATGGACACGCACGTGTCTTGTTTTCTCTTGGCACCTGACGAAGCTTTAGCCAAATAATTTACAGGAGGGTTTAGGGCATGGTTGTATTGGCCGGAATCTAGCCCTTGTGGCACTGTTTGTCTCTCTGCCAGTGTGTGTGTGTGTGTGTGGGGGGGGGGGGGGGGGGGGGGGAGGGGGGGGGTGTGTGTGTGTGTGTGTGTGTGTGTGTGTGTGTGTGTGTATGGGCGTGTGTGTGTGTGTGTGTGTGTGTGTGTGTGTGTGTGTGTGTGGCTCTGTGTGTGTGTGTGGGGGGGGGGGGGGGTACGTGAGTACGTGCGTGCGTGTGTGCGTCTGTGGGACCAAATGTTACAAGCGGATCAAGTGCCTGCCATTCTCCGCAGGACAGCCAGTGTAACTGTATGTGTAATCTGAGTGTGAGTGTCAGACCTAATTTCGCAATGTTCTGTAGGTGCAAGTCTGTCAGTATCAGGGCGCCAAATGCGCTCTGTAGTCTCACTGTGTCAGACCAAGCGTTGCCAGTGCATTAAGTATCTGTCTGTCAGGGTCCTAACTGTACTCTGAGATCTCAGTGTGTCAAACCAAGCATTGCCAGTGCACTAAGTATCTGTCTGTCAGGGTCCTAACTGTACTCTGAGATCTCAGTGTGTCAGACCAAGCATTGCAAATGCACCAAGTATTTGTCTGTCGAGGTGTCTCCTATGCTTTGTGACCTGAATATGTCAGACCGTGTCGCAAATGCAGCAATTACATCACACTCCAAGAACTGATTTAAGACATATTTTGGAGGATGGTGCCGGAAAGCGATGTTCGGAGTGTACAAGTACATGTCTGTCGAGGTATCAACTATTCTTTGCGACCTGAATATACCGAACCGAGTGTGAGTAAGTGCGGCAAGCACTTGCCTGTTTGGGTGCCAACCTTTATGAACTGAATACGTCTGACCAAGTGTTGCAAGTCCAACAAATGCTTGTCTTTCGGAGTGCCGCTTATGCTTGATCACAACCTCGGCATGTCAAGTTTAACTTAGCTTTTCAAAATGCACCAAGTGCCTGTCTATCTGGATGCCAGCTGTGCTTAATTGTAACCTCAGGATATCAGGCTTAACTTAGCTTTTCAAAATGCACCAAGTGCCTGTCTATCTGGATGCCAGCTGTGCTTAATTGTAACCTCAGGATATCAGGCTTAACTTAGCTTTTCAAAATACACCAAGTGCCTGTCTATCTGGATTCCAGCTGTGCTTAATTGTGACCTCAGGATATCAGACGTAGCTTCTCAAAACACACCAAGCACATGTTTATCTGGATACCGCTGTGCTTAATTGTGACCTCAGCATGTCAGTCTTAGCTTTGCAAACACACCAAGTGCCTGTCTGTCCGGACACCGCTGTGCTTAATCGTGACCTCAGTATATCAGGCTTAGCTTTGCAAACACACCAAGTGCCTGTCTGTCCGGACACCGCTGTGCTTAATCGTGACCTCAACATGTCAGTCTTAGCTTTGCAAACACACCAAGTGCCTGTTTGTCCGGACACCGCTGTGCTTAAGTGTGACCTCAACATGTCAGTCTTAGCTTTGCAAACACACCAAGTGCCTGTTTGTCCGGACACCGCTGTGCTTAAGTGTGACCTCAGCATGTCAGTCTTAGCTTTGCAAACACACCAAGTGCCTGTCTGTCCGGACACCGCTGTGCTTAATCGTGACCTCAGTATATCAGGCTTAGCTTTGCAAACACACCAAGTGCCTGTCTGTCCGGACACCGCTGTGCTTAATCGTGACCTCAGTGTGTTGCGACCTTCTTTAGCCCGGCCTTGATCACTGTAATCCTTCGCTCCGTTTTCCCTGTCAGCCAGTGCCACGAGGAAAGCGTTGTGGCAAAAGGGGAAGTAATCGAAATTAGTCGCAGAACCGGACAGCCTGTCGAACTGGCCCATTAATAAAAAATATTGAAAAACAACAACAAGCAAACAAAAACAGTCCAGTGCATGTATGGACTCCCAGTTTGTTGGTGTAGCCAGAGTCACTAAATTGCAGTGTACTGATGTAGTGTCTCTGACGTAGCGAAAAGCAGGTAAGTAAATAAGTTAGTGAACATGGTGCTTAACGTCCACAAAAACCATACAGCTTATTAGGGACGGGGAGAAAAGGGGAAGGGGGAGATTACCCTGTATACCTTTCGCTACACTGTCACCACCAGACTGACTCCTGCATTCAGATGGGCAGTGATGAGAGCCATTTTAATGTTTCATTAATTGTGATGGACAAAGGCACAAGACAGCGTCCATAGACCACAATTTTTGAAGACAAAGAGAGCCGAAGCGGACTCGAACTGAGGTCCCTCTCCTTATCAACCTAAAGCCTTACCGCTAGGCCAAACCGGCTCACCGGAAAGCAGGTAGGTAGGTAGTGCTGCTTAATGCCCTCAGATGTCAGTTGACATATTAGGGACAAGCTGAGACCAATGCCGAAGCATGGTTCAATATAGCTTTACGTCCACGGAAACCAGAAGGCTCGTTATTTCGGACAGCCCAGGACGGCCACCTCGACTCTCACACAGCTCCTGAACTATGATGAACGGAAAGCAGGTACAGATCGTCTGATTATATACACACTCCAAACCTCGCTTTCCGGCACATTTCCTCCAAACTATGTCGGCGTAATTGGTTACGGCAATGAAGGGGTACTGCATGTCCATGCATCTGTCGGTTCAGTTCAGTGCTGCTTTACGTCCACAGAGACTGCACGGACTATTTTGACGGCGGGTGAGCCCAGGACGTCCAGCTGGACTTCCTCACAGCTTCTGAGCTCTGGCGCACCATAATAATAATAATAATAAAGAGGATTTCTAGAGCGCCCATCTACCACAGAAGGTGGCAGCACAGGGCGCTTTACAATAACACTAACCACACACACACACACACACACACACACACACACACACACACACACACACACACACACACACACACACACATACACACACACACACACACACACACACACACACACACACACACACACACTCACACACACACACACACCCCACACACACACACACACACACACACACACACACACACACACACACACACACACACACACACACACACACGCACGCACGCACGCACGCACGCACGCACGCACGCACGCACGCACACACACACACACACACACACACACACACAGCGTCGGACGAGGGGATGGGCAGGGCTGTGAAAAACAGTTCAGAAATAATTATTAAACAGGTGCGTCTTGAGGGCGGCTTTGAAAGAGGAGGTAGAATCAGAGTGGCGGAGTGTTTGAGGCAAATTGTTCCAGACAGATGGGCCAGCATAAGAAAAAGATCTTTTACCAAATGTTTTTGTGTTTACACGGGGGATAGCAAAGGTTCGTGTGTCAGATGCAGATCGTAATTGTCTTGCTGGAGCATAAGGTTGAAGGAGATCGGACAGAAATCGGCCGTATAAACCACATGTTGTCAGCGCCCTCAGTAAAGTCTGCGTACTAGCTAACTGCTGACAGTCAACGGCAGCAACATAGCGTCCAAGCATACACGTAAATTCCGGACACGTCCCGAAGAGTAAGGAACTTGATGTTTTACGCCCAGTCAACCACTGCGGTTATATCGGGGCGGGTCCCGAAGAGTAAGTAACTTGATGTTTTACGCCCAGTCAACCATTGCGGTTATATCGGGGCGGGTCCCTAAGAGTAAGTAACTTGATGTTTTACGCCCAGTCAACCACTGCGGTTATATCGGGGCGGGTCCCGAAGAGTAAGGAACTTGATGTTTTACGCCCAGTCAACCACTGCGGTTATATCGGGGCGGGTCCCGAAGAGTAAGTAACTTGATGTTTTACGCCCAGTCAACCATTGCGGTTATATCGGGGCGGGTCCCGAAGAGTAAGTAACTTGATGTTTTACGCCCAGTCAACCACTGCGGTTATATCGGGGCGGGTCCCGAAGAGTAAAGAACTTGATGTTTTACGCCCAGTCAACCACTGCGGTTATATCGGGGCGGGTCCCGAAGAGTAAGGAACTTGATGTTTTACGCCCAGTCAACCATTGCGGTTATATCGGGGCGGGTCCCGAAGCCTGAAGCTCCGTCTCGGTTCGAACGATGGCGGGTTTATTTGTGCTGTCGAAAAGCATCGTGAACGGTTGCAAGAGGTGAAGCGCGGCTTGATATCAAAATATTGTTGTTGTACTTGTGTTACGTGTTTCGAGCCCTGATTAACTCCCTTGTTTGTTGATTCTGCGGCCTGGTATCATTTGAGATGTCTAATGGATGGTTACAAACGTACCGTCATTTGAGCGCAGACAAAACACTGTCAGTTAGAACAGATCTAGGGAAATGTACTCACCTATACGACGAAACACAAGGAACAATGACTGAAACA
>JABMCL010003517.1:132500-135000 GCA_018857735.1 Alviniconcha marisindica | reverse complement strand
TGTTTATTCTTCTTCTCTCTCTCTCTCTCTCTCTCTCTCTCTCTCTCTCTCTCTCTTCCCTCTCTCTCTCTCTCTCCCCTCCTCTTAAAGCGCTCTAACCCAGTCTTATTGAGCTCAGTGCGCTTTGACACTTTACTCAACTTAGCTCATCTTTGATGTGTTTTCGGGTATCTGGTGTGTGTGTGTGTGTTGTGTGTGTGTATTGTGTGTGTGGTGTGTGTGTGGTGTGTGTGTGTGTGTGTGTGTGGGGTGGGGTGCGTGTGGTGTGTGTGCGTGTGCGTGTGTGCGTGTTGTGTTTGTTGTGTCTCTCTCTCTCTCTCTCTCCCCCTCTCCTCTCTCTCTCTCTCTGTATACACACACACACACACACACACACACACACAACACACACACACACACACACACACACACACACACACACACACACACACACACGCACACACACACACACGCAGAAACCTGATTGGCAGGGTGGACGGTGGCCTAAACCTAAAAACTATTCGTACCACTTGCCCTAGTTTATCGGTCGTCTACACTGCAACCACTCGTCACGAGTCTTTCCTTCTCACTTCCGGAAACTCATCTGTCAGCCCGTGGTGTCTTCTTTTGATCGGCTGGACGTAAATGAAGACCCAGTGATCCCCCCCCTCCGCCCCCCCCCCCCCCCCCCCCCCCCCCCCCCCCCCCACACCGCCCGCTTCACGCGATAGATCCCGTGGTCAAACCTTTGGGTACGTACGTGTGGCGGTCAAGTGCTATTCAGTCACAGGAATTCTGGGTCAGTTAATTAACTGGTACCAACTCCAGTACCAAGGTTGCTGGGGACTTTTGGGTCATATTCTATTGTCAACGGGCAAAAGCTAATCGCTTTCAGATGACTTACTGACTTGTTGACTTCGTAGCCGAGGAGAAAGTATTGAGTATTTTCCTTCGTAAAGAATTTTCCGAAAGCCGGATGACACGTAGGCCTATTGATGGGTAATTTGGTGATGTGCTTATAACTCGTTGTTTCCTGGTCATCGTCCATTTCTTCATCATCATCATCATCATCCTCGTCCTCCTCGTCCTTCTCCTCCTACTCGTCATCGTCGTCCTTCTCGTCCTTCTCCTCCCCCTCGTCTTCGTCCTCCTTCTCGTCGTCCTCCTCTTCCTTCGCCTCCTCCTCCACCTCCTCCTCCTCTTTCTCGTCGTCGTCGTCGTCGTCCTCCCCTCTCCTCCAAATGATCAATAGTCATCAACAGAGACAGAGACACAGAAACGTGTGTGTGGTGTGATGTGTGTGTGTGTGTGTGTGTGTGTGTGTGTGTGTGTGTGTGTGTGTGTGTGTGTGTGTGTGTGTGTGTGTGTGTGTGTGTGTGTGTGTGGGGAGTGTGTGTGTGTGTGTGTGTGTGTGTGTGTTGTGTGTGTGTGTGTGTGTGTGTGTGTGTGTGTGTGTGTGTGTGTGTGTGTGTGTGTGTGTGTGTGTTGGTTTGTGTGTGTTGTGGGGGGCGGGGGGGGGGGGGGGGCAGAACTTCGAGAGGTGCCAGACGCACACACATTCGTCAGAACCGACTCAGTCAATATTTCTTTCAGCCGCTCGTAGACTAGCGCTCCATCCAATCTTCTCCGCGCGCCTTAAATGGTAAACCTTTTTAGTAATAGGGGGTTTAATTCGCCAAAAAGCCTTGCCGGTCCGGGTTGCGCACCGTTCTGCAAACTGGCTTATATGTATAAATACAGCCAAGGGCGAAATAAACCCTGCCTTTTAACCAAGGGGCCTTTGCTGTTTTATTCAGTCTCATCCAAAACTCAGCTGCTGATTCTCGGATAAAAGCTAGACTGGGGACTGATGGGGGCTGTTTATCACTCGGAGAAACACCCGGGTGTGGCTGCAAGAAGTGTAGTCTTATATCTGGAATGTAAACGCGAAGGAAGATACGGCGATCTGGTTGGTTTACAACTTTCGATTGATGAGGCCATTCCATTCCGTTGTGGAAGCCTGAATACTGACTCGTATTTTTGTTTTGTTTTTCTCTCCCTTCTTCGTGTGAGTGTGTATGTGTATTTGTGTGTGTGTGTGTGTGTGTGTGTGTGGGGGTGGGGGGGCGTGCGTGCGTGCGTGCGTGCGGCTGCCGTGTGTGCGTGGCGTGCTCTGTCGGTTGTGCGCTGTGTGCGTTGTGTGGTGTGTGTGTGCGTGTGTGTGTGCGTGTTGTGTGTGTGTGCGTGCGTGCTGGTGCTGCGTGCGTGCGCGTGCGTGTGCGGCGGGCGTGCGTGCGGGCGCGTGCGGTGTGTGTGTGTGTGTGTGTGTGTGTGTGTGTGTGTGTGTGTGTGTGTGTGTGTGGTGTGTGTGTTGTGTGTGTGTGTGTGTGTGTTCCCCTTACAATCGTGATTTCTGTATCTGTTTATACAGTATTTCCGCTGCTAAATGGAAGACCTTAGTCTGCTGTCAGAGCCAAGATATTGGATAGATGGCTATGATTTAGTGTATCGTTGTTGCTTTTACAATCGATGTTTGCTACTT
>JABMCL010003517.1:120000-130000 GCA_018857735.1 Alviniconcha marisindica | reverse complement strand
ACACCCCAACACACACACACACACACACACACACCACACCCACACCACACCACACACACACCACACACACACCACACCCAAACCACACACCCACACACCACACACACAAAACCACCACCACCCCACCACACACCAACACACACACACACCACACACACACACACACACACAAAAAACAAAACCAAACCCAACCCCAAACCACCCCCCCCCCCTATTTTGGGGGGGGGGGGGGGGGGGGGCGGGGGCAGGGGGTGGAGGTCCTTTTTGTGTGTGCTGTCTATCACTCTTTCTTTGTTTTGTCTTCTTCTTCTTTTTTCTTCTTCTTTTTTCCCTTCCCCATCCACCCCCCTTTTTTTCTTTTCTTTTCTTTGTCGGAGTAGGTGAACGTCTGTGGGGTGTACCAAAGTCTCTGGTGCTAAGTTCTTTCGGTTCATCGAGAACTATCTGGTGTTTTTCTCAGTTCTTCTTTCCCCTGCCAAAACACAAACAACTCAAGTCTAAACCCAGAGCTTTTGGGGGATAAAGCGGTTGGTTCCGACGACTCATCCTGTATTCCAGACACCGTACTGTCTCGATAGCAACGTCTCTCAGAGAGAGAGAGGGGAGAGAGAGAGAGAGAGAGAGAGAGAGAGAGAGAGAGAGAGAGAGAGAGAGAGAGAGAGAGAATAGAAACGGAAATTTTATTCAGTAAGGCGCCCCATTTGAAAGGGTGTACACAATAAACCTTGTAATGCAATGCACACACAATATCAATTTACTGACGTTGGAATGTTGAAATGAACAAAGCCGAAGCGAAACGTTATGTAGAGGAGAATATTACAATAATGTCCATGATTAGTAGTTCATCTAATTCTTATATATATATATATATATATCATATCATTTTCAAGTTCTACACAATAGCAGGATTTTTCTTCTGTTGAATGCTTTATACACAAACAAAGCAAGATTTTTCAGGACGCGTTCATTCTGCGTAGCTAAGAGCAATGCCAACCGAAATTCACATGGGTTATTGAAATATTTGGGTTCTATAAACTCGTATCTTAAATCATCAAATGCAGGACAGCATAGAACAAAATGGACTTCATTGTCCACAGCCGACAGGCACAATGGACATTTCAAGTCATCTACATTATAAACTTTAAATCTTGATCTATGCACTTTAATGTCTGACACCCCAAATCTAAATCTGGTCAATGTATACCTTATGTGTCTGTTTAAATTTAACATCAAATAGGGTTCAACACCAGTTAATGTTTTAAATTGTTTGTACAACGAAAATCTGTCACTTGTGTTTACATGGTCACCCAAGCTTGCCGTCGAATGTCAATAAGTCTTTGTCTGAACTCACTAATAAATGCATTCAAACATCCAACACCCTGATTATCCCAAACATAAGAAAAACCTATAAGATACTGGTTAAAACTGATGCGCATGGAGGAGCACAGACTGCCTTTGAGAGCGTATAAAATGTTATTTAACTTGGACCAAAGGGGAAAAACTAACTGGATGAGTAATGTTCGCAAAACTTTATGTGCAGAGAGAGAGAGAGAGAGAGAGAGAGAGAGGGGAGAGAGAGAGAGAGAGAGAGAGAGAGAGGGGAGAGAGAGAGGGGAGAGGGGGAAGGAGAGAGAGAAGAAGAGACAGAAAAAACAGAACAGAAAAAAAAGACAGACAGACAGACAGACAGACAGGCACAGAGACAGGCACAGGAGAGAGAGAGATAGACTGACACTGACATATTTAATTGAATAGGCCAACAGCCCCTTTCAGTGGGGGAACAAGAGACTCACAGAACCCAAGAGATACATTCAATAACATTTTCAACATTTTCAACTAAACCTGCAATGGGCTAATGCAATCTCTTGCAATAGCTATATATTCATTACAATGTCCACATAAGCACACATGCTTGCTGAGGGACTCTATGGACATAGGGTGATACTCAAATGTTCGCATCCAACTTAGATTAAATGCACCGTAGATTATATGCACACACTAGACATTTTGCAACATTTAAAATTGTCTGCTGAGATTTACTGTTCATGAGGGTGAAGGATGAGATGTTTTCTGGGGTCGCGTACATTAATTATATCAGGCCGGTACTTGCTTCTTTCCTGATCTACCCTGGGCATTGGGGAAAACAAAAATTATTTTTAAATTTTTGGAGAGAGAGAGAGAGAGAGAGAGAGAGAGAGAGAGAGGGGAGAGAGGGGGGAGGGAGAGAGAGGGGAAAAGAGAGAGAGATGGGGAAAAAAGGGCCTCCCAAAAATTTTTTGTTTTTTGGTTGGGCAAAAACCTGTCTAAAAACTAGTCCTTGCTTTAAAACTGGGGGGAGAGAGAGAGAGAGAGAGGGGAGAGAGAGAGAGAGAGAGAGAGAGAGAGAGGGGGAGGGGGAAAAGAGAGAGGGGGAAAAAAAAGAGAGAGAGAGGGGAGAAGACAGACAGACAGACAGGAAAAAAGCCCGACAGACAGGGCAGACAGACAGACAGACAGGCAGAAAAAAAAAACAAAAGAGAGAGAGAAAAGGGGAAAAGGGGAGAGAGAGAGGGGAGAGAGAGAGGGGGAGAGAGAGAGAGAGAGAGAGAAAACCCAATCGCACGGTTGGATTAAATTACGGGCAGGGGGAAAAGATGTCTATGCGTATTTGTTTTTAATTTAATTTCTTTTTTTTAGGAAACGGGTTGTCAATCAACTTTTTTTTTAAATTTAAAAAAAAAAATTTTTTGGGGAAGCGGCATAGTTGTACCTTGTACAGATAACTGATCAGGGGTGCCCAAAAAGGAAATAAGATGGGGCCCCATTTACAAAAGCGTTTACAACCCCGTCGTCTGGGCTCATCCCTCAATAACAAAGTTGTTTATTTGCACACTGTAAATTTTTGAAGTGAACTTTGTGTTTTTGGGTGAGTGTGACTTAGTTCTTTCATTTTTCTCTTTTGGTTTTGTCTCTTTGGGCTCACTCCCCCCTTCTCTCTCCCTCTCTCTCTCTCTCTCTCTTTTTCTCTCTCTCTCCCTTCCCTCCCCCCCTCTTTCTCCCCCCCCCCTTGTTTTTTCCCTTTGTTCCCCTCTCTCTCTCTCTCTCTCTTTTTCCCCCCCTTCCCTTCATTGCCCCTTTCCCCGGGCGTCCGTTTTTTGAGTGCTTTTGGGCTCTTCCAACCCCACACTCTGGGGGTAAAGGGGAGAGAGAGAGGGGAGAGGGGAGAGAGAGAGAAAAGAGAGGGGAGGGGAGAGAGGAGAGGGGAGAGAGAGGGCAGACAGACAGAGACAGAGAAGAGACAGAGACAGAGGGGACAGAGACAGAGAGGGGAGAGCAGAGAGAAGGGGCCAAAGAGACAGAGACAGACAGAGACTGACAGACAGAGACAGACAGACAGAGACAGAAATAAAGACAGACAGACAGACAGGCATGGACGTTTGCTGCTGAAATGTTGCCATACTATTCAGGTTCTAGATTTAATAATAATTATAAGAACCTAAGTACAGTGTGTCCAGCTGATAAAAGCGACTAGCATGATGGAATGAAGAAGAAAGAAAAAAGAAAAAAGAAAAAGAAAAAAAAGAAAGAAAAAAAAGAAGAACAAAAGATATGTAATGTTGTGGCACTTTAACGTTAACGACATCAAAGTAATTTAGATCCACCCCATTGTCACCGATTCCTACCCCCAGTCTCCCTTTGGACTGCAAGGTTGATTTGGTTGTCGCGAGTGTCTGCAATGGATTGTCATAGCCATCGTGGCAGCTAGGAACCCCTCAGACACAAGACAGGCGCATATCTCTGCCAGCCATCTCTGCCACGTTCCCGTCTGCTAGATGGTCGATGGTGGTACATCGATGGCTTATTGAAAGGTATATGCATACAGGCACGGCTGGGATGAATGCGATCCATCAAACATCTGTTCAATCTAAACTGCTGCCCAGTGCCTCGGCTGACCAGGCGACTTGGGGAAGGGTGCGGTTGATAGACGCGTCGAAGTGTCTGTAGTTATTGGATGGCGTTTATTGATGTATTTCATTTCTGTCGTTCTTGTTGTTTTCTTTTGTTTTGGGTAGCACTGTGATTTCCAGACTGGAACTGATCGTATTCATTAAAAGGGAAGGTTTAAAGGCTGGTAGGAGTTCTTCTTGCAAAACCAACCTCCCCCCCCCCCCCCCCCCACCACCCCCCCGCCCCCCCCCCCCCCTGTTTTGTCTGTCTGCTCTGACTGTCTGTCTGCCTCTCTTTCTCTTTCTCTGCTATTCCTCTCTGTCTCTCTGCCTCTGTCTCTCTGTGTCTCTCTGTTTCTGTCTCTGTCTGTCTGTCTGTAGCTGTGTATTTGTCTGTTTCTGTCTCTGTCTGTCTGTCTCTGTCTCTCTCTGTGTCTCTGTCTGTCTGTCTCTCTGTCTCTCGTTCTTGAGACTATGCTGCGTAGGATGATAAGAAAAGGCAGTTAAGTACTCATGCATTTACTGAACATGTAGCCGAATTTTTGAGTGACAGACGTGATTAGCCAATCAGCACTAGCAGACGAGACACACCACTACGTGGACCCTCTGTAGCTCAGAATCACTGCTTTCTGTCATCGACGAATAATTTACTTAGCTTGACAGGACTTTGTTGTTGTTGGCAGCGAACTAGGTTAAGTGATGCAATGAAGATCAAGTAAACGATTGCTGCCCTTTGTCCCAAAGGAATCGATTCATTGAATCAATGACAAAACGTACCCTCCACTGCGGCAGGGGCAAACATTAAGCATGCAGCACTGGCAAATGTCGTATGGTTTCCACATCTTTCAAACACATA
This sequence comes from Alviniconcha marisindica, assembly GCA_018857735.1. NCBI lineage: Eukaryota > Metazoa > Mollusca > Gastropoda > Provannidae > Alviniconcha > Alviniconcha marisindica. The sequence continues at coordinate 125,218 of JABMCL010003517.1, read as the reverse complement.
GGCGCTCACTTTTGTCGAACCTGACTGAACTGAACTGAACTGAACTTACGTCAGTATAGCTTCCTTTCTTTTGGAGACATGTAAATGGAACATTTAGACAGTTTATTGAGATTGACGTGTGCCAACTGTTACAACTGTTACACTCTTCCATCAGTTTTTTGCTTCTCCAACATTTTTCCCCTCTCTCTCTCCCCCTCTCTCTCCCCCTCTCTCTCTCTCTCTCTCTCTCTCTCTCTCTCTTTTTGTTTGACTGCCTGCCTGCCTGTCTGTCTGTCTCTGTCCCTTTCTGTCTTTTCTTTTTTGTCTCTGTCTATCTGTCTGTCGTCTCTCTGTCTGTCTGTCCTGTCGCTGTCTGTCTGTCTGTTGTCTGTCTGTGTCTCTGTCTTTTGTCTTTCTGTCTGTCTGTCTGTCTTTTCTGTCTGTTTTGTCTGTCTGTTTTGTCTGTCTGCTCGCCCTCTCTCTCTCTCTTTTCTGCGCCCTGTCTCTGTTTCTCTCTTTCTCTATCTTCTCTGTCTCTGTCTTGCTCTGTCTGTCTGTCTCGCTCTGTCTGTCTGTCTGTCTCTGTCTCGCTCTGTCTGTCTGTCTGTCTCTCTTTTGCCCGTCTGTCTGTCCCTCTCTCCGTCCCCTCTGTCTCTGTCTCTCTCTGTCCCCTCTGTCTCTGTCTCTGTCTCTGTCTCTGTCTCTGCCCCCTTTCTCTCTCCTCTCTCTCTCCTCTCTTACATAAATATATTATACATACATATTGACGTATGACGGTCTTTGTTCTGATGTGATCGCGTGTGTTTGACAGGGTCTATCCTCACAATCATTCTGTCCATGCAATTCTAGTGATCTACAGATACTAAACCAAAACGTGGTGTGTGTGTGTGGTGGTGTGTGTGTGTGTGTGTTTTTGGGGTGTGTGTGTGCGCGCCCCAAACTGGGGGGGGGGGCCCAAGGGGGCGTGCGTGGTGTGTGTGGGGGTGGGGGTGTGTGTGTGTGTGTGTGGGGTGGCGGGGGAAGGGGCATGTGTGGTGTATGTTTTTTGCTTTTTGGGGTGTGCGTCCCTTTTTGTGTTTGTGTGTGAGGGGTGGGTTGGGGGCCGCGCGGGGGGGCTTTGGGGGGGGGGGGGGGGAGGGTGTGTGGGGGTGTGTGTGTGTGTGGGGGGGCGCGCGCGCGCGGGGGGGGGGCCCCCCATGTGTCAAACAAAACTTAAAGAGGACGATACTATTGTACAAAACTCATGCTCCGCCCCTTCCGTGATCTCAGGGAAGGGGTATTATTTCCTCAGTCGCGATCTGAAGCATCCACACAACAATATTTGGCACATGCACAGCTTCCCCATTATCCCCGTCTCCGAAGCTGCCATAAATACCCACCTTCCTACCCATCAGTGACTATCCAGACTTCCTACGCTCATACGCAAACGTTTTTCCTTCCGACAGCGTCAAGCTGTTGACAACGGGAACACCGTTGCCTTTGCTTTTGGCAGACGCAGTCACTATGGATACAGGCACGTGCAACTCGCGCGAGCGCGGCTCGAGCTTCCGTTTGATTGGCTGCCTGTTTGCGAACTTGGACATGCGCTCATGGCCGCAATTCTATTGATCTATATAGTACTTAACATTTACTGTGAAACTCCAAAGGGGGTAATACACTGCCTTGCATTTGAACTGACCACAAACTTGTTGGTTTGCAATTACTTTCCACGAGATTGTGTTGACTGAAGTACTACTATTCAGTACCGCGATCTGCTCTTGTCAAAGAAAGTATACATATCTGTACTTCATTCAAAAACGGTGGATCCTTGGACTAAGAAGATTCTGTCACCTGGAACCCTTTGATCTGTGGCAAGACACTACTTGAAAATCGGCCGAAGAATCCTTGATATAACTAGATTAGAAAACTCAGTCTGATTGGCCACAGCGGCTGTTGAGATTCTCTCCGCTGGTGGTGTGGTGTGGAAAACGTTCTTTGGCTGTCGTCGGGATTCTCGCTCCAGCGGTGTCGTGAAAAGATTAAGTTCTCTGCCTCAGTCAGTTCCCTCGCTTTGTTCTTTCTGCGGACGAGAGATCCAGACCAACCTTAATTCAGACCCTGAAGACAACTCCATAGCCCGCCCCAAGGCGAAGGCGGCAAAACGAGATTTCTCTGCGTTACGTGCTGGAACATAGTACTGTAAGTTATGCCGAGTTATTGCTTTTGAGGCTATATGATGGTTATTCATTGACTGACAGGCTGATCGATTAACTGGTTTCTGCTTGTTTTTGAGGTTATATCATAGTTATTGATTGACTGATTGACTGATAGATTGACTTGTTTCTGTTTGCTTTTAATGCTATACACTGGCTATTGACTGACTGATTGATTGATTGATTAACTGATTTGTGTTTGTTTTTGATGCCGTATACCGGGTAGGACAGAGTTTTGTTTCCTTTTGATGCTATATATTGATTATTGATTGACTGATTGTCTGATCGAGTAACAGAGTTTTGCTTGCTTCTGATGCTATATTCTGTTTATTGATCGACTGATTGTTTAACTGATTGTTACGTCGATTTGATTGATTCAGTTGGTCGGCCGCGTTAGACAGTCTTTCACCTGTTGTTTTAGGATACAGCACCTCCTCAGCTGTGTCTACGTAATTATTTTAGTCTCTCATTATTAGGTGTACTTTTTTCCCCGATATATATTTTTTAACCTTTTTTATATATTTTTTTAACGTCAATAGTTTTCAGTGGTCCTGCAAAATTCTGGCTTTTTTTTCTCCGTTTGGTTTGCAGTTGTAATGTACATTAATTTACATCAGCAGTATGATCATTTGCTTCACATTTAAGGATCAGAACTGATGAATGAGCATAACTATATAGAGAGATATATCATTTGAAGCTTCGTTTAAATGTCAGAACAGAAACAAACAACACTATTCTTAAGTGCGTGAAACCCGAATTATGGCTTATTGGATCCAGATATGTAACAGGTTAAAAAGAACACCGATTTTCATTGGACAAAACAACGCAGGCTCAAATGTTCAAGGTAAACCCCATTTTCAAGCCACAGAATGACGAATAAACGATGATAAGTGGAAACTGTCAACTAATCCGGTTTGGTTTAAACAAACAATTACAATACAAGACAATACAATACAACTTTATTGTCTCTGGGTAGAGAAATTTGCCTTCTGGCTCGTCATTTACATAAAGCATTCAATACATTTAACAATAAAACATCAACAACTCAATGAAACACGGAGCTCAAATACAAGGAAAATACTTAACAATAACAGGTTTCAGTCATTGTTGCTAGCGTGCTGGTGTGTGTTGAATGATTCAAGTCCTTTTCAGTAAAATCGACGTTCTTTTTAACTTTCTGTGTGTTTGGATCGTATTTCGGAACTCTAGCAGTCAACATTGTTCGAGATGAAGCTTTCTGCAAATAAACTTGGTTTGGTGCTCCATGTTCCATACATTTGAGGCTGCACCTGACCCTTTCCTTTTGTTTTGTTTTTCTTGCCGTAATTAGTTTCTTCCGCTGACCATTGGGAATTTCTTGTGATAAATTAGGAGCCAGAGTGCCAGGATATTTCACCGCTCTCCAGCCTCTGAAGCCAGGAGTTTCGACTCTGAGCTCTGAGTAGCAGCACACTCGCTTTCAAGACTAATTTAAGGAGCTCGTGATTTGATGGCGCAGCCGCCAGTTTGTAAGGGGAATATACATATACACTCAAGTCGTCGGTCTTTCAACGTTCGTTCAACGTATGTATGTAATCAGTATTCCAAGAGGCGTCTGATTCTGGACTGACGTGGGCGGGCCGTAACACCATTCCCAATTATCCCTCGTACCTGGCTGAACCTATATTTGTCTCGGACAGAAGAACAGCGTGGCGTCTGTTGCAGGTATCTATGGGGCAATAACACGGGGATAGTCCCGTCAACTTTTGCAGGTTCGGGCGAGAGGTACAACTGCACGGTAGAGAAAGTTTTCTTTTGAAGTGCGACCGTTACGGAAAGGTACTTTGAGTGGACAAATTTGCGGACACTTCTGGTTCCTCGAGGACCCGACTTGTAGAAATTAGGCAATTCTGAAATGTGCGTAGTTGTACCTAACATTTGTACCCCCCCCCCCCCCCCCCCCCCGGTCTCCTCCCCCACGCCCCACCCCAGGCCGCCAACTCTTCCCTCGACCCCTCCTGATGCTCACAGTGCAAGGGGAGGCAAGCCAGTCTCTGCTAAAAATACAGCTGTGCGAGCGACATTGATGCAAACGCAACACTACATAATACCTCCTGACGAACCGCATTTTACAGGGCGTTGGAATATTTCAACGATAGTAAAGAAAACTCTCTCTCTCTCTCTCTCTCTCTCTCTCTCTCTCTCTCTCTCTCTCTCTCTCTCTCTCTCTCTCTCTCTCTCTCTTCCCCACCCCCCTCTCTCTCCTATTATTGGACTATTCAAAAGCTCCGATGTTCAGCCGAACTGAGCAAGGTTGAACCCTACCGGGAATGCATACAATGCCTGTGAAAAGTGCAGCTGCAGAGGAAGCGACGCGCTGCATAAGTAATGCATCTCAACGTGAGTCGGTTTGAACGGCCTGGCGATATATATATATATATATATATATATATATATATATATATATATATATAATATTATATATATATATATATACTCTACGAATGGTTCGACGTCGGTTCCGACGAGTCCGCCTCTGTTCTCCGTTCACTTCAAAGGTGGTTGTGCTGAAAAATTCTCTGTCTCTGTCTGTCTGTCTGTATGTCTGTCTGTGTCTCTCTATCTCTCTGTCTCTCTGTCTCTGTCTCTGTCTCTGTCTCTCTCTCTCTCTCTCTCTGAGTCTCTCTCTCTATCTCTCTGTCTGTCTGTCTGTGTCTTTGTGTCTCTGTGTCCCTCTCTGTCTGTCTGTGTCTGTCTCTTTGTCTCTGTCTCTGTCTGTCTGTCTGTCTGTCATGTCTATGTGTGTGTGTGTGTGTGTGTGTGTGTGTGTGTGTGTGTGTGTGTGGTGTGTGTGTGTGTGTGTGTGTGTGTGTGTATAAGCGAACAACAACAAACCATGCAGCAGCGCCGGGGTATAGCATCATTAACACTAACAGCACTCATCAGCAGTCAGCATCATCGACTTCCATCGGAATCATCTGACAGTAACGCGCTTAATGTGCAGGAAACTGCTGTCTGTAAAAGTAAGTCACCCGGTGAACGAGCGTCCAGAGGTGAAGAGGTCAGTT
>JABMCL010003517.1:102500-105000 GCA_018857735.1 Alviniconcha marisindica | reverse complement strand
TAGTGCTAATAGAGTTGTTGTAGTGTGTAGCCAGCTATCGTGGTGAAACGAGTGCTAGCAGACGTGGTATAGCTATCGTTGTGAGATTAGTACTAGTATTCCTGCTGTAACTATCCTAGGGAGATTAGTGCTAGTAGACGTGATGTATGTATCGTTGTGAGATTAGTACTAGGAGGCCTGTTAGCAGCTATTGTGGCGAGATTAATGCTAGCAGGCCTGTTGTAGCTATCGTGGTGTGATTAGTGCTAATGGGCCTGTTGTAACTATCGTGGTGAATTTAGTGCTAGTGGGCCTGTTGTAGCTATCGTGGTGAGATTAGTGCTAGTGGGCCTGTTGTAGCTATCGTGGTGTGATTATTATGGGCTGTTGTAGCTATCGTGGTGTGATTAGTGCTAGTGGGCCTGTTGTAGCTATCGTGGTGGAGATTAATGCTAGTGGGCCTGTTGTAGCTATCGTGGTGAGATTGTGCTAGTGGGCCTGTTGTAGCTATCGTGGTGTGATTAATGCTAGTGGGCTGTTGTAGCTATCGTGGTGAGATTAGTGCTAGTGGGCCTGTGTGTAGCTATCGTGGTGAGATTAATGCTAGTGGGCTGTGTAGCTATCGTGGTGAGATTAATGCTAGTGGTCCTGTTGTAGCTATCGTGGTGAGATTAATGCTAGTGGGCCTGTTGTAGCTATCGTGTGTGATTAATGCTAGTGGGCCTGTTGTAGCTATCGTGGTGAGATTAATGCTAGTGGGCCTGTTGTAGCTATCGTGGTGTGATTAGTGCTAGTGGGCCTGTTGTAAGCTATCGTGGTGGATTAATGCTAGTGGGCCTGTTGTAGCTATCGTGGTGTGATTAATGCTAGTGGGCCTGTTGTAGCTATCGTGGTGTGATTATGCTAGTGGGCCTGTTGTAGCTATCGTGGTGTGATTATGCTAGTGGGCCTGTTGTAGCTATCGTGGTGAGATTAATGCTAGTGGGCCTGTTGTAGCTATCGTGGTGAGATTAATGCTAGTGGGCCTGTTGTAGCTATCGTGATGTGATTAATGCTAGTGGGCCTGTTGTAGCTATCGTGGTGAGATTAATGCTAGTGGGCCTGTTGTAGCTGTCGTGGTGAGATTAATGCTAGTGGGCCTGTTGTAGCTATCGTGGTGAGATTAATGCTAGTGGGCCTGTTGTAGCTATCGTGGTGTGATTAATGCTAGTGGGCCTGTTGTAGCTATCGTGATGTGATTAATGCTAGTGGGCCTGTTGTAGCTATCGTGGTGAGATTAGTGCTAGTGGGCCTGTTGTAGCTATCGTGGTGTGATTAATGCTAGTGGGCCTGTTGTAGCTATCGTGATGAGATTAATGCTAGTGGGCCTGTTGTAGCTATCGTGGTGTGATTAATGCTAGTGGGCCTGTTGTAGCTACAATATCGGCCATTATTTCCCTCTTCTATGATTGCCTCGATCGCCCTTATCCTTTAGTTTCTTATTTTTGTCAGTGTTTTTATTCGTGCTTTTGTTTGTTGTTTTGTTTTGTCGCTCATTTATTCTGTTGCAAATACAGTCTTTTGGCGGTACTGATTTATAGAAGATGTATGGATGCCTTTCATCCTCCTGTGGGCTGTTTACAGACATGCACAGGCTGCACTTTTGTTTTTGTGCATAAACTCCCGCTAGCTCATAGATACTCTACCTGTTTAGACCACAGACACTGGAGGGAGTTTGTTTTTTAATTTATATATATATATATATATATATATATATATATATATTATATATATATATATATATATATATATATATATATATATATATATGTGTGTGTGTGTGTGTGTGTGTGTGTGTGTGTGTGTGTGTGTGTGTGCGTTGTGTATTTGTTTTGGTTTGGTTTGTTAAGTTGTTTGTTGATGTTGTTGTTGTTACTTTAAATTTTGTGGGTTCTGTTTTGTTTTTGTTTTCGTTTTACTTTCTTTTGTTAGTTTCTTGGACCGAAAATTAATCTTGGCTTGCAGTGGATCTATACCTTTTTCATTTTTTCCGGGTCTTAATCGGCCATTACACAAGAAAACGAGGAACTCCATTCTCACGAAAAGCCACGCAGTGTAAAACTACCGGTTGTTATGATGTATCCTGCCTAATGCAGTTTCAGACAATGAACTTGAAATAGGAAATTCGGTGTGAAAATACCAGGCGGTGGCTGGAAGCGCCTAATTACACATCACCACCCTCTGTATAATGAAAAGGGAAAAGGGGAACTACTCTCCATTTGTTATATAGGTCAGACACAGCTGTATTTATGAATATATTGTGTATACAGACACAAATTATTATGCTGTTTGTTGACTGCAAATACGGTGTTTGCTGTTGTTGTTGTTGCTGCTGCTGTTGTTGTTGTTGTTGTTGTTGTTGTTTTACATTAATTTCTATTGGTGCAACTTGCTAATGCATGTTGTTAGCATATTAATCGTAAGATCAGTCTAACATTACCCATGTAAATCGACTTAATTTTTTTTTTAAAGGGAAGAAGAA
>JABMCL010003517.1:92500-97500 GCA_018857735.1 Alviniconcha marisindica | reverse complement strand
TGTTTCTGTGTCTCTGTCTGTCTGTCTGACTGTCTGTCTGTCTGTCTGTCTCTCTGTCTGTCTCTCTGCCTGCCTGCCTCTCTGTCTCTGTCTGTCTGTCTGTCTCTGTCTCTCTGTCTCTCTCTGTCTCTCTCTCTTTTTCTGCCTGCCTGCCTGTCTGTCTGTCTGTCTGTCTGTCTCTCCTACAATGACGTAAGCAGCCCTGGGTGTACAGTGTCCAAGATGATAGAAAACACTTTCCCTCAACACTTGATTTCTGTCACGTGTGCAGGTACTGCTCCAATCAACGGCGGATGTGAAGTCACGTGGGACAACCTGCTCTGCTGGGATTTAGCCAAGGCTGGCACCTCCGTTGCCCAGAAATGCCCTGACTACATCAATGGCTTCAACAAAAATGGTACGTAGCCCTCCCCCCCCCCTCATCCCCCCCCCCCCCCCCCGAAATGTCCTAATACATGAACATCAATGTACGCAGCTACCACAAATGGTGGCCACTAAAATACACGCAAGCATACACGCATTCTCTCTCTCTCTCTCTCTCTCTCTCTCTCTCTCTCTCTCTCTCTCTCTCTCTCTCTCTCTCTCTCTCTCTCTCTCTACCATTTGGTTCTCAATCACTCGATGGTATCAAAAGCAAAACCTTTCAACTGACTCAGGGATTGAGGCGGCTTTCTGACACACATAACGTACGTCCCAGACTGTTCCGTCAGCGCCCGCCGACCACGACAAGAATTGCCATCGATTCACTTAAGGATGGGAAGCCAGTGTAGACAAACTGTCGCTGACACGTCGACGGTCATTTATGTCTTTGTCGATCGAGGTTAACAGACAAGGCGTCGTCGCAATCGAAGACCTGGCAGACGGTTTTTCAATTCGTTTGAAAAGCAAACGTCTTCTGCCAGATTTGCGAAAGCAAATAAATAAATAAAAGATTGGATACACTTGAGTCTCGGGTGGATTTTGCGGTAATGCCACCTACACAGGGCGTTGTTTGCAGTTCTTAGGCGGGTACCTGATACGCGGTTTTAAATTAAGTGTTTAAAAAAACAATATTTCTTTTTCGTGCCGCATGATCGAGCTTGCCACTTTAAATGACATAGTAGCCGCTTCCTCCTCCGTCTGCGTTCTAGTGTTATGCGAGCCTAGGACAGTAGTTGGTTCAGTTTCCAAAAAAACAAGTCGACGATCCTTAGATCACATTCGTAGAAAAAAAGGAATTTAGTTTTTCTTTTAGCTTAAATCGTTGTCAGTTTTTAGGAAAGCTGGTTCTAAGCAATAAGGTTCACTGGCGTGGTTTTACCTTTGCATGCGTACGTGCGAGTGTGTGTGTGTGTGTGTGTGTGTGTGTGTGTGTGTGTGTGTGTGTGTGTGTGTGTGTGTGTGTGTGTGTGTGTGGTGGTGTGTGTGTGTGTGTGTGTTCGTGCGTGCGTGCGTGCGTGCGTGTGTGTGTGTGTGTGCATCATAGTAACTATAGCCCCTCGAGAGAGAGGCCATGAGAGCTCTTAAAGGTATATTTTCTTTACAGCGTGTAGTATATGTCAGCCACGCGTGCTTCGTCTAGCAAACATGCTTAACGTCCACAGAAACCATAAGACTTATTAGGGACGGGGTGCTGCGTCTATCGTGCCTTGATCTTTTATACATTCCCGGTCCATTCTACTTCTTTTTTCTTTTTTCTTTTTTTCTTCTTCTTTCTTCTGAATCATCTCTCCACTTTCTCCTTGCAACGCAGGTTTCCGTTTGTCCCCGCGGATGAAAATCAGTCATCCTGTTCGTATAGTACATGAGATGAGCAGATCCGCCCGTCTTTCGCTCCACTGTTACACGTTGTATAGCTTCTGAGCCAAATATCCTGCTCGTATAATATAATTATGAGATGAGCAATTCCACCCATCTTTCGCTCAACTAGAACAGCTCTAGAGAAATGTACTCACCTAGTTATACGACGACACATCAGTAAAGACCAATTAAAAACACAAGCGCTTTCGGCAATGGTTTTCGTCTGATGTAAGAAGTTTCGCTCAACTGTTACGCTTCTATAGCTTCTGAGCCAGATATGGCGGCCACTTCTCGACCTTCTCGAGCGAAATTTTTTTTTTGTGATGGTCGAATTTCCTCGGGCGATTGGTGTCCCTGAATCCTGTACGAAATCACGTCCTATCTCACTTTGGGGTGACGCTGTGCGGTTGACGGGGCGTTAAAATCCAAGGACCAGCTATAACTACACGTCATATGTCTCCATTTTCCCTCGCGAAATAGACACCAAGACTGGCTGTTTCTGTTTCATTGTGCACCATCTCCAGTCCACTTCACTGTGCATCATTTCCAGTCCACTTCACTGTGCATCATTTCCAGTCCACTTCACTGTGCATCATTTCCAGTCCACTTCATTGTGCATCATCTTCAGTCCACTTCACTGTGCATCATTTCCAGTCTACTTCACTGTGCACCATTTCCAGTCCACTTCACTGTGCATCATCTCCAGTCCACTTCATTGTGCATCATCTCCACTCCAGTTCATCGTGCCTTCACTCGTCAGCTCTACGTCAGAATATGTTCCCGAGGGAGATTACAAACCTCTCCTTGCGCTGTTCTTCGGTCGAGCATTAATTATGCTTACTGTACTGGAAACGTAGCGTTTAGTTACTGTGCTGAAAACGTAGTATCAATTGCCCTAAATGCACTGGACACGTAGCATTACTTACCTTTACTGCACTGGACACGAAGCATTAATTGTCCTTAATGCACTGGAAACGTAGCATTAATTGTCTTTACTGCATTGGAAACGTAGAATTAATTGTCCTTAACGCACTTGAAACGTAGCACTAATTGTCCTTAATGCATTGAGTGTCCTTGTTGCAGTGGAAACGTAGAATTAATTGTTCTTAACGCACCTGAAACGTAGCACTAATTGTCCTTAATGCACTGGGAACGTAGCATTGAGTGTCCTTGTTGCAGTGGAAACGTAGCATTACTTGTCCTTGCTGCAGTGGAAACGTAGCATTAATTATCTTTACTGCACTGGACACGAAGCATTAATTGTCCTTAATGCACTGGACACGAAGCATTAATTGTCCTTAATGCACTGGACACGAAGCATTAATTGTCCTTACTGCACTGGGAACGTAGCATTAATTGACTTTAGTGCACTGGAAACGCGTTCCTTGTAAAACCAGATCGGTGTCGGTAAAGTCAGACTGCCGAGTGTAGGATTTGGTTGTGAACGTTGGCGAACATTTTGCTTTTATAAGGGAATCGGTGACCGCGATATTTATTTCACTCTCGCGTGATCCTTAATACGTACGGCAGGCTACGTAGGATTTTCACAGTCTGTCGTCTGATCTGAAAGGCTTTATGGTCATGATGTTTTAAGCCCGCCACCCAGATGTGTGTTTGTGTGTGTGTGTGTGGGTGGGTGGGTGGGTGGGCGTGCGTGCGTGCGTGCGTGCGTGCGTGTGTGTGTGTGTGTGTGTGTGTGTGTGTGTGTGGTCTTGTCGAACCAGGATTTAAGTTCAGTCTTTCGATTACGGGCTGAGATGGACTGCGACTGAACGATTAATAAAGCAATGAAAACCAAGAGGCTTGGCAATGATAAAGTTATCACTGGACGGCCCGGTTCACCTACTTTGCCAAAAACACCGCGATAAGGAGGGGAAAGAATGGAGAGAAAAAATCTTGCTCTCAGAAAGAAAGAAGAAAGAAAGAAAGAAAGAAGAAGAAGAAGAAGAAGAAGAAGAAGAAGAAGAAGACAGACACGCAGACAGACAGACAGACAGACAGACGGACGGACGGACGGACGGACGGACGGACGGACGGACGGACGGACAGAAAGAAAAAGAAAAAAAAAGAAAGAAAAAAGAAGGAAAGAAAGAAAGAAAGAAGAAAAAGAGAAAACAAAATGTTGAGCTGGAGTCTCGACAAAATCATAGCAGACAGTGTCTTTCCGCTGTCTAAGGTTCCTGGCATCTCGCATCTCTGGCTGTGATGAAATGGTACGACTTCTATCGGGAAGCTCCGCATTGATCCGACAATAAGCCATCTATCTTTTTGCTCTGGACACAATAACGCCGAACAAACAAGCCCTGCTTACCGCCCCTATTCTCGCGGGTTTGTTCCCTTTGCCGGGTTTCAATTTCTCCCCGGCACACAATCCCGATCGTTTCCTCTTTTTTTCTTCTTTTTTTTTTCTTTTCTTTTCTTTTCTTCTTCTTCTTTTTTTCATCTTTTTTTTTAAGTACTTTTTTTTCTTTCTTTTTTTCTTTTTTTTTCTTTTTCTTTTTCTCTCTCTTTTTTCCCTCTTTTTCCCTCCGATTATTTGAAACTTCGCCTGGTGTCTACATATTAGATACCCTGTGTGTGTTTCTACGTATTCGTTACTCTAAGAGTGGGTGCAATAAAAAGTGTTCGTTTTCTGTGCATAACAACCATACACACGAAGCTGAGGGCACACAACCATCACTCCTTGATTTAGATGGTATAAACATGGACATGATAATGGGGACGGGGATGGGGTCGGGGAAGAGGGTAGGGTGGAACTTTGCCACTTTTTTCTTTCTAAGGCCTGGTATAAAACACGGTTAATAAATAACAGGGGGAGGCAGAGACTGTATACACACGGCAGACAAAGGTTGGCCACGACATCACGAACAGTAACGTGAACCAGGGTACAAATTGCATATCCATTCATCAATGCAGCTGAAGAAGGGATGGGACGAAACTGGAGGTGATATTCATGTGCTTTGAGTAACTCGCTCACCCATGCATGATTGGATATATCGACCGTGACTGCGTTGCATGCTGCCGGATATACAGGCATCGGAGACCAGGGAGACGATTCTTTTCATTGTCAAAGTTTATGGAGAATGGGGTCCCAGTTCTATCCTATCGCTCAGCCAGGGGAAATGTCTTAGGTTATCTATGTGACTGTCGTCAGCTTTACACAGCCTCCCTTACTCTCCGCACTGCTTGTAATACTTTCGGCCAAGCCTCCAGATTCCTCG
>JABMCL010003517.1:65000-75000 GCA_018857735.1 Alviniconcha marisindica | reverse complement strand
TCGACGCTTAGCGGTATTATGCAGTTAGCTCATGGAGTATAACGTGCTGTCAACCGCACAGGGTCACCTCCTGACGAAGGTTGGCGGGAAGATTGATACGGCATGACGGCTCGGTAGAAAAGAGGATGATGGGCTTGTTGATTTGGTGACCTGGCTTCGTTTGTGGGTCACAGAGCAGCACACTAAGTGAAATGAGCTGGCAGCCACTTGACCTTCTTAACCTAGCGGGACATGCCAGCAACAGAGGCCGGCGCCGACGCCGATCCTTCCACGCTCAGCATTTTTACCGGTCCGTTTGAAAACAATAGCAGCAGCAGCAGCAGCACCACCACCACCAACAGTAACAAAACAACAACAATAACAAAACAACAACAACAACAACAGCAACGGCAATAACAGCAGCAACAACAAGAGCAACAACAACAGCAGCAGCAGCAGCAAGGGCAGCAGCAGCAACAACAACAACAACATCAGCAGTAGCAACAACAACAACAACAACAACATCAGCGACAACAACAACGAAATGAAGAACAGGGAAAGCAAACGAAGGCGAATGAAAAAAGTCAAATATAGGCTATAAAAATGGAACATTTGACAACAATAACAATAACAATATACTTTATTAATCCCAGTGGGAAATTAAAGCTGTCGTTCGGTCGCACAACGAAGAATATATCTACGTAATTTAAAGGAATTAGCTCTCTGGCAAAACGTGTTTTACTGTATCATGCAAAGATTCCGGTCTTTCTCTAACAGATACAAGATAATAACACACGCGCACACACACACACACACACACACACACACACACACACACACACACACACACACACACACACACACACACAACACACACACACACACACACACACACACACACACACACACACTACACACACACACCACCACGCACCACGCACCACCGCACGCACGCACGCACGCACGCACGCACGCACGACGCAGCAACACAACCACAACACACACACACCACCACCACCACACCACCACCACCACCACCACTACCAGAGAGAGAGAGAGAGAGAGATTTACAAAACGAGAAGAAGAAAAGAAAAGAAAGAATCAGAAAAAAGAAAAGAAAAAAACGTGGCAACTACCCCCCCCACTACCCCCACCCCCCCCCACCCCCCACCCCCAAATCTCATGCACGTATGCCATCGTAGTCTCCTATGCAGGTTTATTCGTGTGTGTGTTTTCAGTATTGCCGTTCATCTGTTTGGTGCCCTGGGTCGTGGTCAAAGCTGTCTACGAAAATACATTGTGAGTGATGATAGTGTTGTACAGTGCAATAGTTATGTACCCTGTGTGTGCGTGTGTGTCGTGCGTGCGTGCGTGCGTGCGTGCGTGCGTGCGGCGCGCGCGCGTGTGTGTGTGTGTGTGTGTGTGTGTGTGTGTGTGGTGTGTGTGTGTTAGTAGTAGTAGTAGGAGTAGTAGTAGTAGTAGTAGTTGTAGTAGTAGTAGTAATAGTAGTAGTAGTTGTAGTAGTAGTTGTAGTAGTAGTAGTAGTAGTGTGTGTGTGTGTGTGTGTGTGTTAGTAGTAGTAGTAGTAGTAGGAGGAGGAGGAGGAGGAGGAGTAGTAGTAGTAGTAGTAGTAGTAGTAGTAGTAGATCTGTAGTAGTATTTTCTTTTTTGTTTAATTCTCTGTCGAAGCTAAACAGGCCTATGCGTATATATATACGTGTGAAAATCTCGAGTGTAAGTCTGGCCTATGCTATCTCAGGCATCAGTACATTTGAGCTGGTGGGCCTGCGTGTATGCATTTATTTATTAGCTCAACTGAAGTGTACAAATGCTGCACATAAAGCGTGGGAGGTCTGTGGAATAAGGGAGACAACGTTTGCTACTATTTTACTTTGTACGCCAAGGTATCTCCCCTGTCCAACAAATGTACGATCGGGCCCGTAATGCGTGCGCGCACACACACATTGTTTCAGTTTAAAACCCGGTACCGATGCAACTGATATTACACATCGCGGGCAAAATTATTTCCCTTCAGTCCTAAAAAAGCTCTCTCTCTCTCTCTCTCTCTCTCTCTCTCTCTCTCTCTCTCTCTCTCTCTCTCTCTCTCTCTCTCTCTCTCTCTCTCTCTCTCTCTCTCTCTCTCTCTCTCTTTTCTTCTTCTTTTTTTTCTCTCCCCCCCCCCCCCCCCCCCCATATTTTCATCTTTTTCATTACTGCAGTAGTCAATGTTGTTACTATTGTTTTATGTGTAGCCTATTGGCATGTAGATTAGCAGGGACAGATTGAAAGAATAGGCAGCTGCCTAAAATCTTAATCCTTGTGTAATAAAGTTCTGAGTTCTCTCTCTCTTCTCATCTCTCTCCTCTCTCTCTCTCTCTCTCTCTCTCTCTCTCTCTCTCTCTCCTCTCTCTCTCTCTCTCTCTCTCTCTCTCTTCTTTTCTCTCTCCTCTTCCAAATCAGACATCATGTGTCTGCGTTCTGATTGTAAATGTCTTTACTTTCGCTTTTTTTTTTCTTTCTCGACGCAGCTGTTGGAATATTCAACACAACCCGTATTACTACTGGATTCTTCGAGGATCAGGTGTCTCTGTTATTGTGGTAAGAGGGCGCGCCTGTGTGTGTGTGTGTGTGTGTGTGTGTGTGTGTGTGTGTGTGTGTGTGTGTGTGTGTGTGTGTGTGTGTGTGTGTGTGTGTGTGTGTGAACGAGAGAAAGAGACAGACAGACAGACAGACAGACAGAGACAGACAGACAGAAAGACAGAGAGACAGACAGAGACAGAGAGATAGAAACAAAGAGACAGACAGAACGCGCGCGCGCGCGCGCTCGCGTGCGTGTGTGTGTGTGTGTGTGTGTGTGTGTGTGTGTGTGTGTGTGTGTGTGTGTGTGTGTGTGTGTGTGTGTGTGTGTGTGTGTGTGTGTGTGTGTGTGTGTGTGTGTGTGTGTGTGTGTATAAACCTGTTTCACATCTTCATATGCATTTCGTTTCTTTTGCAGATAAATTTATTTTTGTTCCTCAACATTTTTAGAAAGCTGTTTTTGAAAATCCGACACAGTTCCGAGCTTGGAGCCAGAGGAAAAGCCAAATACAGGTTTGACTGAGTTATTAAACCTTTATTTTCTTTGTTGTAGACAGTGATATAATTATTATTATTATTATTATTATTATTATTATTATTATTTTTTGGAGGGGGTGTTGTGTTTTTTGTTGTTGTTTTTTGTCTGTGAGGCAAAGCGTGATGAATTTTCACGTTGGACACACCAGTATATAAAAACACGAACCAAATTATGTCACCATGACTGAAAGAAGACAGCGTTGTTGTTGTTGTTGTTGTTTGCGCAGTCCTTTCGTATGATATTAAAATACATCTGTACTGATTTTGAAAGGATCTGCCGGATGTTGTGAAGTTTGTGGTAATTCTTTCTTTCTTTCTTTCTTTCTTTCTTTCTTTCTTTCTTTCTTTCCCTCTGATATTTTGAGCACAAGTAAATTCGGCTTAATTAGTATCGTAAACGTTTTGGCCGTTCTGTAACCCGTGTGCTAAAATACAAACAAACACACACACACACACGCACGCACGCACGCACGCACGCACGCACGCACGCACGCACGCACACACTCACGCACGCACGCACGCACGCGCACACACATACACACACACACAATACAGCGTACCGTGTGTTTTCTGAATATCGTCACTGTGTCTGTTGCTGAACAAAATGGCTGTTGATTGATTCTATAGGTTGATTCTAGGTTGATGTATTTGGTGCGTACGCACAGTGACAAGACTTGCCGCTTGCATACGTTTCATACCAGTTTGTTATTTGCCTATTAAAACGAACTGCTATTAAAACGAAATGCCTGGACGATTTCCGGTCAGATCAATGTGTATGGTATCTTAAGCGAAAGCTGCCCAGAGCTCAGGAGCTGCGTGAAAGTTGATGTAACCGTCCCGGGCTCCCCGTCCCTAATAGTCCGTACTGTCTCTGTGAACGTAAAGCAACAACGAACTGAACGTACGGAGAGCCCAGGAGCTGTGTGAAAGTGGAAGTGGACGTCCTGGGCTCCCAGTCCCTAATAGTCCGTACTGTCCCTATGAACGTAAAGCAACACTGAAATGAACGTACGGAGAGCTCAGGAGCTGTGTGAAAGTGGATGTGGACGTCCTGGGTTCCCCGTCCTCAATAGTCCGTAGGGTCTCTTTGGGCGTAAAAGCCAAATATAACTCGAAGAGCTGTGTGAAAATGGAGGTGGACGTCCCTAATAGTCCGTACGATCTCTGTGAGCATAAAGGAACACTGAATTGAACGCACGGAGAGCTCAGAAGCTGTGTGAAAATGGAGGTGGACGTCCTGGGCTCCCAGTCCCTAATAGTCCGTACTGTCTCTGTGAACGTAAAGCAACACTGAAATGAACATACGGAGAGCTCAGGAGCTGTGTGAAAGTGGATGTGGACGTCCTGGGCTCCCAGTCCCGAATAATCCGTAGGGTGTCTGTGGGTGTAAAAGCCACATATAACTCGAAGAGCTGTGTGAAAGTGGATGTGGACTTCCTGGGTTCTCAGTCCTCAATAGTCCGTAGGGTCCCTGTGGGCGTAAAAGCCAAATATAACTCGAAGAGCTGTGTGAAAGTGGATGCGGACGTCCTGGTTTCCCAGTCCTCAATAGTCCGTAGGGTCTCTTTGGGCGTAAAAGCCAAATATAACTCGAAGAGCTGTGTGAAAATGGAGGTGGACGTCCTGGGTTCCCCGTCCCTAATAGTCCGTACGATCTCTGTGAACATAAAGGAACACTGAATTGAACGCACGGAGAGCTCAGGAGCTGTGTGAAAATGGAGGTGGACGTCCTGGGTTCCCCGTTCCCAATAGTCCGTAGGGTCCCTGTGAACGTAAAGCAACACTGAAATGAACATACGGAGAGCCCAGGAGCTGTGTGAAAGTGGATGTGGACGTCCTGGGCTCCCAGTCCCGAATAATCCGTAGGGTGTCTGTGGGTGTAAAAGCCACATATAACTCGAAGAGCTGTGTGAAAGTGGATGTGGACTTCCTGGGTTCTCAGTCCCAATAGTCCGTAGGGTCCCTGTGGGCGTAAAAGCCAAATATAACTCGAAGAGCTGTGTGAAAATGGAGGTGGACGTCCTGGGTTCCCCGTCCCTAATAGTCCGTACGATCTCTGTGAACGTAAAGCAACACTGAATTGAACGCACGGAGAGCTCAGGAGCTGTGTGAAAATGGAGGTGACGTCGAGGGTTCCCCGTTCCCAATAGTCCGTAGGGTCCCTGTGAACGTAAAGCAACACTGAAATGAACATACGGAGAGCCCAGGAGCTGTGTGAAAGTGGATGTGGACGTCCTGGGTTCTCAGTCCTCAATAGTCCGTAGGGTCCCTGTGGGCGAACGCTGCCCAGCTTGTTTCTGACTTCAGGAAATGTGTTCGGCGTTTTAGTAAGCTAAACATGTTGGTTTTCTGAGTCTGGACGATGTGTTGGGTGTTTCAGAAAGCTGGCCAAGTTCATCCTGGTGCTGATCCCGTTATTCGGCATCATGTACCTTGTGTTCTACGTGGTCGTGCCTTCCGGGTTTGAGAACAACAACTTCAACAACGTGGCCTATCTGTACCTTGAGATGGCTTACAATTCGTTTCAGGTGAGCCCACGACTATGCCATTTATTTCGGGTCAATTTAAGTTCAGTTCAGCCGATCCTGAATGTATACGTTTATTTGTTTATGTGAAGCTACATTATTATGTACTTGAATATATTTTACAGCTGGTTTCTATATAGATAAATAGATAGATAGATAGGTAATCCCCCCCATAACACACACACACACACACACACACACACGCGCCGCACCGCACGCACGCACGCACGCACGCACGCACGCACGCACACACACACACACATACGTTGCACACACTGAAGCATCCATTGAAGACAAAGAAAACACGAACATTGTGTCCCAATGATTAATTTTAATGCTCCAGAAATCTGATTTTTGTTTTCTTTCTTTCTTTCTTTATTCTGACGACTAAATTCCTTGACTTGGCTTGTTGCAGGGTTTTCTTCTTGCCTTGCTGTTCTGCTTCTTGAACGAAGAGGTACGTAAGCTGAACATGTCCTACCCACCCATTTTGTTTGAAACGTAAAGGTACCTAAGTTGACTGGTTCACACCGAACATTCAGTCAGCTTTAGACGAAGAGATTCCATGGGAACGTGCTTGCGTGGTTGTGTACGAGAAGTAATTTTGGTTTGTTGAACTTCCGGTGAAATGAAGGACTCATCCGTGTGTATTCGTTGGACTTTTGAACATTTGGCATGACATTCTGTAAAATGATTAGATCGCATATCAGTTATTTTGTGCATGCATACCTGAATGCATGCTTACTTGATCTAATCCGTTGAGCTATGTCAGTAAAATTAGATACGTAATCTCTCTGTCTCCGTCGCTATCTGTCTATGTCTATGTATATGTCTATGTCTCTGTCTATGTCTTTGTCTCTGACTCTGTCTCTGCCTGTCTGCCTGTCTGTCTGTTCTGACTGTCTGTCTGTCTGTCTCTGTCTGTCTGTCTGTCTGTCTGTCTGTCTGTCTGTCTCTCTCTCTCTCTCTCTCTCTCTCTCTCTCTCTCTCTCTCTCTCTCTCTCTCTCTCTCTCTCTCTCTCTCAGTTGTTCCTCCTATTACGTTCCCATCTGCATTTAATCTCGCCCAAGCTGCGGACTGATTCTTTTATTTCCCAAGCTGGAGACGGAAGAGTTATCAGCAAATGCAAACTAGCAGATGATAAAAGACGTTTCTCTCTCTCTCTCTCTCTCTCTCTCTCTCTCCTCTCTCTCTCTCTCTCTCTCTCTCTCTCTCTCTCTCTGCTTGTGGGTGGGTGTGTGATGTGTGTGTGTGTGTGTGTGTGTAGTGGCTCGCTGTGTGTGGCGCGCGATGGCGCAGCACCAGCATCAGTCTCAACGCACCGTACAGACGCACACAGTCACAACACACACCACGCACCACACCACAGCACACACACACACACCAAACACGCACTCCACCACGCACGCACGCACGCACGCACGCACCACACACACCACACACAAACACGCACACACGCACGCACGCACGCACCACACACACACACACACACGCACCTGCTGGGAAAATACCTCCTCAGGCAATACCTCAATACCACTACAGGTACATGACGTCTCTTCTTCCACTCTCTGCAGATTCACTCAATACTGGCACCTAACCTTCACAGCAGGTTCATTCAGAGCAGAAGACGCCGTGGCAACAGCAACGAGACGCTGCAGAAAACACCACACGACATTATGATGTCCTCCTGCTCTATGGCAGATACAGAAAAAAAGGAAAAAAAAGAAGAAGAAAAAACAAGGAAAAAAACAAAACACATACGACATTAATGATGCCACCCCCATGTTCTGCGGCAGGTCCACTCCGAGCTGAAGAGACTGTGGTACCGCCACCGCTACCGGAAAGGCGACCCCACGGCCTTCACCCGATCCTTCGCCGCCTCCTCCTACCGCAAGACGTGCACCACGAGCTCCGCGCGCTCTCCGCAAGCCTCCACACTGCTGCCCCGCTCCACCGCCCACACCGCCGCCAAACCCCTGGCGTTGCACAGGCTCCGCGGGCTCTCCAGCTCCTCCAGCGAGTTGGACCGGCCCCAGGAGCTGCTGACGGACGCGGAGAGGCGGCGGCTGCGCATGCAGAAGGCGCGGTCGCACGACCTCGACCTCGAGGCGTTCCGGGACGCCCAGTCGCGGGAGCCGGGAGGAGAGCTGCTGAGGCAGGCGATCCAGGGCGACGTGCTGGCGAAGCGTGGAGCGCTGAAGAAGCAGAGCACGTCGGAGTCCGTGACTAGCGACGATGACGCGTGCTGCGTCAGCCGCGAGGACCGGAGTCCGCTGACGTCACCGAATGCCTACGTCACGGCGGGGGACGAGGGCGGCAAGTTTGTGTGGGACAACAACCGGAACAGCAGCGCTGCTATTCTGTGATAGCTGTCGCTGCACGTCGTCATGTTGCATGCATACTCCACTCTGATCTCGTACGTACATCGTGACATGACACAAGACAATGCCTGTGTGTTGGACAATGGGGAGAAACGGTCTGCGTGCGTAATTACTGTCGTTCTCTGACACACGCATCACAAAGACCGGTTTATAACTGTGTCAGACAACAGACTCAACAGTAGTGCTGACATTCTCTATTACACACATCAGAAACACAACTAGTTTGTGTGGGGCTAACGACATGCGCAGTATAGCATAATACTGCTATTCTCTGATACATACATGACAATTCTCTGATGTCTGCAATTCTCTGATAAATGAGTGACGAAGACAAAGGTTTGGTGGAACAAGATTTGAACATGCAGCAACGCTGTCCTTTTCTGTGTGAGCCGGCTTGGCTTAGCGGTAAGGTGGTAGGCTGGTGAGCAAAAGGGCCTCGGTTCGATTCCGCTTCGGCTCTCCTATTATTCTCTTCAAACGTTATGGTCTGTTACAGACACTGTCGTGTGGCTTTGTCACTTTTTGTTTTAAGGCTCTCGTCGTTGATCATCTTAATGCAGGATCAACCATTCTGGTGATGATCGACAGTGTAGCGTTTGGCATAGTCTCCCGTTTCCCCATCCTCCTGAAATCTCAGTCCCCGCAGGTACCTCTTCAGAGACAACTCGGCGTTAAAGAAGTTTAACGAAACAAGGCCTTTTTCTGATGCACACAACACAACAAAGACGACAATACTGTGTGAAACAACAGCTAGAACAACGGCGGTATTATTTGCCATCCTCTGATCGATCAGTGGCAAACACAGAGATTGTGTAGGACAACAGAAATGGTAGCGGTGTTACTGCAGCTCTCTGGTGAATACGTGACAAAGTCACGGGTTGTGTAGGGCAACAACTGGTTACGGCAGTACCGTCGTACTGTTACACGCATGCGACAAAGATGACAAGTTGGGCAGGACAACAATGACGACACGAGCAGCTGTGTTGAGATTAGCTCATCACACACACACACACACATACACACACACACACACACACACACACACACACACACACACACACACACACACACACACACACACACACGCACGTACCACGCACGCACGCACGCAACACGCACCACACACGCACGCACACACACACAACACACAACACACACACACACACGCACACACGTACGCACGCACGACGCACGACAATACCGCACGCACACACCACACACACACACACGGCGCACGCATCACACACCTACATGTACCACCACGACACACCACAATCACACGCACACGCACACAACACACACACACCACACACACTCACACTCACACACACACGCACACACACACACACCTTTCAGTGTGACCGATGTGGGCTATACCGTTATAACGACGATCCAAGCATCAGACGCTGACAGTGGAACACGGTGTACATGATACTCAACTCGGACCTACGACTACAACAGCACGCACAGAAACAACAGCACACGTATCTTCACATGGTAGCTACAGCTTTGGATGAAAGCGGCCTTAAAGACGACACTTTCCTGTCGTCGCAAGTGTCCGACGTATCCTACGTAGTTTACATTGCCAAATATGTCCAAAATATCAACGTCACCGAAAGATTTAACGCATAACATAGAACAGGCAACAGCAAAACCGGATGTAGGGCACGTATTATGGCATAATAAGATGTTGACCGCTTGGGAACCAGACCGTTCGAGGATAAAGACTTTCCGACGGGAAAGTTGTGAATATAAACTGTATGGACCAATCGAGGACTCGTGGGTTACATATAAGTTTTGCTATCAAATGGTTATTTCATGATAGGACCTATCCTGAAATAACCAATTTCATGATACCATTAATGGACCATAAATGTGAATGGAAATCGCTGAGAGCCGTCGGAACGGGGAATTTATATATTTATTGACTGAACAATCGAACTTTGACTGGGCTATTTTTAAATGTGTACGTCTACGGTAAACAGTGAAACCGAAAAGAA
>JABMCL010003517.1:55000-57500 GCA_018857735.1 Alviniconcha marisindica | reverse complement strand
GTGGCCATATCTGTGACAGACTGAACATATCGCGATCAGACTTTCAAAATAACAGGGCGGTATCCATGATATTCAAAATGTGTACATGTGTACTTGGTTTGGTGTTTGGACGATCCCCCCCCCCCCCCCGCTAAATTTTGGGCTTAAAAAGCCTGGGAGTAATAAACCATCTCTCTCTCTTTTTTTTTTGCAAAACACTTTTAAGCGTGTCTTCCTTCTATCTAAACTAAAGTACATTGTTGACACTGATTTTTAAAGTTTTTCTTCAATGCCCACATTAAATCCCACATTGACTACGCATCGTAGTGTGGGGCGGCTGTAGTGATGCTCTCAACAAAAAAAAAACTTAAATTCTCTTAAAAAGACGGAAAAGCTAATCCTTCCAGAAAAAAAAAATCTAACCACTGACCAGAAACGAATAAGATAGGAATATTGGTTTCAAAACAATGGACTACAACAAGGGTTTTTTTATGTATAGGGCACTTACCAACAATGCGCCAGTGTAATATCTAGCTTGTACAAAGTCCCCACTCTAGCTCCAAAAACAACTCCCTTCAGTTACCAAACCCGAATAATTATTCAAAACAAGCATGGCCTTTTCGGGGGCCCTGTTTTGGAATAGTCTTCCAGTGCACTTCAGATCATGTCACCCTCAGCTCCTTAAAGGAAAAACCTCCGTGAGCACCTTAAAAACCGTAAAGACAGTTTATAACCCCCCCCCCCCCCCCCCCCCCAACCCCCCCATTTTACTCTGTAGACCAGTGCTTGCTATACAGATGCCGGTATCATCGTTATCAATCACTGAAAAGGTTTTATTTGTGGTTGGGTTTTGTGTGTGTTTGGGGGTTTTGTGTGTGTGTGTGTGTTTTGTGTGTGTGTGTGTGTGTGTGTGTGTTTTGGTGGGTGAGGGTGTGGTTTGGGTTGGTTTTGGGGCCCCCCCCCCCCCCCCCCCGCCCCGGAAACGCCCCATTTTTGTTTTTTAAAAAAATTTTGGAGTAGTAGCATTTTTTATGTAAATTCATTTTTCTTTGTCATTTCAAAGTATTGTCAATGATTTTGTTTCCTGTTGTTTATTACTATTAATGTGGTGTTTCTTTTGTATTTTTTTAAACTTATGTAAGTTTTGTAGCCATGTTTTGTGTTGTTTTGTGGTTTTTTTTGTGGTGGGTTGGGGGGGGTTGTTGTTTTTAGTAAATTTTTTTTAATATTTATTTGTTGTACTTGTTTATTTTTTATATTACGGGGGTTGTAAAAAAATTTTTATTTTATTTTTTTTATTTTATTTTTTTTTTTTTTTTTGATATTGTTTACCCTTTTAAATATTTACATTTGAAAAAAAAATTTTTATTTAAATCTCCTTTTCCTTTTCTTTTCCTGTTGTTTCTTAACCTCTCTCCTTTTTTTCCCGGGTTTCCCCCTTTCTCTCCCCTCTCTCTCTCTCTTTTCTTTTTCCCCCCCCCTTTTAAAGACTCTGTTGAAAATTTTTGTTTTGTGAGGAAAACACGAGGGCAGGAGCCATTTGTCATCCCATTATTTCCATTCCAGAACTGGGTAAATATAATCCAAACTGGATAAAAAAAAGTTCTGGACCCGATGGATTAGTAACCACTTACTTAAATTGTCATTCCTTCAAATAACTCGCTTATTACTTTTTTAAATCCGGAAAAACCATTATCCATCTGAGTTTAAGAAAGCAAAAGTGATCCCACTGTCAAAAAATCGCGACAAGACAAATTTGACTGACTACAACCAATATCACTGTTATCTGTCCTGTCCAAACTCCTCGAAAAGCATGTGATGTGCAGTTAAATGATTATTTGGAAAAACACCACTCATTCACCCCTTCCAGTCTGGTTTTCGATGTAAAACTCTTGCAGTACCGCCTTAGTACGGCTTAACATTTTCTAAGGGAACAGATCTGAGGTGTCTGGGGTTTTTCCTAAAAAAGGCCCTTTTACCTTGTGGGTCACAATACAGATGTAAAGTTGGATGCTACCTTCAAAATTCAATTCTCTACCGTTTTTCAAATCGTATCTTGAAGGCAGAACGCAACGTGTTTTTCCCCCTGGCTCATATTCTTCTGGGCTCTGTAAAATTTGGGGGACCACAAGGATCTGTCCTGGGCCTATTCTGTTTAGTATTTTCATCATCCACGCTTCCCGGGAAAAAATATTTCAGGAGAAAATTAAAAAACAACCCGGCCTTTGGGGGCCCTGTTTTGAATAGCTTCCGGGGCACCTCAGATCATGTCACTCACTCAGCTCTTTTAAGAGAAACCTCCGTGAGCACCTTAACAAACCGTATAAGACAGCTTATGACCCCCCCCCCCCCCCCCCCCCCCCAAACCCCCCTCATTTTTCTCGAGACAGTGCTTGCTTACAGATGCCGGATCATCGTTTATCATATCACGAAAAGGATTACTGTTGCACCCGGTGGTTTTTGTGTGTGTGTGTGTGTGTGTGTGGTGTGTGTGTGTGGTGTTGGGTGGGGGGTGTGGTTT
>JABMCL010003517.1:32500-35000 GCA_018857735.1 Alviniconcha marisindica | reverse complement strand
TCTGTCTGTCTGTCTGTCTGTCTCTCTGTCTTCTCTCTTCTCTCTCTCTCTCTCTCTCTCTCTCTCTCTCTCTCTCTTCTGTCTCTCTGTCTGTCTGTCTGTGTCTCTGTTTCTGTGTCTCTGTCTCTGTTTCTGTTTCTGTGTCTCTGTCTCTGTCTATCTGTCTGTCTGTCTGTCTGTCTGTCTGTCTGTCTGTCTGTCTGTCTCTGTCTCTGTCTCTGTCTCTGTCTCTCTCTCTCTCTCTCTCTCTCTCTCTCTCTCTCTCTCTCTCTCTCTCTCTCTCTCTCTCTCTCTTCTGCTCTTTTCTGGTTGACGATATGTGAACCGGGCAAATGATAAGGCAAAAACAAAAACAAACAAAAAGGAGGGAAAAAATGGATGGTGAGAAGGTGAGTTTCGGACACGCTGTCTCTGTCCATTCAGTGGATGCGGGAAGAGGCAGTTGAACGGGCGATACCGGCGGTGGTGGCAGGTTCAGATCGATATGGCACAGTGCTGGGTATAACCACAGCATTATCTCACCTCGCCCCCTACTTGCCACGGATGTGCCGCACGGGAGAACTTGGCATGCGCGAAGTGGCAAGGAAGGTAACCGAGATAAAAATCGAATTGCTTCCCTTCTCCACGCTCATTGCTATAATTGGCAGCTAACGAGTGGTGTCAGTGTAACTCTCCTTGGTCGTCCGCTTGACCCGGCCCTGGGGTCAGCAACTGCACACGGATGTGTGCATGTGTGTATATGACCGTCTGTTTGTAGGAGAGAGAAAGGGAGAAGAGAGAGAGAGGGGAGAGAGAGAGAGAGAGAGAGAGAGAGAGAGAGAGAGAGAGAGAGAGAGAGAGAGAGAGAGAGAGAGAGAGAGAGAGAGAGAGTAACGGTGTTTTACGCCCAATCAACCATTACGGTTATATCAGGGCGATGAGAGAAAAAAAAGAAAAAGGGGAAAAAGAGAGAGAAAAAAGAAAAAAGAGAAAGAAAAAAAAAAGAAAGAATAGAAAGGAAGCAGATAATAAGAATGTTTACGCACCAATTCAAAACCTTAGGGAGAGAAGAGGGAGAGAAGATGGCAGAGAGAGGAGAGAGAGAGAGAGAGAGAGAGAGAGAGAGAGAGAGAGAGAGAGAGAGAGAGAGAGAGATGGTTACGCAATAGGTAGGTTATAGTCAGGAATGAAAGGAGAGAAGAGAGAGAGAGAGAGAGAGAGGAGAGAGAGAGAGAGAGAGAGAGAGAGGAGAGAGAGAGAGAGAGAGAGAGAGAGAAGACAGACAGACAGACAGACAGACAGACAGACAGACAGACAGACAGACAGACAGACAGACAGACAGACAAGACAGAAGACAGAGACAGACAGACAGACAGACAACGTATAGCGTTAATGACGTTCGTCATGGTCTCCCTCTCTCCTGCATTTGGGGATTTCGGTCTCTGTAAGTATTCATCCGTTGACAATCTGTCTGGGTACAAGTCAATCCACCCATCCTTCTTCTTCTATCACCCATACGTGGCTTCCTTGGCTGACTTGCCTTTAAAAACCAGCAGCAGCAACAATAAAACACCACAACAGCGAAAACAAACAAACGAGGGAGCGGGAATATATAAAAAACACAAACTTTTCCTTCTTCTTTTCCGTCGACTTTAGCATATATGCGTTTCCTGTAGCTATTTAAAACTACTACTACTACTACCCGGGCCCCCCACTCCCACCCCCACTACTACTACTACTACTACTACTACTACTACTACTACTACTACTATTGCTGCTGCTGCTGCTGCTACTGCTGCTGCTGCTACCACCACCACCATTGCTACTGCTGCTACTACTACTACAACTGCTGCTGCTACTGCTACCACTACTACTACTGCTACAGTTAGTGTTTATTATTAATAGTAATACTTCATTGATCCCTTGCGTGAAATTTTGGTCGCTTTGCCTGCATGGGTAAGGTTACAGCGATTGCAACCCCCCAATCCCACCCCCAACCCCACCCCCCCCCCCCCAACCCCCGAAAAGGGGGGGGGGGGGGGGGAGGGGGACAGCACTATACACATTCCTTCTAGAGTGTGCAATATTTCCCAGTGTCCAGACAGCGGAGTATACGGCTGCCAGGGTTTGAGACGTTTATCTTGCGCACAGATGCGGATGCATGCGATTGCACACGGCGGTTCAGAGAAAACCACAAGAAAGTGTGCACTAAAAACGGACCCTAGGAGAAATATCCCTCGATTCACCCGGGGAATCGAACCCCGGTTAATTTGCGCCTGGGCGTTTGGTCCGACGCTCTGCCAACTGAGCGTGCAACATCCCGTCCTTAATTGTTTGTTGTTGTTGTTGCTGATGCTGATACAGATCCTTCCCTTTTCCAGGCCTTTGCGCCTACGGAATCCCCTCCTGTGATTGATGTTGAAATGTTGCTTTACGTCCATAGAAACCTTAGGCTTATTAGGGACGGGAGCCCAGGACGGCGACCTCGACTTTCACACAGCTCCCGAGCTTGCCCCCCCCC
>JABMCL010003517.1:25000-27500 GCA_018857735.1 Alviniconcha marisindica | reverse complement strand
GGAATCAAACTTAAATTTGAATAAACTGGCTTTCGGAGAATGCTCCGTGTCATTAGCCTAGTTGTCAATTCTGTATTCGAGAACTAAGATAGCAGCTATTTCTTGGCTTGCCCATCTATCTCGGGAAATCAAGCTAAAGAGATGGTGGTCCTATGGTGTCTCAGATTGGTTGTGGCGATTCCTTGCTACACACAGCGTGAGACGGTCGTGGTAGATTTTGTCAAAGTCATGCCAAGGCCAGAGCCACTCACAAACTTGTACGGCAATATACACAAGCAGGTCTCGGTGTAGCTCTACAGACCTCCGAATGCAGCTTTGCAAGGTTTTCTTTATAATGTTGTATGGGAATACTGTTTTAATGCAGGGGCCAAGACAGAAAAAAGCAAAGAAAAAAGAAGAAAAAAAGAAAAGAAAAAAATAGCAGCAGCATAAAAAGGGCACATAATTACAGAAGTTTTTTAAACACCTTTTATTGCTGCATTTTTTTTATTTTTTTTTTTTTTTTTGTCATCGAAATATAAAATTTTAAACAAAAAAAAGCAACCCAAAAAAAGTTAACTTGGCGTGAATTAATTATGTTGCTCAACGATGAACATATACAGCTGTTGCTCTCACAACGTTATTTTGGTTTATTACACACACACACACACACACACACACACACACGCACACGCACACGCACGCACGCACACACACACGCACGCACGCACGCACGCACACGCACGCACGCGCACGCACGCAAGCACGCGCAGCACGCACTCACGCACGCACGCACGCACACACACACACATACACACATACACAAAACAACAACAGCAACAACTACAAAAAAATAATAATAATATATTTAAATAAAAAATAAAAAGAAGCTGGTAAATTCAGTAAAATGCTTCCAGTTCATGTACGCGGATCATTTCCAGTCCACACACGGAGGAAACAAACGATATACACTGGCACACCTGAATTGCCAATAACGTGAGAAGAGCCATAGACAAGCCTTCCTTCTTCTTCTTCTTCTTCTTCTTTTCTCTGTCTCTCTGTCTCTGTTTCTGTCTGTCTGTCTCTGTGCCTCTGTCTCTGTCTGTCTGTCTGTCTGTCTGCCTCTGCCCCCCCCCCCCCCCCCCCTGTCTCTGTGTCTGTCTGGCTGTCTGTCTGTCTGTCTGTCTGTCTGTCTCTCTGTCTCTGTCTCTGTCTCTGTCTCTGTCTCTGTCTCTCTCTCTCTCTCTCTCTCTCTCTCTCTCTCTCCTCCCCTCTCTCTCTCTCTCTCTTCTCCTTGCCTGTCTGTCTGTCTGTCTTTGTCCCCCCTCCCCCCTGCCCCCCCCCCCCCCCCCCCCTCTCTCTCTCTCTCTCTCGCTGTTATTGCAAAGCCTGCATGCAGACGAGGAAGTCTTTTCTTGAGGTTGGCACACTATCTGATTGCCGCGTAAACCAGCGTGTAGTTCTGGGGCGGTTGACCTAGCCTATATTGTTTACACTGGAGGCACTGCATGAAGGGCTAGAGGCGTCGGACCAGGAGCTCGGGAGCTGTGTGAAAGTCGTGGTGGACGTCCTGGGCCTAACAGTCCCTATGGTCTCTGTGGACGTAAAGCAGCATGGAAGTTACAGAGCTCAGGATCTGTGTGAAAGTCGAGGTGGCCGTCTTGGGCTCCCCGGCTCTCGTAGTCCTTATGGTCTCTGTGGACGTAAACCTACATTGAACTTGAACTCGCAAAGTAGGCTGGCTAGGGCATTACCACAGTAACCCTTTCACTGCCATGACGTCATTTGAAAACAACCAATATAAGTGGGAAAGTTTAAATCCTGAAGCCTTTTTGTTTTCTTTTTCGCATTAGTACGTGAAAGGATTTTCTTCAAAACGCACAATACTGAAAGTAGATTTGTTATAGGACCGGAAAATATATGTTTGCAGGCGTATGCGTTCACTTTTCAGCCCGGAAATTTTACAGCCTGGCGCAGTGAAGGGGTTAAGGCAACGAAAGGAATTTAACTCCCTGTAACTCCAAAGGAAGATCAGAGCTCAGGAGCTGTGTGAAAGTCGAGATGGCCGTCCTAGGCTCCCCGGCCCTAATAGTCCTTATGGTCTCTGTGGACGTAAAGCAACATTGAACTGGAACTCGCAAAGTAGGCTATAGCCAGGACATTGCCGCATTAAGCCAACTAAAGGACTATAACTCCCGGTAACCACAACGGAAGATCAGAGCTCAGGAGCTGTGTCAGTGAAAGTCGACGTGGACGTCCTGGGCTTCCCGTCCCGAACAGTCCGCACCATCTCCGTGTGGACGTAAAGTAACATTGAACGAACGAAAAGGCGAAAGGGCTGTCGGGATCAGCAAGCCATGAATAAATTAGGATAATATATGCAAAGATACACGTCCTAGGAGCTGACAGGTCTCGGCGATTTGTCAACGCTCAGTTGGAAGCAAAAGGCAAAAACAAATTGCCCCATAGTCGACCAAGGACGTTTCGCTGTGCGTTTGTACCTAGTATATATGCCGGATCC
>JABMCL010003517.1:17500-20000 GCA_018857735.1 Alviniconcha marisindica | reverse complement strand
TTCAAATCTTGAGTACAAAATATGTACACAACATTTCTTTTTCCACTCAGTTGATTTATTATGTTAAGTTTCTCTATTGACAATGGCCCCAGAATGGTAATCATGGACCGGGACTATGCCAAAGTCCGGGCCCAACATCGGGCTTAGGCCGATACAGCCGATATTTCGCTGGCCTAAAAATCATAGGCCCGGGACTATGACTGCTTTTAGCGTTGTTATGCTTAGAAAGTTTAGTGGTTTGTTGTTGTTGTTGTTGTTGTTGTTGCTTGCTTGCTTGCTGTTGTTGTGGCTTTACGTCTGAATCCAGCAGCTTCTCTTTTTTTTTAAATTATTTCTTTTATCTTTTCCTTTTTTTTTTAAAATCATCAAGACTGTATGTTTTCATTGTTCGTGCCTGACTACTGGAACACTCACACGAGGTTGTATTGACATCTTCCGTTTACTTCGTCAAATGAGTACTAGACGTTCGTCGGCCGTGTCAGACTGGTTCACTCTTGGAAGGGAGAAAGGTCGCACCAGCAGAGCCGCGATGCAGACATGATAATTATCATCATACGTTTTAAGGTTTGCTAATTATTATGAGAGCAGGTTTGACTGACGTTTCAATTTTAACTCGAGTTATTTTCTTGTTATTTCAGTTGTTTGCACAGCGTAGGCTGCCTGGTTTCACAGCGTCCATTCGCCTTTCTGACAAGTTCAAAATGGCAGACGCAGCAGACGATATGATGCTACAGCTACTCGATACAGTAAACGCGAAGATGTTGATAGGATAGCGTTTTTACGACTAATGACCTCGTCGAGATCGTTTGGGTATTGCGCAGAAGTAAAACATGATGAATCACATCCTGAATCTGGGCCTGTCAGGCATGCCTTCACCTAATGTGCATGTTTACCGATATTTGCGCGTGCGAAATACGTCGAAGCTAGGGAAGTGCACGAAACGTGCCGGTGTGCATGCCCTGATGGGATTGCCCCGTCTAAAGTTAGCACAAGCGAGACGCTGACGCGTATGATGACCCTTTCTTATCAGCGCGAAGTCAGTGACTCTGTTGTCTCGACCATTGTCCGCGTCCATGTCTATACGTACTTTGCCTAACTCAAAGTCTCGGACTCTGAAGTCAGGAAGTTCGGATTAGGCCTTGCCTACCATAGTCTCGATTCATAGTTGCGGCCACTGTATTCTGTGTCTGTCTGTCTACCGGTCTCTCTCTCCCTACCCCCACCCTCTGTCTCTGTCTCTGTCTCTCCCTGTCTCTCTCTCTCTCTCTCTCTCTGATTTTCTAGCGATCTCTCTGTCTCTGTCTCTCTCCTTACCCCCTACCCTCTCTCTGTCTCCCCCCGACCGGCCTCTCTCGTGCCACTCCCCCCCCCCCCCCCCCCCTCCTCTCTCTCTCTCTCTCTCCGTGCGTGCGTCTCTCTCCCTGCCCGTCTTCCCCACCCCCTCAAGTTCCCATCTGTCTGAGAGGTGGCATCCTCAGCCTCTACGTGACTCTGAGCAGCTCGTGAAGCACCTCGCCCAGTTCTAAGATAAGATGAAGGGGCCGAGTGAGCGTTCTCCTTACAGGCTGGTGACGTCTGAAGATGATGATATGCGAGAAACAAACAGCTTAAGTGGACTGTTTGCATCGTTCTTAAGGGTGCCATAAAATGTTGATGAACATTTCCCGTGGAGTGCTTCTGGAACATAATATGCTGTTTGTTTGAAACTTCATCCGATTTTTGAGTCTTGGTCATCGCGCGCGCGCGCGCGCGCGCGCGCGCGTGTGTGTGTGTGTGTGTGTGGTGTGTGTGTGTGTGTGTGTGTGGTGTGTGTGTGTGTGTGTGTGTTGTGTGTGTTTCCCTCGTACCATTATTCCCGTTCTGACCACAAGTATTATAGGGTTTTATAGCGCTTACTTGAGTTTTTACGCATAGGAAGCTGCTTTAAAAACGAAACAAATGACAAGCAAACAAACAAGCAAAAAACTAAACAAAGTACACATACACACATACACGCACACACACACACACACACACACACACACACACACACACACACACACACACACACACACACAACACGCACACACACACACATACACACACACACACACACAACACAAACACAACACACACACACACACACACACACACACACACACACACACACACACACACACACACACACACACACACATACATACACACACGTTGTATACATATATATACATTTTCATTCATCCGTTCATTTAGTGATCATTGTACCTGACGGATTAGTAGTTTATCGCCAACGTATGTCATTGTACTTTTCCTCGGTGGGTGTACTGCAGCTGCAAAAATGAAGGTCCTATCTGCTAAAAATCCAGAGCTAGAAGCAAAAGCTATATTTTGATAAGTTTGGAGTAGGTCAAAATACAGCTTAATAACGGGCTTTTTCCACAGCCACAAAGCCCCTCTTTGTAACTTCTGCCTCGCCGGTTCATTTAACCGTTTGTTCTTTTATCCAGTCCTCTTCAGGCGT
>JABMCL010003517.1:7500-12500 GCA_018857735.1 Alviniconcha marisindica | reverse complement strand
AGAAGAAAAGAGAGAGGAAAAAGGTGCCTACAACTCCATTCAGAGAGAGAGAGAGAGAGAGAGGGGGAGATGCCTACAACTCCACTAAAAAAAAAAAAAAATTAAACACACACCACACACACACACAAAAAAAAAAAAAAAACACGCAACGATCGCCGGCTGCGTGTCTATAAGCTAACTGGATGCAGTCAGGAGGCAGCCACTATTCGGTGTAATCCCCATGCGGCCAAGTAAAAAAGTATCAACTGCTTGCATGATCTCCTCCAGCGGTTGACCGCTCGGCCCCCAATGTGGGAGGCACAGCGGTACATGCAGCAGCGATCAGCAGGTATTTTTTGAGGTGGACGCTCGCAAGTGTGGACGGCTGCGCGCCATGCGTAAAGCGCTTCCTGTTTTGTCTCCTCGTGTGTTTTTTTCTTCTTCTTTTTTCTTTTTCTTTTTTTCTTTTTCTTTTGGTTGGTGGTAGTTGGAATGACTAAACATGATCAGCTTTTGTTCTTTTTGATGGGGGAATGGGGTGGGGCGGTGTGTGTGTGTGGGGGGGGGGGGGGGGGTATAAGCCTGCATCGCATACCAAAAAATAAAAAAATAAAAATAAAAATAAGAAAGGAACGTGACGAAAGCAGGTGTAGCTAGGCCATGCAGTGTGACCCGAGAAGGCCCGAACGATCCCGAAAAGAAAAAAAAAAAACCGAGGAGAATAACTGCGAAAGGTTGCATGGGTATTTCGGACAAAGGAGAAGCGGTGAAGAGAAACAACGAAGCAGAAATTATAGCCGAGTTACTGGAGCACAGGTCCATTGAGATGTTTACTCACTGTGTACTCGTCATGTTCTGCTGCTGTTTTCTCTGTTGAGTGTCTTTGTACTATGGCAACCTCAACGGCAAAGCGAGAGTTCTTCGCGTCTATAATACTATTCGGGACACAGTTCAGACATTAATTTCTGTTCCGCTGCTTCTGGTGCTGTGCTCTGGTGACAACCGCAATGCGACGGTCTTCGTTCTGTGATCAGGAACAAGATTCGCAGATGTTGGACGAAAATAGATCCAAAAGAGAAATTGACAGTGTCGTCACATATATCTTCCTCCGCACCCCTCCGCAGTTAATTATTCGTAATTGGATCTTAAGGTCTTCTCAGCAGGGTCACCCCAGGACGACCTTTCGGGGGAACTAAACGCAGAAACGCCAAACCGAAGAGCGGAGAATACAGAACTTTAGATCTTGGTCGCAGCGAGATGGTCCTAAGAGTTTTATTTCACAGTGACGCAACCTGTGACGCAACCTGAGCATCTGTGTGTGTGTGTCTGAACAACGAACTCGGAAAGACGCCGCACTTTTTGGTGGCCGAAACCAGTGCGATTGATCGACCTTTTATGCGAGCACTTTTACCGATATCAGTCTCTCTCTCTCTCTCTTCTCCTTTTCTCTCTCTCTCTCTCTCTCTCTCTCTCTCTCTCTCTCTCTCTCTCTCTCTCTCTCTCTCTTCGGTTTTCAGCACTGATTTATTTTATTATACTAACTGTTTAATGCCACGTCTATAGCTCTTGGTATCTGTTTGCATGCTTTTGTTGTTGTTGTTGTGCGTTTTTCTTGCTTGCTTGTTTATTAGTTTGTATCAAGCATGACCAAAAGTCAACATAGCGCCAGTTCTGGCGGCGACAGCAACACACACAAACACACACACACACACACACACACACACACACACACACACACAACACACACACACACGCACATGCCGCCGCATTGGATAAGCAGTCGGTACATGAGTGTATCAGTGTTCATCCGTATTACATTTTGCAGTATCAGGATCACACTAAATTCAAGCTTCCCAGGGTAGATTTTAATGTTCCAGTCTTAATCATCCTGATTAAGAGAGAGAGAGAGAGAGAGAGAGAGAGAGAGAGAGAGAGAGAGAGAGAGAGAGAGAGAGAGAGAGCGCAAACGCGATGACTTTCACATGACGATAGCTGAACCTCTGGTTCAATGTAAACTCTCTTCTCTCTCTCTCTCTCTCTCTCTCTCTCTCTCTCTTGGTGGTGTTTCCCACTTCGAACAGACGACGATTCGCATAACTCATGTTTTATTCTTAACGGGATCTAATCGTCTCCAATGCGAACAATGAAAAACTTCAAAGCTAACGTAGGGAAATAGACGCAGCCGAGGAGACGGAGAGAAGTAAAACAAGGATCGATGTTGCGTCACTTGTGTTCTGCTGTGATGACGACTACTATGGAGAACGAGTTTTAAAAGCAACAACAACAAAAACGCAAATGTTCTGGAAGAATGCTTTTGAACGGGACTCGGCAAAATAGTCCGCATGGATGTTCAGCGGCATTTTTGTGTTGTTATTCTTGAAGTACTACAAATACAGAAACAGTATTTTACATCAAAACAAAAATGTAGGAGAAACGACATAGATCTGTCTCTGTCAAAACAAGAGACGCTTAACAGGGTCGTGTTTATGTCTCTGAACATGAATTTATCATCATTCTCCCATTCAGCATCTGTCTGTACTGTGTCGAGGAGAGCACGTGTTTACGAGACCGCTGAGGATGCACCTTTGTCCACTTGGGCAAATCGGACCTCCGTAAGACTAACGGTGCAGCCATACATCACACGGACTTCGTCTATCCTTGGGGATGGGTTGAGGTGCAAGTTTGTGTGCTGTGGGATGGGATCTAACAGACTGAAGCTGATGATCCACACGCGGCTGTCAAAATAAAGGAGTCTAGGACTCTTTCTTGCTCTGGTTATAGGCTAATTATCGAAACGACGACAGTTATTAGTGGATTTATATACCACTTTTTGTCATTGTTGCATTGGTATAGCGCGATTTTTTTTTTCTTCTTCTTTTTTTTCTTTTCTTTTTTTCTTCTTCTTTTCTTGTCATTACACATGTCATCTTTCCACGTTTTCTTCTCTCCTTTCCAAGCTGCGCTGGGGCACCGCGGATGCAGAAATTAGAAGCCCCTCTGCTGCGCTTCACTAGGCATTAAAGGTTCCTTCTTCAATCTTAAAGCCTGGAGTAGGTAAAAATATAGCCTTGCATGCCTCAGCTGTTGCCGTAAATTCAGCAAATCTGAGTTCTGTCTTCCCCGAACATGCGGCTTTATTGCCCCCCCCCCCCCCCCCCTCTCTCTCTCTCTCTCATTGTGTGTGTGGGGGGGGGGGGGGTGGGGGTGGGGTGCGTGCGTGTGCGTGCGTGCGTGTTCGTGCGTGCGTGTGCGTGTATGTGCGTGCGTGCGTGCGTGCGCGTGCGTGCGTGCGTGCGTATGTGCGTGTGCGTGTGCGTGCGTGTGCGTGTGTGTGTGTGTGTGTGCGTGCGTGCGTGCGTGCGCGTGTGCGCGTGTGCGTGCGTGTGCGTGCGTGCGTGCGTGCGTGCGTGCGTGTGTGCGTGCGTGTGTGTGTGTGTGTGTGTGTGTGTGTGTGTGTGTGAGTGTGTGTGTTACATAGGTAACGGGTGCCCTGAGCAGTGTCTGCTCAATTGTAAATTTCCACTTCCGGCAGGCGGAACTCTAGATATCAAGTAATTAGTCGTTTGTCATTTAACGGTCCATCCTTCAGAGCTTCAACTTCTACCGATGCTCCAAGCATGGATGCTATAGCTTGACGTTATTTATCCCCGATTCGATTCCACCCGCTGTGCTGAATCGCAGAATCTTAAGTTTTGTGAAGTCGGCTTATGCCTAAACCTGAGGACAAAAGAGGGAAGCGGATGAGAAAGTGAAACCCAAAATGGACCGGGCATTCCATCAGCTTTTTCCCCCCATCATGGCCATGACAAGGGATTAGCCTCCTTATGACAGCAGGACGGACAATTTTTGCCATAATCTCGTTGCAATATTCATCGTCTCATCCGTCTCCTCGGACGTTTGATGAGATAAAAAAATCAGCGGCTTCGAAGGAAAGGAGACAAGGACAATATGACATTAATAGGCGTTGACATTATCTGAAAAACCTTAACCCAAAACAGCGTTGGACTTGTACCTCCCTCGCCGGCTATTTGCCTATTGAGACTACTTTCCGAACAAGCTATAGCTACCATGCAGTTTCTGGGGCAACCTCCGGAATAAAGCGTCCGTCTCAGTGGCTATGAGAGTACTTCAGGAATAAGCAATCCGTTTCACGGGCCATACACCTACCACCAGAACAACACCACAGCCGCCCTACTGCCGAGATACCCCACCCTGCAGTCCATATCTTAGCCCCACGCTGCCAACTGCGGCGGGAGACGGCCTGCGTGGTGTTCCAGGCAGTCTCAAAGAGGAGCGACTTTATTGGATTCGCAACTGTCATTTGCACTCAAGGTGTGCGGAGGGACTAGGCAGGGAAATGGAGTAAGCGAGCGAGTGAGTGAGTGAGTGAGCCGGCGCTGCTGTTCTGGAATCGGCTGTTGGAGTACTGGCAGAATGCGACGCTTAGTATTGAGTGGCGGAGCGATTGAATAACGCCCACTGCTCGTCTGTGCTGATGTGCAGAGTTGGTAGAGTAGAGTTTGTGTAGAGTTTATAATGAGTCGGGCTGATTTTGTTCCCCCGCGCTATGTGTACTTTTGCTATCGATTAAATATGCGAGTGTAAGTATAGGCTCTTCGTAAGTGTGTACTATCGTCGACGCATTGCCGGTCGTCATGAGTATAAGGGATCACTTTAAAATATCAGAAGCAAAAAAAAAAACAGAAAAAAGAAAAAAAGAGTGCTTTTTCAACAACAACAACAACAACAAAAGAGAGAGAGAAAAAAAAAAGTTAATGCGACTATCTCAGGATATATATATACTTTTAAAACTTCTTTTCTCTGTATTTTTGCCTTCATGTCCCCGTCTCTCTGTCTGCCTCTTTGTGTCTGCCTCTGTTTGCCTTTCTGTTTGTTTGTCTGTATGTCTGTCCCTGTCTCTCTGTTTCTGTATGTCTGTATCTGTCTCTCTGTTTCTGTCTCCCTCTGTATCTGTCTCTCTGTCTCTGTCACCCTCTGTATCTGTCTCTGTCTGTCTGTCT
>JABMCL010003517.1:0-2500 GCA_018857735.1 Alviniconcha marisindica | reverse complement strand
CACACACACACACACACACACACACACACACGAATCACTGCGAACCGCGGCATGGTTAGTTGAGTGTTGCTTTGCGTCCACAGTTAAATTAGGTCCGCATAGACTTATTACTAATATTAGGGACGGGAGCCCAGGACGGCCACCTCGACTTTCACACAACTCCTGAGCTCTGAATCAGCGGCATAGCCGAGTTGGGTGTTTTATCTGAGTGGAATAAGGCACGAGCACCTAAGTACTCGATTGGCCTATATTATTATGTTCCCAGTCACGCAGTCACTAGAATACGAGGAAATCCTAAACTGCTGCTGTGACACCCTCGTCGGGTGGATGCAAGATCGGGATCTTTTATCATGTAAATTATTGCACTAGTTTTTCTTCTTCTCCATGATGCTTACGTGTTATCTTTTTTCTTTTTTTTTGCGTAGGCTTTTTTTGTTTTGTTTTGTTTTTCGTTTGGCGAACATTCGCACTGATTTTTCGATTGCTGCAGTGTCGCTTCGTAGCTTGATAGAGTGAATTACCCCGAGAATTTGCATGTTGTCTTTTCTCCTAATAAATAGCGCTCTTAAAAATAAAAAAATCTTTTGTGTGTTTGAATCTTGTTTTAGAACGCTAGCAGTCACTCTTGTCTGAGATTTGTTTAGATCTGCTACTTAACCATTTGTGTTCCTTGATATATGAGAATTCCACAGTTGCTTTGGCCAGGCTCTTTCATTGGTCGTTACCAAGTACAGAAGACAATTTCCGGCTGACGTAAATCCGATTCGGATCACTGTTGACCCAGTTCTGTTTTACAGCTGATTTTATCTTCTTTTCTACCCCCGCTTCTTCTCTGACGCTAAAAGATACCGAAGCCAATTTAGCGTGTTGTGTTGGCTTTGTGACCTAATCGAAGGTAACACTTGATTTTCATATCTATGGGATTTTCTGATTCTGCCAACCGTTAGATTTCCGACCAAAGCTTTTTTAAGCCCATCAAAAATTATAATGTCAATAGGAGAAAATCAAACTATGCAAGCATAGGCCTATTTTGTGTCTGTTCCTCACCCCTGTCTGTCGTCGTCTGTCTGTCTCGTCTTTGTCTGTCTTGTTTCTGTTTCTTCTCGTCTGTTTCCTTTTTGTCTCTGTTCTGTCTCTCCCTTCTCTCTCTCTCTCTCTCTCTCTCTCTCTCTCCTTCTTCTTCTTCTCTCTCCTCTCCCTCTCTTCTCTCTCTCCTCTCTCTCTCTCTTCTCTCTTTTCTTCTCTCTTCTCCCCCTCTCCCTTTTTAGCATCTTTTTAGGTGTTTATTTGTGGTAACAAATTATTGCCAAATTAATTTGACATCAGCTGTGAGTAGTTTCAAGAAGGCCGTGTTCGAGCAAGTCTGGTTACAAAACCAACACACAGACACACACACACACACAGACAAACACACACCCACACACACACACACACACACACACACACAACACACACACACACAAACACACACGCACGCACGCCCGCACGCACGCACGCAGCACGCACGCACGCACGCACGCAAAAGGGCCCCCCCCCCCAAAAGGCACCAAGCATGCACGCACCACAAAAAAAAAAAATCACCCCCAAAAAGCCCCACCCCCCCCCCCCCCCCCGACCTCCCCCCCCCCCCCCCCCCCCACACACCCAACCCCCCCCCCCCTACACACACGCAGACACCCCACACAAAACACACCCCACACACACACACACACACAAAAACAAAAACACACACACACACACCCCACACAAACACACACACACACACACCCCCCCAAAACAACACACACCAAAACACACACACACCCCCACACCCCACCCCCACACACACCACACACACCCCCACACACACACACACACACACACCCCCACACACACAAAACCCAAAAATCAGAAACACACCCCCACACACAAAACCCACACACAAAACACACAAAACACACACCCCACACACACACACACAAAACCCTCAGGAAAACACACACACACACACACACACACACACACAACACACACACACACACACACCACCCCCCCCCCCCCTACACACACAAAAACACACACACAAAACAAAACCCCACACAAAAACACACCCCACAAAACACACACCCCCGGGCAGTCCCCACCAGGAGTGGATCTGGCAGCTTAATTCGCTCAGTGCCCGGGATGGCGGGAAGGTGTGGCAATGGGCCGCTGGAGGAAGACTTTGTACGGCCCAGACACTAGAGACTGACAGCGCAATGAGTGATTGGCGACGAGTGCTCCGTCTTTACTTAGTGCTGCTGTTGGTGTGGTTAATTCCAGTACTGTGTTTCTGTCTGTCTCTGTACCACGCCACACTCGGACTGACAGCGCAATGAGTGATTGGCGATGATTGCGCCGTCTTTACTTAGTGCTGCTGTTGGTGTGGTTAATTCCAATACTGTGTTTCTGTCTGTCTCTGTACCACGCCACACTCGGACTGACAGCGCAATGAGTGATTGGCGATGATTGCGCCCCGTCT
>JABMCL010002498.1:412500-414968 GCA_018857735.1 Alviniconcha marisindica | reverse complement strand
ACACAACTAAAATAACACAGACCACACACACAAAGACATACACGCAAGCACGGACCTAACAACCATACATCCCAACACATACAACACCCCCACACCACACACCAAAACAACACACAAAACACACAACCCACCCCAAAACACACAAAACACACCCCAAACCCACACAAAACCACACACTCAGCCGAACGCCACTCACCTCCACTTTTTACAAAAACCCCAATATATACCCCTACAAAAAAAAACAACTTGAAAAACCACCACCACAACACACCACCACACACAAACCCAACCCCAAAACCCCACAACACACCACACCCACACACACACACACACACACAAAACCCCACACACACCAAACACAGCAACAAACCAAACCAAACCAACACACACACACCACACACCACACACACCACACACACACCACACACACACACACCACACACCCCACACACAACACACCCCACCAAACACACACACAACACACAAAAACCACACAACCACCCCACACACACCCACCACACACACACACACACACACACACAAAACACCAAAACACACACACACACACGCACACCACCACACACACAAACACCCCACACACACACAAAACAAACAACACACAAACAACTAACCACGCAGATACACACACAGCTGACATATCTGCACGTACCACAAACTACACGCTTCACCCCATCCCAACCCACCACACTTTTCCGATCTGCACACCACACAACACCACACACACACCCCCACACACACACACACAACACAAACACAACACAACACCACACTCAACCCAACACACAAACACCACAAAACACACACACACCCACCCCCCCCCCACAAACCCACCCACACACACACACACAAAAAACACCAAACAAACTATCCCAAACCAGATACACACACGAGCTGACATATCTGCACGTACCCCAAAACTGAACGTTTCCCACCCCTATACCAAAACCCAAACCACTTTTTCCGATCTGCACACACAACAACACACACACCACACACACCACACACACAACACCACACACCAAACACAAAACAACACCCCCACACAACACACTCACACACACACACACACACAAACCACACACCACACCCCACACAACACACACACACACCACACACACACACACACACCACCACCCACACACAATATATGGGTCCAGACTCATTTTGCCATAAAAACTAAATCCATCAAAAAAAAAAAAAAAAACAACGAAAACCCCCCAAACACCAACAACACACAACCACACACAACCACACACACACACACACACACCCCAACACAACACACACACACACCACACACACCAACACACACACACACCCACACACACAACAAATACACACACAACCACACACACACACACACAACACCCCAACACACACCACACACACACAAAACCACACACACACACCACAAACACAACACACACCAAACACCCACACACACACCACCCCCCACAACACCACAACACCCACAAAACCCCAACACACACCCAGGTACACACAACACACCCACACACACAACACCCACACCACACACCACAACCCCTGACACGCCACACAACACACACACACCACACACCACACCACCACACCACACCCACAACACACACACACAAAATCACAAAACCACACACACAACACCCCAACACACACAACCACACCACACACACACCCCCACACACACACACACACACACACAACACACACACACACACACTTAGGGACGTAGCACGCACTCTCACTCAACACGCACTCGACAAACAGATACACATGCACACTGCCCCAAAAATTACACAGTTTAACACAGAAACACCAGACTACACACACCCCCACACCACACAAAACCACACACACACACAACAAAAACAACCCCACACACACACACCCCACACACCCCAACACACACACACACCCCCCCCCCCCCCCACAACCCCCACCCCACACACAATGACACACACACACCCCAACACACACCCACACACAAATCCCCAAACACAACACACCCCCACACCACACACACACACCCCCACACACACACCACACACACACACCACAACACAAACCCACACACACACCCACACACACCCACACACTCCCCACACACACCCCAAAATAAACCGAACAAAAAAAAAAGACGGGGCACATTTTTAAAAACACACCCCCCATCCCTAAAACATACACACACACGAACACACACACACCACCACACCACCACCACCACACACACCCCCACCACACACCACCACACAAACACACACACCCCACCCCACACAACACCATACAACCCCCAAACACACACCAACACACAAAAAACAGACACCCACCACACCCCAACCTACAACCCCGCACACACACAAAACCCCAACACACACACCCCAAAACCACACCAAACACACAAACACACCCCTACAAAAACCCCACACCACACACACCCCACACACACACAA
>JABMCL010002498.1:400000-405000 GCA_018857735.1 Alviniconcha marisindica | reverse complement strand
CAGTTGATATCTCAGTCCGGACGTTCCTGACTGTCGCCGTTTTGGCAAATGCCAAGATAATGTGTTTTCAGTCAGCGACCTGAGCTGTCAGTTAGTGTCAAGTGAGAGAACCATCAGCAGAATTCACGAGATTCCCTATTTACACGCCCCCAGTACAGCAATTTACACCTCACTAGTAAATTCGCTTTCTCCTACTTTTCCACAGTTAATTGACTGCTGGCGGTCTGAAATAAGATGAAAACACACAAAAAGTTAAAACTGATATTAATCAGACAACACAAAAGGTTAAAACTGATATTAATCAGACATAAAAGGTTAAAGAGAACACTGATATTAATCAGACATAAAAGGTTAAAGAGAACACTGATATTAATCAGACAACACAAAAGGTTAAAGAGAACATTGACATTTATCAGACAACACAAAAGGTTGAAACTGATATTAATCAGACAGCACAAAAGGTTAAAGAGAACACTGATATTAATCAGACAGCACAAAAGGTTAAAGAGAACACTGATATTAATCAGACAGCACAAAAGGTTAAAGAGAACACTGATATTAATCAGACAACACAAAAGGTTAAAGAGAACACTGATATTTATCAGACAACAACAAAAGATTAAAGAGAACACTGATATTTATCAGACAACAACAAAAAAGGTTAAAGAGAAAGCGAATATTAATCAGACAACAACAACAACAGAAGGCTAAAGAGGACACTGATCACCCTTGTCAAGCAACAGACAGACAGATAACTCACAAACGGTAATACATTCAGGGTAAACTGACATTCAGGGTAAACCCCCTTTTCAATCAACAGACAGATAACTGACAAACGGTAATACATTCAGGGTAAACTGACATTCAGGGTAAACCCCCTTTTTCAACAACAGACAGACAGATAACTGACAAGCGATAATACATTCAGGGTAAACACCTTTTTCAAGCAACAGATAGATAACTGACAAACGATAATACATTCCGGGTAAACCCCCTTTTCAAGCAACAGATAGATAACTGACAAACGATAATACACTCAGGGTAAACCCCTTTTTCAAGCATCAGACAGATAACTGACAAACGATAATACATTCAGGGTAAACCCCTTTTTCAAGCAACAGATAGATAACTGACAAACGATAATACATTCTGGGTAAACCTCCTTTTCAACAACAGACAGACAGTAACTGACAAACGATAATACATTCAGTGTAAACCCCCTTTTCAAGCAACAGATAGATAACTGACAAACGATAATACATTCAGGGTAAACCCCTTTTTCAAGCAAAAGATAGATAACTGACAAACGATGATATATGAAGATTGCCCATATATCTAGTTTCAGTTGGTGCTGCAGTGTTTTGAAGAATCTAAACATTCATGGACATTCTTCAGCACAGACTGAAACCAGACAAGTATACAATCATCACTGATCATCGTTTGGTAGTGACGTGTTATATGCCCTCTTGATGTACGATCAGTTGGTACGGGAAACCACATACCGTGATGTCACTGAATGTTGTTCTTTTCTCATGGTTAGGGTTAGGGTTGTGTGTGTGTGTGTGTGTGTGTGTGTGTGTGTGTGTGTGTGTGTGTGTGTGTGTGTGTGTGTGTGTGTGTTAGTGTGTTATATGCCCTCTTGATGTACGATCAGTTGGTACGGGAAACCACACACCGTGATGTCATTGAATCTTGTTCTATTCTCATCTGATTCTGATCTGACATAACCCGTCAATAGCCAATAAAAATCACGGGTCGTATAATTACTCTAGGCAGTTTTGATAAGCCGAGACTACTACAATGTATTTGCTCTACTAGACTGAGACTAGACTTTGAACGCAATAACAAACAAACAAAATAATTGTTTTTAATTAAAATCTGTATCTTTTTTCCTGGCGTATCGCTGTCACTGTCTTACGAATGATGATGTCAAAGGTTTTGTTCTTTCGTCCTATAATAATACTGCTGCCAGTGCTGGCAGTTCTTCGTTGCTGATCAGTCTGCCATTCACCCGCGACAGTTACCCCAAATCGCATTTCCGTTAGCCAGTGCACGAACGAGTGGCATAGCGTGCAGCGTCACATATTTTTAATGATGTGCTAGGTCATGTAGTCATAATTATGACCGCTTGAATGAAAGTGGATTATAGCCTTAAAATAAACTGCGTACGCTAATTTTGCTCCTGGTGAAATTCTGAGGGGGCTTGTTTTGCCT
This sequence comes from Alviniconcha marisindica, assembly GCA_018857735.1. Taxonomy (NCBI): domain Eukaryota; kingdom Metazoa; phylum Mollusca; class Gastropoda; family Provannidae; genus Alviniconcha; species Alviniconcha marisindica. Next base: position 402,786 of record JABMCL010002498.1, on the reverse strand, counting down.
CAGGGGCTTGGTTTGGGGAATGAAATGGGCGCACGCCAGATGAATTCTTTGGATTAAACAAACAAAAACCGACCACACACACACACACACACACACACATGTGCGCTCTCACGCACGCACAGTCACGCGCGCGCGCACTGACACACACACACACACACACCACCACCACCACAACCACCGCCCCCACCACCGACAGCAAAAAAGAAAGAAAGAAACAAACAAAAGGAAAAGGAGACAAACAAAACCAAAGCAAAGCAAAGAAAGCGACGCCAGTGTTGTTGGGCACCACGTTTCCGGCGGAGTTCTTTTCGCCTCTTACACGGTCTTTTCGCCTCTTACACGGCCCAGACGGCGCTGCGGGAGAGGTGTGAGGGAGGGGTGTGAGGGAGAGGTGTGAGGGAGGGGCCAGGCTTAGACAGGCGCTTACTGGTACGAGCCACTCTCAGGCATGCGCCGTGTCAGCCACACGTAAACTCGGGTCTGACAGACGACAACGCAGCGACACTGGCGACACAGCCCATCGTGTCCGAGGCCTAGGGGTCTAACATGGACAGTTCCGCTGCCTGCCGTAGGTAGGCCGCTTGCACAAGTATGTCACGTAATACGTACGTGACTTGCAAGTATATATTGCTCCACGTTGTAGGCACTCGTGTTTGAAAGTTTGAAGAAAGAAAAGAAAAAGACCCCCCTCACCCCCGAAGAGAGAGAGAGAGAGAGAGAGAGAGAGAGAGAGAGACGTTGTTTGTCTTGTTCTGCTCTTTGCATCAAAATTAAGCTCTTCAATAAGCACTAGGAAACTTCAACAACAAAAAATGTGTTAGCAATAACCTATTATTTCAACGATCGCATCGATGCACCAAAGAATTTTATGTTCCATTTTTCTGCATATGTATAATCATGAACAATGAAGGTTAATTTGTTTTGATTGATCTATTTAATATCCCAATTGCCCTAAGCAGTAATGCTTACCGCAAATCTCCCCACACCCACCCCGACGCCCACCCCAAGCCGTTTTTAGTTATACTCCAACGGTACTAATATAACTTGACAAACGTTGGAAACTATGTTAATACTCCCACAATCACACGAAATTTCAAAGACATCAAAATGTCCGTATGAAAATATGAAAAAATGAGAAAAAAAAAGTATTTTCTCAGTCAGTGTGAAACTATGTTGCGAGAAAGAAAATTCGTGTTCCTTTTCTGCCGCCGAACGTGAGAAATGACAACATGCCTCAAATCGTACTCATGCTTGACAGACGATGTTTCAGACATAAACGTCTACTGCTTTGAACGTGCTCGTGTTCTAACAGTCTCGTCACGTACGACATGTTCTGCGGGCATCAGTTCCAGGTTTCGGGGCTGTTCTTCGTGGGTGTCATTTACCCGAGGCGACAAAGGCCGTCAGCAACTTTCTGCCGACAGTTTCGCCATGTGCAGTCAATGCGGAATGGTGTGTGTGTGTGTGTGTGTGTGTGTGTGTGTGTGTGTGTGTGTGTGTGTGTGTGTGTGTGTGTGTGTGTGTGTGTGTGTGGGTGTGTGGTGTGGTGTGTGTGTGTGTGTGTGTGTGTGTGTGGTGTGTGGTGTGTGTGTGTGTGTGTGTGTGTGCTGCGGTGTGTGTGGTGTGGTGTGGGGTGTGTGTGGTGTGGTGTGTGTGTGTGTGTGTGTGTGTGTGTGTGTTGTGTGTGTGTGTGTGTGTGTTGCAAGTGTATGTGTACGTGCTTGCGTGAGTGTGTGTGTGACAGTGTGTGTGTATGTGTGCGCGTGCGTGCGTGTGTGTGCGTGCGTGCGTGCGTGCGAGCGTGTTTGTGTGTGTGAGTGTGTGAGTGAGTGTGTGTGTGCGTGTGTGTATGTGTGTGTGTACGTGCGCGCGGACGCGCGTGCGCGCGCGCGCGCGCGCGCGTGTGTGTGTGTGTGTGTGTGTGTGTGTGTGTGTGTGTGGTGTGTGTGTGTGTGTGTGTGCCTGGCAAGTTAAGTGTTGTAGTATCATTAAGAGTAACAAGAGTAGCCTAACAAGTTAAGTGTTGTAGCATCATTCATAATAACTACAGTAGCCTGGCAAGTTAAGTGTTGTAGCATCATTCATAATAACTACAGTAGCCTGGCAAGTTAAGTGTTGTAGCATCATTCATAATAACTACAGTAGTCTGGCAAGGGAAGTGTTGTAGCATCATTCATAATAACTACAGTAGCCTGGCAAGGGAAGTGTTGTAGCATCATTCATAATAACTACAGTAGTCTGGCAAGGGAAGTGTTGTAGCATCATTCATAATAACTACAGTAGCCTGGCAAGGGAAGTGTTGTAGCATCATTCATAATAACTACAGTAGTCTGGCAAGGGAAGTGTTGTAGCATCATTCATAAAAACCCAAGTACCTGGCAAGGTAAGTGTTGTAGCATCATTCATAATAACTACAGTAGTCTGGCAAGGGAAGTGTTGTAGCATCATTCATAATAACCGGACTAACCTGTCATGGTAAACGTTGTAGCATCATTAATAATAACAGGAGTAGCCTGGCAAGGTCAGTGTTGTAGCATCATTAAGAATAACAGGAGTAACCTGCCAACGTTATCGTTGTAGCATCATTAATAATAACAGGAGTAGCCTGGCAAGGTCAGTGTCGTAGCATCATTAAGTATAACGAGAGTAACCTGGCAAGGTAAGTGTTGTAGCAACGTTAGGAATAACTGTAGCCTGGCAAGGTAAGTGTTGTAGCATCATTAAGAATAACTGGAGTAGCCTGGAAAGGTAAGTGTTGTAGCTTCATTAATAATAACAGGAGTAAC
>JABMCL010002498.1:375000-392500 GCA_018857735.1 Alviniconcha marisindica | reverse complement strand
CAACGTAAAGTTACTGGCAAGTCCAGAAACACGGCTATCATCACCCTTAAATTCACGCCAAAGTCACGAAATGCTTCTTGTGTGTGATCTGTTCTCGAAGCATCTTGCAATCATACAAAGTAATAACTCTGATACTGTTTGGTCTTATCAAGAATACACAGCTTCAAATTTGACCTCTCCGTCACCTCTGTGACCCGTAGGTCACACAAAAAACACGTATACAAAAATGTGACGCTCAAGGGCGGCTATCGTCCCTCAGTACCACCCAGCGTGAAATGACGTCACCAAAACGACCAGACAAGGAGGTATTGTTACATTAGTACGCAAAGTCTGAAAGATACCACATACATAATTGTTCGCCTACAAAAAAAATAAAAAATGTTTAGGTTTCTTTTCTGCCCCAGTCTTCCGGACGCCAACGGCCTAATTGTTAGTTAGTTACTGGACTTTAACGTCGTGTCAACCGCACCGGGTCACCTCAAGACGATAAGCTGTCATAAGCAAATATACGTCAACAGTCTTCTGATACGTAACCCCTTTCTACAGTCAAATCTAGACGGTTTGGCGACGACACAAACTCACCGTTACACAGAAACCAACACTCATCGTTACACAGACTGACGGGGTTTGTTACTGGAGTTGAAGACAGAACAACAAAAACAAAGCAAACTAAATTAATAACCTCAGAGCTGAGGTCGTCAAACACGTGTAAGAACTATTACACATTACACAAGTTTAGCTCTTCCACACACTCAAGTCTGAGATTACGCTTTCAACTTGAGGTCAAGGTCAAGGCCATCATACATATTCTAGGTCAAAATGTGATAACACTGTGAAGGACACTGTATCACAGGTCACAAGCGATAATATGGAAGTAAAACGTTTTATCTTCAAACTAAAATATTTCAATGTGCAGGAAAATCGTTGGAAAGATTGTATACATCAAATAACATAATACAAAATCGGAACAAACCTACATGAAACTCTCCTTTTTACTTTCAAAAAGGGGGTCAGGTCAACCAATGGTACAAGTAGAAGCGACTGAACGGGGTACAAAATGCAGGAGTACAGTTCACAAGAGCATGCGTGATCATGGTCTCGCCAAATGGCTGTCGTTGTACTACAGGGGTATGTATAAAGAGCAAACACAGGCATATGAAGCATTCGCTTTGTTGCAGGCTGTTCACGACGGAATCGTCTGAGAGATGTCAGTGACTCAGCCTGTGCTTAGAGCGTGTGTTTACCAGCGATCCGCTCGCCAGCGAACGCCTGTAAGTTTTACTAGCACAGGAATGACTCCTGCCTACAGGAATGACTCCTGCCTACAGGAATGACTCCTGTAGGCAGCGGAACAGTTGGCTGGTGTCCGACAAGACGTCAGGTGGCGGAAAGCAACAGAACCTGTGGACTGGAACACACAGCCACCCGAAGAAGGCAGTCAGTTAGCTGGTGCTATGAGCCCAGTCAACCACATAGGGTTAGTTATATGACGGCTAACCGAAGAAGGCACCGTCGGCAGCTCAAACAAAAGCGAATGTTTCTGGTGCCTGTGGTTTTTACACATCCTACGTCAAAAAGTCTGCTGCTGCTGCTCAGTATACATATCGGTTCATATAATACACGTCACGGCACTTAGGACATTCGTGACAGCAAGTTTTACATAGCACTGAGTTTGTAACCCGTCAGTGGTGACATACGATCGTATTATGAAAGAAAAAATCACACAATTTTTAGAAAACTTTCAACCAACCGATGAAATAAGCTAGGCGGCTGTCGTTCTGTTGAACGGCGATCTCTGTAGTGGTCAGTCTCACGTGTGTGAATAATCCATAACAAAAGCTATGTCGTTCTTAGCTCATTACAAAACTTTACTAGAGACTGCCAGAGTTCTAGCCTGCTCAGCACAAAACGAAGAAACAAGACTCGAGAGAATTCGAAGAAGACTCTCCTCCGTACCCCATCCCCCCCCCCCCCCCCCCCCCCCCCCCCAACAACCATCACAGAAACAACTGTTTTGCTCCTTTAGCGTTTTCTTTTTTCCACTGCCTCAATTAAAATTGTCCCGTCGTCGATTCAGGTGCAATGCCCGATAATCAAAAAACGATTAAAAGGCAATAAAAGTATATTCACATGGCAACTAACATTCAAAACGGCACAATTTTCAGTTAAGCTTTTAGGACCCAAACATTTCGGATGAACAGTTTGATTCGTGCCGAGTTTCACAAGGCCAAGTCCCATAACTGTTCACAAATCAAACCAAAGCACAAAACAAAACACGCAAAATAAAAATTATGGATTTTGAGACCTACAGTATTTTATAATCAGGAAATTTAAACAAATCCAAGCCATACAGAACAAAGACCAATAAAACAGACAAAACTAACTGATGCATGGACAACAGAAAATACACATCAAGCAAAGGAATTGTTGATCGAGAAAAACGGGAAGAAAACAACAGAACATAGGAGAAGAGAAATTCAAAGAGTCGCAGTCATACGGCTATACCCATTAGTTCAAAGACAAAAAGAGAATGAGGGAATTCCACAGCACACCCCAACCTACACCCACACACAAAAAGAGATCATATTGTTTCGGACAAAAACAAGACGAGACGGGGAGGTTCCAAACTAATGTGCAGTTTCTCACACCGACTGCGTTATCGAGTGCCATTGCTTCCTGTTTCCCGTAAGTGGGGGGAGGCACTGGACAGCGCAGCAGTATGTATGTAGCCTACATACAGTGTGAAAGTACAAAACGTTGTGAGGTGAAATGATGCACAAACCGCGGTGATTATCCCAAAATTGAGCACAGTATAATGACACACACACACACACACACACACACATACACACACACACATATCTATATATACACCAGAGGTCTAACATCGAGCTGCTCGACGGCTGAAGTGGCTGAGTATTGCAGCACTGCATAAACTGTAATTCTGCCTTCAGTTATAATAATAATGACTTTCAAGACCCACCACTCACGTACACTGCGATAACGGGCAAAACGAAGTCTCCATAACAACCCCATGACACATCCCACTTCGTTGATCATGCGGATAAAGAACGAACGCCAAACCGGCATGGACAGCCAGCAGACAGAAATCTATCTAAAAGTCCTACACGCACATTCAAATACCGCATGCAAAAAAGTTGTACAAAAAAAGTCTTTTTTAAAAGCCCGGGGCTGGGGTAGGGGGCACTTAGAAAAATCTGATCCGGTTCCGCGAATGATGGTGCACCAAATACACGGCAACAGGCTCTTTGTAAAAGGAGTTAGCTTTCTTCTCTTAAATTTGCTGTCCTTCTTCCGCTCAAACCCAGTCCGCTTAAGGATTGTATTCTTTCGTCTGCTCAAGGTCTTCCAGACCTAAATAGGATGCTTTACCATCAATCATTTGCCCATTGTTATTGTTGTCTTTTGTTTTCTTCTTTCTTTCTTCTTCTACATTTCGACCATTCATAGTCTATTGAAAATATAAGTTTGGGTAGGTCCCGTCATTAAATAATCCGTCAACACGGTCTTGTCAGACAGCTAACGTCCCCTTTAACTGAAAGTCAACAGCGGGAGGGCAGTCACATATTTATCCCCCGCGTACAACGGTGTGACACGTACGTCCAGCAGCGCGACAAGACAGCGATCTAGACACGCGACAAGACAGCGATCAAGACACGCGACAAGACAGCGATCTAGACAAGACCGGCGCTAATCCCAAACATCAGCCCAACGGCTTGCAACAAATGCCGTATCTTCGCCTATACCTTCCCGGTAAGTTAGTCTGATCCACACGACAAGAAGGACTCAAACACAGTCTGATCCACACGGCAAGGACTCAAACACAGTCTGATCCACACGGCAAGGACTCAAACACAGTCTGATCCACACGGCAAGGACTCAAACACAGTCTGATCCACACGGCAAGGACTCAAATATGCACACTAAAGGAATTTGGCCGGAAGCCCATTTCCGGTGTACCCTTTGACCCGGAACCCCAGCGGTGATCTAGACAAACAAAACAGCCTACTTGTTCTTATCCAAACCCCAAGCAGTGGTTTACGACATCCTTGTCCCAAGGTGGAGGAAGATGCCGGAAAGCGATGCTCGGAGTGTTGTTTCTCTCTTCAGTCAGCGCTAAAAGGTGCGTCGGCCCGATTTCGGAGTACAAGACGGCTACAGCAAAGTGATGGAACACCTTCACGTTTACACTTCACAGCTAAAAAACGGTGCAATCACTTTCCCGTCTTTTTCACAGTGGTTTGGTATTTCTCTATTGACTAATGACGATCACGTCTTTCAGTTGGTCACCGAAACGTCTGTGTCACCGAGCCCACTAGACGCCCGACTAAGAGCAGTACACCTAGATGCGCTAGGTGTCACTGGTCCAAGGAGCGGGAATACCCGAGTACAGCACGAGGGGGAGGGAAGGGGGCGAGAGGACGGAAGCAGAGAAACAGAGAGAGAGAGAGAGAGAGAGAGAGAGAGAGAGAGAGGAACAAGTACAGTCCACATGGTGAGTGCTAAATAAGTGTTTGAGGACCTGACTCACAGACCTGGTTTTCCGGGTACTCACACGTTTGGGCAAGACTGTCGCTCGCAATACGTCATAACAACGGACTACAGGGACAGGGTAGTCTTTTTTTCCTGACAGGGGTGAAATGAGATTTTTCTAAAAATGACAGAGAATCGGTGGGGTCAGTTGTACTGAGTTGCGGAAAATCATGGTGACAAACACCACCCTCAACACATGCTGCAAGAAGTATAGCGGTCGTCCAAAATACACTGTATATTCTGAATCAAAACAAACTTCTGGCATGCTCTCACAGTAGACTGAGGCAACTCCTTCCATTTGCAAACTACAAATCTTTGATCATACATGGGCTTCCCCCATCCCTTTCAATGACTTTACATCGTCTGGAAGTACCAACATCCAGTACTCGTCAGTTCTGCAATATATGTATATACAGTTTTAGTCTACAGTTTTCACGCAGGCAAGACAAAAGGGGCAACTTTTCACAAGACCCGCAGAGAAACGGGTAGGTACACTCCGATAACACCTACTACATACATTCAATCATTGGATCAAACCCGCTTTTGTAGACGCCGACACCGCCGTGGGCAGAAAGGCAGCGACGGTGTTTGGATAAAGCGGCCGTGTGTAGCGGCCCCTAATGCTCTGACACTCCATCCATCTGCCGGCGGGGGACACGCGGAATAAACTAAACAAACGCCCGCCCTGCAGCACGTTACACACACCTCTACATCCGCCAGGGGGCGCCTCACACCCACAGTCCTTCCCACCCGTCAACACTGGGTTCACAGCTCCACTCCCAACAGGGGCAGCCCGCAGTCCTCCTGACATGTGAACATCGGGTTCACAACTCCACAAACCTCCATTCCCAACACACCACAAACCTCCATTCCCAACACACCACAAACCTCCATTCCCAACACACCACAAACCTACATTCCCAACACACCACAAACCTACATTCCCAACACACCACAAAACCTCCACTCAAAACTGTGGCACCTACTCTTACAGTCCTTTTGACCTGTGAACACTCGACGAAACCTACATTCCCAACACATCACAAAACCTCCACTCAAAACTGTGGCACCTACTGTTACAGTCCTTTTGACCTGTGAACACTGGGTTTAAAACTCGACGAAACCTACATTCCCAACAAAGATATCCCACAGTCCTTCTGACATGTGAACACTGGGTTCACAACTCCACAAAACCTCTAATCCCAACACAGTCCTTTTGACAAGTGAACACTGGGTTCACAACTCTACAAAACCTCCACTCCCAGCACAGTCATTTTGACACGTGAACGCTGGGTTCACAACTCCACTCCCAAGAGTTGCCCAGTTCATACCCTACCTACTAGATAATGAACACCAACTCAGCCGTGAAGGTGAAGTCTCCCTCGCATCTCGAGGCCGTGAAGGTGAAGTCTCCCTCGCATCACGAGGCCGTGAAGGTGAAGTCTCCCTCGCATCACGAGGCCGTGAAGGTGAAGTCTCCCTCGCATCACGAGGCCAAGGAGGTGAAGTCTCCCTCGCAGTATTGAAAACGTCAGGTACTTGCTACCGATCGTATAATCTAACACCCAGAAAGATAATCCCCCACCGAAAAGAAGAAAAAAAGAAAAGAAAAAAAAAGAAAAACTGCCCCGTTTCTAGTGGTGTTCTTTGTGGAGGTACGAAACGGGTGTACCGCAATCGCCGTCGTGGAATGTCGTCTGTGCTCTGGGGGTGGGGGTGGGGGGTGTTTTTCTTATCCTCCCGTGGGGTCGGGGATCGTCGTGTGGGCTTTCAACATTTGCACGTTTCATTTCCTGCTGGGTGAATGAAGTACAGGGGTGGGTGGGGCGGAGAGATTGCTTGGGCCCTGCTGTGCACCGGGCGACCAAAGACTCGCCACAATGACACGCACAACGCCGCACAGTACGCCGCTCGTCTGTCGTTTGAAACGGTTCCATCACATTAACATGAATGTGTTCAAACAGAAACCGACAAGTTCTTTCTTTACTGAAATGACACGGAGAAGAGATCAAGAGGCGAAAGAAATGTCGATTCAGCGCCTCAAGTCACAACCCATAACAGTCAAACGAGGCAACATTACAGTGTGTGGTTTTCTTCCCAGACATCACTGGACGCCTCACCATTCCAACAACTGGCTGCATTATAGGATTTCAGCTTCAAACACATTAGTGCACGAGAAGAAGTCAATAAGCCAAGAAAATAAAACACAGTCCATACACAAGTGTTAAACAATATTTTTCTGACCAGCTTGAACAAAAATGGGGTAGTACCGTGGTACCCAACATAGGACCTGGAGGACTGGGGTGGGGGGAGGGGGGGGGGGGGGCTCTTCAAAGCCGAGACTGAAACAGAACCAAGTACCGAATACAATTTTATGATTCAGCTTTTGTTTCTTTGTTGAATACTAAATACTACTGGCTGGATGCTCCTCCCACATCCAGCAGCACCACAATTAAAAGTCTCACGTTATACATGTACAATATACAACCTGCATTTCCTTCCACGTCTACATGAAATTCATATATCACACATACGATAAAACAACTAAGGACAAAATCATCCACTGACTCCTACACTCGCCCTCACGAGCGCCACGTCACATGCACAATACAACGGTTTTCAGCAAATCGATCGCCCCATCGACAAATGATTACGATCGCCATCGTCTGTGCGCTCACCCATCAACCGATGGTGAATGCAGCGAAGACGTCGTGGACGACCTCCCACCCTCAACGATCATCAGTTTATGTACAAGCACAGGGAGAAGGCAGCAGCGGGCTGCCTTTTTCACTACATGCACGCACACACACACACACACACAAACTGTACACAAGCTCAGCTCGTTTTCAAACCCCCCTACAAACGAGTGTCAATGGTAACAAGCAGCGTCTGCTAAAATCGTCGTTGTGTATCCTTCTTGCTCCTGCTGTTGCTCGTTTTATTTGATAAAGATACTGCCAGCACAGTGCTCTCAAAAGAGAGAGAGAGAGAGGGGAGAGAGAGAGAGAGAGAGAGAGAGAGAGAGAGAGAGAGAGAGAGAGAGAGAGACTGGTTTGAGGCGGAAAATCCTTCCGTCACAGAAGTGGTGTGTGTGTGTGGGGGAAGAAATAAGTCCAAAGTGGGTGAGAGAAACGTTTCTATGTGCTGGCACAGGTTATTCAATATCAGTTTTCGAAGGAAATCCTTATTGTGAGGATATTCAATAAGGTGGCGTAACACAAACAGCACATTGTGGGGTATGTCTCTTCTGCAACTGTTACCAAAGAATGTGGCGTTCTTTGCTACAACCACATAAACTATAAAGAATGTGGCATTCTTGGCTTCTACGACATAAACTATAAAGAATGTGGCATTCTTAACTTCTACCACATAAACTATAAAGAATGTGGCATTCTTAACTTCTACCACATAAACTATAAAGAATGTGGCATTCTTAACTTCTACCACATAAAGTATAAAGAATGTGGCGTTCTTTGCTACAACCACATAAATTATAAAGAATGTGGCATTCTTGGCTTCTACCACATAAACTATCTGTGCACGCGGTGCCGAATCGCCACGATACATTCTTTCCGAGAGGCACACAGGATCACACTGGATTACCCCACAAATTTTAAATCACAACTGCACATACGTGATCAGGGAAAGAGAGAGGGACAAAAATAAAATCACAAGGTCAAGCGACTCAGTCACAAATACCACCGCACATGTTGCCACGTCAACAAAACACCGTCACCTAATTACAGTGCTCTGTCGGTCCGTCATCGCTGCCCTATTGTTTCCCCGCTGTTGTTGCTGTCGGTCACTGCAAGCAGTAAGCGCCCCCACACACGTGATGTGGCTGCTGTTGTTTTCACTGCATGCAGTAAGCGACCCCCACACACACACAACACACGTGGGCGGTAGACTGACTGCTAGCGCTAGCCTCAGCAATCTGTGCACAAGGTGTTTCTGTGACGGCCACACTCTCGGTCTCAGCGCCGCCTGCTGTGTGTGTGACAGAGAGAGAGAGAGAGGGGGGGGAGGAAAGGGAGGGAGAGAGAGGGAGGGAGGGAGGGAGAGAGAGAGAGAGAGAGAGAGAGACAGAGAGAGAGAGAGAGAGAGAGAGAGAGAGACAGAGAGAGAGAGACAGAGAGAGAGAGAGAGAGAGAGAGAGAGAGACAGAGAGAGAGAGAGAGAGAGACAGAGAGAGAGAGAGAGAGAGAGAGACAGAGAGAGAGAGAGAGAGAGAGAGAGACAGCACCGGGCGGCAGGCAGCTGGCACCGCGCTGAGGTCTGCAAGCCTCGCTGATGAAGAAATCACTACACACTCACTCCCAAGCCCCGCTAATGAGGAAATCACTACACACTCACTCCCAAGCCCCGCTGATGAAGAAATCACTACACACTCACTCCCAAGCCCCGCTGATGAAGAAATCACTACACACTCACTCCCAAGCCCCGCTAATGAAGAAATCACTACACACTCACTCCCAAGCCCCGCTGATGAAGAAATCACTACACACTCACTCCCAAGCCCCGCTGATGAAGAAATCACTACACACTCACTCCCAAGCCCCGCTGATGAAGAAATCACTACACACTCACTCCCAAGCCCCGCTGATGAAGAAATCACTACACACTCACTCCCAAGCCCCGCTGATGAAGAAATCACTACACACTCACTCCCAAGCCGTGGACTGTCTGCACCCAGAAACCACGCACACGCGGTGGGTACCTGTCATAAGAGGGATAAATAAACTATACACTAAGGGGGATGGGGCAGGTAGGGGGGTGGGCGGGTAGGTTGGGGAGGGGGGTGGGCGGGTAGGATGGGGGGGGGTGGGCAGGTAGGGGGGTGGGGCAGGTACGGGGTGGGCTGGGGGTTGGGGAGGGGTGGGGCAGGTAGGGGGTGGGCGGGTGGGAGGGAGGGGGTGGGGCGGTGGGGGGAGGTGTGGGGGAGGAGAGAGGGAGGAGGTGTGAGTGAGGAGGAGGGGAGAGGGGGGAGTGTGTGGGGGAGGAGAGAGGGGGAGGTGTGTGGGGGAGGAGGGGGGGGAGGTGTGTGGGGGAGGAGAGAAGGGGGAGTGTGGGGGGGGAGGAGGGGGGAGGTGTGTGGGGGGAGGAAGAGGGGGGGAGGTGTGGGGAGGAGGGGAGGGGGGAGGTGGGGGGGGGAGGGGGAGAGGGGGGAGGTGGGTGGGGGGGAGAGAGGGGGGAGAGGTGTGGGGGGGAGAGAGAGGGGGGAGGTGTGGGGGAGGAGAGAGGGGGAGAGGTGTGGGGGGGGGGAGGTGGGGGGGGGAGGTGTGTGGGAGGAGAGAGAGGGGGGAGGTGGTGGGGAAGAGAGAGGGGGGAGGTTGTGGGGGGAGGAGAGGAGGGGAGGTGTGGGGAGGAGAGAGGGGGGAGAGGTGGGGGGGAGGAGAGGGGGGAGGGGTGGGGGAGGATAGAGGGGGGAGGTGTGTGGGGGAGGAGAGAGGGGGGAGAGGTGTGGGGGAGGGGAGGTGGATGGGGGGGGGGGGGGGGGGGGGGGGCTGGGAGGGGGGGGGGGGGGCGGAGGTATGTGCTGTAAAAAAAAGTTTGCGTCTGATTACCCGTTGGAGAGAAAGACGAAGGAAAAGACAAAAGAAGTGAAGAATGCAATCAAAGACCAACGGCCTTAAACCGTGACATCGTTCGGTTCCGTTCTAGCGAATTCTTCTTCTTTTCTGACAATCCTACTACTAGTCGACATTATAAATCGAAATAAAAGCAAGATACAAATAAGTATTCGGACTATTTCTATGGTAAGGAAATCCATGCTAACGACGTTTTAGCTAAATTCAGTTCGTGTTAAACAGATCTTATGACAGATCACGTTTTTACACTATGCTGTACCGCTACATTCGTATATTTACAAATGTTCACCCGGGAGCATGTGCTGATATAGACTTCTGCAGCAAAGGCACGCTATGTTTGACCTCATTTTGACGTCTGCTGTAACAAAAGCGGACGACAATCTCAACGAAACGTATCACAGTTGGCATGAACTGCTCGTAAAGGAAGTGAAATGTGTACAGAGAGAAGGCAAAGTCTGTTTGATTTTACACGTCATACACAGTTTTGAGGTTATGCTAAAAAGCTCGTTTGATTTGGTTTGTACAGAGTTCAAAACGTCATCAGGCCGTCAGAACCAGCCCTTGTTGAAAGGGAAGAAAACAAGTCCGCGTGTGAAAGGAAAGGCGGCCCTCCAGAGCCTTTTGTCCCTCGGGGTCTCAGCAAGGCCCACGCTTCCGGCGGTAAGAGGGCCAACGTCTTCAGCCGTTCACCGTGACAACAAACAGGAGGCACACAACGAACAAAACTCGAGACGAAGCCAGTCAATGACGTCAGCCTGGCCGGCTACAACCCGGGGTCGACGTCACATCGTCGTGGTGGTGGTAGGGAAAGCCCCGGCTCAGCGGGAGCGGCGGCTGTCCGAGACCGTACCTACGTAGTTAGTGCGGCGCACCGGCTTCCTGGGACGCTGCCTCCTGCCCTCTCCACGGGAGAGGCGGCGGGCGTGGGGCCGACCGGGGCCTATTTTTGTCATAAGACGGGGATGCTGCGGGAGGTGGGCGAGGGCATGAGGCCGGGGGTGTCCAGGGGGTGGGGGAAGGTGGCCACGATGGGCGAGTAGGCCATGCCCGGGTAGCTGGGGAACTGGAAGGCCGAGGCCCCGGTGGCCGAGCCCAGCCGGGGCGAGAGCGTGACGGCGGGGCTGAGGGACGACCAGAAGTGCAGCATGGGGTTGGGGGTTCGAGGCCCGCCCAGCATGGGGCTGGAGAGGAAGAGGGGGGTCTGCAGACCCCCGGCCAGCGTGGACAGCGGGTGCAGCGGGTGCTTGGCCGTCGGCGACGGGATGGGCACGTGCGTCGCCATGGTGACGGAAGTGGCGGCGGCCAGGGCGGATGACGGGGGCACGTGCGGCAGCTGCGGGTGGGCGGGGGGCGGGACGGGCGACACGGGGGAGGGGGCGGGGGCCAGGATGATGGGGCAGGGCTTGGGTTTGCAGCTGCTGGGAGCGGACGTGATGGCGGCGGCGAAGGAGGTGGGCGGTGGGGTCCTGTGCGAGGAGCCGTCGTGGTGGCTGTGGAAAGGCCGCTCGCGCAGCTCCTCTCTCTCCCTGTCCAGCTCTCGGTAGCTGTCTCTTTCCCGCTCTCGGTAGCTGTCTCTTTCCCGCTCTCGGTAGCTGTCTCTTTCCCGCTCTCGGTAGCTGTCCCTCTCTCGTTCCCGGAAGCTGTCCAGTCCCTCCCTGTCCTGCTCCCTCTCCCGCGCCATGTACAGCTCCCGCTCCCTGTGCCGCTCCATCTCCCTCTCCCTCTCCCGCAGCATCTCCCGCTCTCGGTAGCTCTCCCTCTCCTGCTCCCTCTCCCTCTCCCTGCGGATCTCCCTCTCCCTCTCCCTGTCCGGAGGGCTGTGGTGGCCGGCCTGTCCCTCACCGCTGTCTGGTCGGCCGGACGGGTCGCGCTTGGTGGTCAGCTCCAGGGGCGAGGCGCTGCGGCTGCGACTGTGGCGACGCCTGGCGGTGGAGCGCGCCAGCAGGGCCTCTTCCGTCTGCCGGTCCGGCGCGGAGTTGACCGCGTGCCACTTGGCCGCCTGCTTGGCAGAGGTCTTGATGTCGTTGGCGTTGTAGGAGGCGAAGTGGGGCATCACCTGCTGGCCGTACCGCTCCTGCGCAATGGACTCCATCTTGACCTTGAAGGGGACCTGCAAAGCAGCAAGGCGGGGACGCCGGTTAATATGCAGTTAGTTAATGAGGGTTATATCAGGGCCCAGTCAACCACATAGGGATATATTAGGGCCCAGTCAACCACATAGGGTTATATCAAGGCCCAGTCAACCACACAGGGTTATATCAAGGCCCAGTCAACCACATAGGTTATATCAGGGCCCAGTCAACCACACAGGGTTATATCAAGGCCCAGTCAACCACATAGGTTATATCAGGGCCCAGTCAACCACACAGGGTTATATCATGGCCCAGTCAACCACACAGGGTTATATGAGGGCCCAGTCAACTACACAGGGTTATATCAGGGCCCAGTCAACAACATAGTTATATCAGGGCCCAGTCAACCACATAGGGTTATATCAGGGCCCAGTCAACCACATAGGGTTATATCGGGGCCCAGTCAACCACACAGGGTTATATCAGGGCCCAGTCAACCACATAAGGTTATATCGGGGCCCAGTCAACCACACAGGGTTATATCAGGCCCCAGTCAACCACACATGGTTATATGAGGGCACAGTCAACCACACAGGGTTATATCAGGGCCCAGTCAACTACACAGGGTTATATCAGGACCCAGTCAACCACATAGGGTTATATCAGGGCCCAGTCAATTACACAGGGTTATATCAAGGCCAAGTCAACCACACAGGGTTATATCAAGGCCAAGTCAACCACATAGGTTATATCAGGGCCCAGTCAACAACATAGGGTTATATCAGGGCCCAGTCAACCACATAAGGTTATATCAGGGCCCAGTCAACTACACAGGGTTATGTCATGGCCCAGTTAACCACATAGGGTTATATCAGGGCTAAGTCAATGTCCACAGTAATCTGGGGGCCAGTCGTGCTGATTTCTCCACAAGGATTTGGGGCCTGGATGAATCGCTTACATGCATCTTCACAAGGATTTGGGGCCTGGATGTATCGCTTACATGCGTCTTCACGAGGATCTGGGGCCTGGATGAATCGCTTACATGCGTCTTCACAAGGATTTGGGGCCTGGATGAATCGCTTACATGCATCTTCACAAGGATTTGGGGCCTAGATGTATCGCTTACATGCGTCTTCAAGAGGATCTGGGGCCTGGATGAATCGCTTACATGCGTCTTCACAAGGATCTGGGGCCTGGATGTATCGCTTACATGCGTCTTCACAAGGATTTGGGGCCTGGATGTATCGCTTACATGCGTCTTCACAAGGATCTGGGGCCTGGATGAATCGCTTACATGCGTCTTCACAAGGATCTGGGGCCTGGATGAATCGCTTACATGCGTCTTCACAAGGATTTGTGGCCAAGGCCATTCGTTCACGTATGTCTGTTCACAACGAACTTTGGCCAGTCGTTCATGCAATCTTAATCAACTACTGGGTTAACATGTGTAAGCTAACCCCACTCTTTACATGTAAAACGGCTGATATAATATGCAACGTCAATGTTATTAATCAGTGCAGTCCCACTCCCCTCCGTCATTGTTTGTCAGCAATGACAATGACTGTTTGTCAGCAATGACAATGACTGTTTGTCAGCAATGACAAACAACTGTACCTGTGCCTGCACTTAGAACAACAACGAAATCTAACTCACCAGAAAACCAACCTAAAACAACACTCTTCACCCCCCCCCCCCCCCCCCCCCCCACTCCCCCACCCCCTACCTTTTTTATTTAAGTATATAAACAGGCAGCTAAACACAGAGAGAGAGAGAGAGAGAGGAGAGAGAGAGAGAGAGAGAGAGAGAGAGAGAGAGAGAGAGAGAGAGAGAGACCTACACACTATACCCACCTTTGTCTCTGTCTTAACGATCTCTGGGAAGGACACGAACTTGTAGACGAATTTTTGCCCCATCACCTTCTTGATGATGTTCTTGTCGTAGTAGTAGCGTAGCGCTCGTGAGAGCTTGTCGTAGTTCATGTTGTGCTTGTTCTTCCGCAGGCCCCAAAGCTTGGCCACCTCCTCCGCGTTCACCAGCTTGAACTCGCCGTCAGTGTTCGTCCAGTGGATGATGTTCTGATGCTGGTTGCTCAGCAGCAGTTCCAGCAGGAACTGCCACAGGGTGATGTTGGAGTCCATTCCCACACCTGAAATAAACAGACACACCTGTCAACCGCTGAGTTAGGACAGCGAACAGCAAACCTCGTCTGGCCGAGAAAGAATAATACCTAAAAGAAAATATAAAAAAATATAAAAAATGACGGATAGAGAGAAAGACGAGAGCAAACAAAAAGACGACACAAACCAAACAAAATATAAAGCACGCACATGCGCGCGCGCGACAGCTATAAGGTATTTCACGGAAAGAAGACTGCTTGCGGTAAAGAAATGTCAGGTGTCAGCCACCGGTACGGGTGTGGATATTCACCACCGGTACGGGTGTGGATCTTCACCACCAGTACGGGTGTGGATCTTCACCACCAGTACGGGTGTGGATATTCACCACCAGTACGGGTGTGGCTCTTCACCACCAGTACGGGTGTGGATCTTCACCACCAGTACGGGTGTGGATATTCACCAGGCACAACGGCTACGCGTCACTGAGCAAGTCATCTCCTAAAGTCAGTAACCTTTTCCCCCCACTCTCAGTTTTCCGACTGGGGCCACGTTTAATTTCTCGCTACAATCACCAGACACCGCGCATGTCTCCGTCCCGTCCCTAATAAGCCGTACGGTTTCTGTGGACGTTAAGCACCATGTTTACTTATGTCTCCGTCACGTCTCACACTGCTGACGCCGCCTCTTTCCGCGCAGGGTTCATGTTCCCCCGAGACCACTCCACGCACGTACACGCCAATGTCTGCATTTTTATAGCAAACCCAATGTGGACACCTCGTGGACACCTCAAGATCAGTGTTTTTTCCATTCATTTATTTAGGCAGACTTTCCCAAGACATAAAAACTACGGGGGTGGGGTCCTCCAGCCATTAAACACACGCATGCACACATGCACACGCACAACACACACACACACACACACACACACACACACACACACACACACACACACACACACTACGTACACATACTGAGGCAGCCCGGAGCTCCCATGTCTTTCCGCGACGACGACTCGCCAGCGACTGCAACGGTGCCGACACGGCGCAGGCCACAGCGCACGGCCGAAGTGAGCGGCAATAACGGGCTTACTGGCAGCGTTCCACGCACAGCCGTTCCACGCACAGCCCTGTGCACCGGGGGCCAGTCAACGGCCAATTAGAGCGTGAAACAAATCATTTCCGTCCCCCCCCCCCCCCCTGCTCCTTTTCCTTCCAGCGGGCGACGTGTCGGGTCCGGTCACCGGACCCCCGCAACAGGAAATTCGGAGGAACCCCATTTCCTCTTCGGACACTTTTGTGGCGCTCGCTCCCTGAATCACCGTCTAGCCGGGCCGTTTTGCTTGCGTCAGCTGGCCATTCAATGGGTATTATTAGGACTTTACGGGTCTACCCCCCCCCCCCCCCCCCTCCGCCAGCCAGCCAAACATGTTTTTGCATCGCCACTTTCCTCCCACCCCCCCCCCCCATCCATCCCCCTGCGAACTGACTCTCAGGATCAGGCAGTGAGGCGCACTTTTAACAGTTATCATTATGCAGTCTGATTGAAAGCAGGTTTATCACACGTCAAATCATACATGTCATATAGCTCTGCAAAACCCCAACATGACATCGTGCATGTGCGCACCACATACTCTTCTCTTTCCCTCCCCCTTCTCCCCCCCCCCCCCCCGCCCTGTGTGTGTGTGTGTGTGTTGTGTGTGTGTGTGTGTGTGTGTGTGTGTGTGTGCAGTAAACTGCTCGTTGTAGCAATCCGGGTGGTCGAGGCACACGTTGATTTCACTCTGATAAACTTTTTTCAACAGGACACGATTCTGAGCTTTGATCCAGGAGAAAGAAGCACCACGAGTAATAACACACACACACACACACACCACACACACAATATAAACATATATATATATATATATATATATATATATATATATATATATATATATACTTGTGGCTTTTGTGTACCATAAACTTGTGAGCAGAATACAGTCGTGTTACACTGTTCAGCAATCGGTCGGTGAAGTCAGCACCGGAATGTTTGTTTACTGAAGGGGTTCCTTTGACTGGAGGACTACCCGGTCGTCTGTAAATGATAGGATGACTGCTCGGTGTTCTGTGAATAACTGAATGATTATTCCCACCACCGGGACTTAATCATAGACAAAGGTTGGGAAATACAATCTGTACGTAAACAGAGAAGTTTTGACAATATTATTTCGGAATGAAAATGACTATTTGCAGTTTGCACACAGCTCACAACTGTCAGTCGCCATCTGTTCTGTACGCCTTTCTGGAGGCGCGTCGTCACCGAACGACCAAATAATCAGTTAGTCCCAACAAACACAGCCGGCTACTGACGTCAGACAAAAAGCTTCTTTCATAAAATTCAGTCCCGTTCACACCGGACATGCAAACATATAACTATATAATTATATGTGCATTCCCCCCTGTGACGTACTTTGACACAAAATCCGTTTCACTATCTATGAATAAATTTGGTTAAAACCAAAATCCGTTCCAAGTACACACGTCTTTACAGTCTACATAAAGATGAACGGGCAGATAACAGCTGCTTACAGGAAGAACGCGGCTGAAGTTAAGGGAACGTGAGGCAGGCGGGGGTGGGTACCCCACCCCAACACTGGTCTGACACAAATGACGAAACGTCGTTCCCGGGCAAGCATCAGTACAAAGGCACTGTACCGACCCCTGGGTCAGCGGGTGGGGTGTACTGACCTTTGTTCGGGTTGGAGACCCGGTGCACGAAGTCCTGGGGGAGGGTGTCCAGCAGAGAGGGTGGGGACAGCCCCAGGCGCGGCAGTGGTGACGTCAAATGCTGCCCAGGGGCGGGGGGCAGGTGCCGGTGTAGATCTGAAAGCATAAAGTAACGCTGCAGTTACCGAAGCGAGCTGTTGTCCGTGGGTTGTGACAGCACGGTGGCCTTGGGAACCGCACGCTTCTTCACGCCTCTACGTAGTGTAGGCTCTGACCCTTCCCGCTAAAGGACCGGAGTATAGAGCCTATCATAATAACGGACATTTCCCTCCAACTTGTTTCTCAGCAGACCTACGTGCAGTCTTGAGCGTTTGAGGACAGTTTGACCAGACTGGCCTGTTTCCCAGCAATCTCCATAACAGCGTTCGTAATGCTGTTTCTGCTACTGTACTTGTCAAAGCCTT
>JABMCL010002498.1:367500-370000 GCA_018857735.1 Alviniconcha marisindica | reverse complement strand
CCAAACCTGAATGTTCATATTTTGTTGCCGCCTTTAAACCACGTGGCATCAACAGGCCAGGACACCAAACCTGAATGTTCATATTTTGTTGCCGCCTTTAAACCACGTGGCAAAACGAAATGCAGATCGAACGAATTTATGCTTATCGCACAGCCATCTCATGCAGTCTGCCTCACAGTTATGGCTTAGTTATTCTGTTGGTATGAACACTGGTGTGCAGGAATGTTCTCACCAAAGCCTCATTCTGCGACTGCTGTTCCCTGTAGCCTCCGTTGCGTATTGAGTCTTCTTCGGTTCTTGTGCTCGTTATCAATGGCAGTGCACCATGAGACGTAAACACTGGAACGCCGGGCCGGGTAGGCCGACACGGAGGTAACGAACGCCGGGCCGGGTAGCCGACACGGAGGTAACGAACGCCGGGCCGGGTGGCCGACACGGAGGTAACGAACGCCGGGCCGGGTGGCCGACACGGAGGTAACGAACGCCGGGCCGGGTAGGCCGACACGGAGGTAACGAACGCCGGGCCGGGTGGCCGACACGGAGGTAACGAACGCCGGGCCGGGTAGGCCGACACGGAGGTAACGAACGCCGGGCCGGGTAGGCCGACACGGAGGTAACGAACGCCGGGCCGGGTAGGCCGACACGGAGGTAAGCCAAAGCTAAGCTACTGCCTGCATGCAATGCACCCCGAGATTCCGATCCACCTCGTCCCTTGTCCTGTCCCACCAACGTGTAATGAGGGGAGGGGGGGGGGGGGGGGAGACACCGCAGGGGAATCGGTGACAGGAGAGTTTGGGGTGAAACATATCCTCCTCCACTCAGTCTCGGGGTGAAACATACCCTCCTACCCCTCAGTCTCGGGGTGAAACATACCCTCCTACCCCTCAGTCTCGGGGTGAAACACACCCTCCTCCACTCAGTCTCGGGGTGAAACAAACGCACCTCCTACCCCTCAGTCTCGGGGTGAAACAAACAAACACACCCTCCTACCCCTCAGTCTCGGGGTGAAACATACCCTCCTACCCTCAGTCTCGGGGTGAAACAAACAAACACACCCTCCTACCCCTCAGTCTCGGGGTGAAACAAACAAACACACCCTCCTACCCCTCAGTCTCGGGGTGGTGGCCTCAGAGTCCAGTCCTTGGACTGAGACAAAACGCCGAGGTCCGTGTGCTGTAGACGTGCGCACGTCAAAGATTCCACGGCAAGGGCGGGTTCGTTGCCTCTAACGAGGAATCCACCTCCCTCCTCCCGTTGTCTTCTTCGTTGTTGTTGTCAGTCCACCAGCGACAAAAACAACAGCAACTCTTGCGCTGTCGCTGTAGATGGACACTGCAACAGTGAGTCACCTTCCTGCCCGGACAGTCCACTGCTGGTCACCGACGTTCTGGCCACTAGGGCTGTCAGTGGCCCAACACCGGCCACCGTCCGAGACACGTGCGGTCAACACCATGCACCTGTCGCGGTCAATCTGCTTTTCTGTCACCCCTCCCCACCTCCTTTACCCCCCCCCCCCTAACCCCCCCACCCTTCCCCCCAGCCTCCCTTCCCCGCCCAACACACACTTCTACGTTTCGCGCCCCGCCCACTCATGTCACTTCTTCAGGACGACAAAACTCCATGAGGGATGGAGGCAGAATGTAATCAGATTATTATGGAATCTTTCCATCGGAACATTTTGGGTCGCTTTTCATAGAACCGCCGTCGCAGGCAGAACCACCCTGCCCTGCAGAACTTAGAACTTCTAGTTCCACTGCCAGCCCTGACAGTTTCTCCCCCGTCTCTCTTGTGATTAAAAAATATACATTATTCATGAGTAGCTTAACAAAGCCTAGTTGTTAGACACGTTGTTGTTTTTGCTTCTTGTTGCCTTCGTTTGTCCCCCCCCCCATGCTTTTCGCCCTAAACTTATATGAACTAATATCCTGTACAGTGCTGATATCTACCTGGGTTTGGTGTATCTGAAATACATGTGTACGTGTAGTATTAGTAGAATTAGTCCCTCATGGGCGAGGGCTGGATGTAAAAAGACCCTGTGTCTACTCCACTACCCTCGTAAAATAAAGTTTATTCTCTCTCTCTCTCTCTCTCTCTCTCTCTCTCTCTCTCTCTCTCTCTCTGTGTCGTGGTTCTTTAACGTGCGCACACACGCAGGATGTCGGTTTTTAGCCTCAGCATCAGGACCCGACACCGAGTCCACCACACTGGCAAGGGAAGGGGGAGAAGAACGCCAACGGAACAAGAGATATGAACCAGTAGCCTCTCGAATTTGGGGGCCCAATGTATTTGACAGTTGCCCCCCACCCCCCACCCGGCATCTTTCCCCATAGTCCAGCATCACGCCAGCAACTGAAACATGAATCTGCATCTTGTGTTTGTGTGTGCGCACTAACGGTAACACCGCAACACGCTCCGTCCTGATGGCCGCGGCCTGTTGAAGCAGGGGCCAAAACAACAGTACGCGCTCACACAATAATAAACCCTGACGATGACTACCGCA
>JABMCL010002498.1:340000-365000 GCA_018857735.1 Alviniconcha marisindica | reverse complement strand
GAACTAAGCCAGTAACTGACTGTTTCTGCTTCACTGAGGGGGGGGGCCCCGAAACGCCTGGTCGCCAGGGTGGGAAGGCGGCGCACGGCAGCGGGAATGGATACTGATGGAACGGCGAGAATGCTGCAACACAACAAACAGAAAACATCACACACCTATATTACAATTCATACTATAAAATATAGCCAGACATTCATGGTGATCTTACCAAAAACAATTCCCCGGGGGGGAGGGGGGGGGGGGGATACAATATATCGACCCTCCCTGGGGGAGGGGGGCGGGGGGGGGGGGATACAATATATCGACCCTGCCCCAGTGGAGGGGGGGGGGGGGCTTAACGTGGGGGGGGGTTTACCCTGCCCTGAGGGGGGGGGGGGGATACAATATCGACCCCCCCTGAGGGGGGGGGGGGAAAAATATCGACCCCGCCCTGAGGGGAGGGGGCAATATATCGACCCTACCCTGGGGGGGGGGGGGGATACAATATATCGACCCTCCCTGAGGGGGGGGGGAAAAATAATGACCCTGCCCTGAGGGGGGGGGATACAATCGGGTTGGGTGAGGGGGGGGGGAGGGGGGGTACAATATCGACCCCCACCCCCGAGGGGAGGGGGGGGGGGATACAATATAAAGACCCTTCCCCGAGGGGGATAAAAATCGACCCTGCCCCCGAGGGGGGGGGGGGAATAAAAATATCGACCCACCCCCGGGGGGGAGGGGGAGGGGGGATACAATATATCGACCCTTCCCTGAGGGGGGGGGGGATACAATATATCGAACGATCAAGGAACAGATGCTGAACGTGATCAGCTGTAAAAAGGAATAAACACACAAGAGAGTTAAGCAGCGCCCGAAAGACGTCACATGCCAGTAAATACAAGTTACATAAACTCCACCACAAGTACATCCTCAAAAAAGGATGCCCCCAGTACCGTCCATTTCAGGCACACTCGGCGACACAGGTGTGCACAGGTGTGCACAGGCGTAAGAGGCTCTCGGCCCTCGCCAAGGCCACAGCAAAAAGCGCCATCTAGTTGGACCTACAACTAGTTTATTGTGTTCAACAACCAAGCCATGGGTTTGAAGATTCTTCATAAAACTGCAGTCCAAACCGAAGTGAGCTCAATAGGCTATATGCTGTGTAGCGGGCACTGAACTGATTGTCGTGGGGCCAGTTTAACAGACTATCCCATCAGCCGCTCCAGCTGGCCTGTCAGTGTTGTTTTTGCATAATCCACACTATGTTCAACTTTAAGGGCCTAGTGCGGCTTAACGTTGACCATGAACTCGAAGACATCGACCAGTTCGGTAGGACATGCACCACAGCCCAGCACGTGACGCACCACCAAGCCACATTTGTTTGGTGTTTTACGCCCTAACTTGGTGATGTACGCCCTAACTTGGTGATGTACCCTAACTTGGTGTTTTACGCCCTAACTTGGTGTTTTACCCTAACTTGGTGTTGTACGCCCTAACGCCCTAACTTGGTGTTTTACGCCCTAACTTGGTGTTGTACGCCCCAACTTGGTGTTGTACGCCCTAACTTGGTGTTGTACGCCCTAACTTGGTGTTGTACGCCCTAACGCCCTAACTTGGTGTTGTACCCTAACTTGGTGTTGTACGCCCTAACTTGGTGTTGTACGCCCTAACTTGGTGTTGTACGCCCTAACTTGGTGTTGTACCCTAACTTGGTGTTGTACCCTAACTTGGTGTTGTACCCTAACTTGGTGATGTACGCCCTAACTTGGTGATGTACCCTAACTTGGTGTTGTACCCTAACTTGGTGTTGTACGCCCTAACTTGGTGTTGTACCCTAACTTGGTGATGTACGCCCTAACTTGGTGTTGTACGCCCTAACTTGGTGTTTTACGCCCTAACTTGGTGTTGTACGCCCTAACTTGGTGTTGTACCCTAACTTGGTGATGTACGCCCTAACGCCCTAACTTGGTGATGTACGCCCTAACTTGGTGTTGTACCCTAACTTGGTGTTGTACGCCCTAACTTGGTGTTGTACCCTAACTTGGTGATGTACGCCCTAACTTGGTGTTGTACCCTAACTTGGTGTTGTACCCTAACTTGGTGATGTACCCTAACTTGGTGATGTACGCCCAGTCAACCAAACAGTCCAGCCTTTTGCAGGACGATGCTCCATCATCTGTATGTTTGCAGCGCAACAGGTTTTGCCGTTCAGGAAATACTGTCGGGATACAGAGAGAACTCTTTCAATGTAGGCCTATGACCCCACCCCACCCCTCCCACTCGTGTGTGTGTGTGTGTGTGAGAGAGAGAGAGAGAGAGAGAGAGAGAGAGAGAGAGAGAGAGGAGAGAGAGAGAGAGAGAGAGCACGTGTGTGTGGGGGGGGGGGGGGGGAATAAATTAGAATTTTTTTTTTAAGTCTCCATTTTATTCTTTTTTAGGCTGTGTTGTGTGCACGTGAGGGCGAGGGCGTTTTTGTGTTGAAACCTTTTTAAAAAAAATCTCTCTCTCTCTCTCTCTCTCTCTCTCTCTCTCTCTCTCTCTCTCTCTCTAAGTCTGAGTGTGGGTGAATGAGTTGGAGAGTGTTATATATCATATTATAACACACACACACACACACACACACACACACACACACACACACACACACACACACACACACAAAACCACCTCCATCACCACCATAAAAAGCCGTATCAAACAATCTAAAATAAATCATGACAATGTCTAAAATTATACAGTATATATCGTCATAACGCTTTCACTAATCCATGCTCGAACTCACTCACACACCCTATCATCTTACTTATAATGTTATATATGTCATGTACTCCGTTAATATACAGGCTAGACTAGGCCTTCTGGACCGCCCGAGTTCCAAGATGGTGAGAGTGGTCAAAAACTGCCAAGCTCTCGGAGTGGGAAAGGCGCGTCACAGTGAGAAATGTTTCCCGGGTGACGCTGACGCAATACGTAGGAACATCAGACCGGCAGAGACAGACGGGGATACCAGAATGGAACAAACACGCAACACTCGGTAAATTAAAAGGAGAGAGGAGAGAGAGAGAGAGAGAGAGAGAGAGAGAGAGATACAAAGAGAGAGAGAGATATCACAGATGTCTTTTTTCTCTCTCTCTCTCTCTCTCTCTCTCTCTCTCCTGTGCGTGTGTTGTTGCTGTTGCTGTTCAGTCTTTTCGGGGACATGGGGGATATATGGGGGGGGAGGGGGGCGGGGGACTCGCAAAGATGGTAGGTATGTCTACTTTCCTCCACCCAGCAAGACGTCACGTACATTATTTCTCTTTCCGGGTACGACTTTGTCACGCGAAGTTTCTTTGTCCTCCAGCCCTTCTTCCTGCCCTGCGCTTGCAGTACATCACTAAATAAATGTCTCTCCCTCCCTCCCTCCCTCCCTCCCCCCCCTCCCTCCCTCCCTCCCTCCCCCCCCTCCTCCCTCCCTCCCTCCCTCCCCCCTCCCTCCCTCCCTCCCTCCTCCTGTCCCTCCTAAATCCGTACCAACTTAGAACTGTAAGTGTGATCAACACTCCGTAAGTCCGTACTTACTTAGAACTGTACGTGTGATCAACACTCCGTAAGTCCGTACTTACTTAGAACTGTAAGTGTGATCAACACTCCGTAAGTCCGTACTTACTTAGAACTGTACGTGTGATCAACACTCCGTAAGTCCGTACTTAATTAGAACTGTACGTGTGATCAACACTCCGTAAGTCCGTACTTACTTAGAACTGTAAGTGTGATCAACACTCCGTAAGTCCGTACTTACTTAGAACTGTACGTGTGATCAACACTCCGTAAGTCCGTACTTACTTAGAACTGTAAGTGTGATCAACACTCCGTAAGTCCGTAGTTACTTAGAACTGTAAGTGTGATCAACACTCCGTAAGTCCGTAGTTACTTAGAACTGTAAGTGTGATCAACACTCCGTAAGTCCGTAGTTACTTAGAACTGTAAGTGTGATCAACACTCCGTAAGTCCGTAGTTACTTAGAACTGTCAGTGTGATCAACACTCAGTAAGTCCGTAGTTACTTAGAACTCTAAGTGTGATCAACACTCCGTAAGTCCGTAGTTACTTAGAACTGTCAGTGTGATCAACACTCAGTAAGTCCGTAGTTACTTAGAACTCTAAGTGTGATCAAGCACTAATTATACCGCTGTCTTGAATTCCGGTGAATTCCCTTTTGTTGTTGTTGTTTGCTTGATTTGTTGTTTTTGTCTTCTTCTTTTTTTTCAAATTCTTTTGATCTCGTTCTGTAGGGAGGTTTGTGTCACGAGCACAAAGTCAGAGACCCCACACGGGAGAAGGTTTGTGTCACGAACACAAAGTCAGAGACCCCACACGGGAGGAGGTTTGTGTCACGAACACAAAGTCAGAGACCCCACACGGGAGGAGGTTTGTGTCACGAACACAAAGTCAGAGACCCCACACGGGAGGAGGTTTGTGTCACGAACACAAAGTCACAGACCCCACACGGGAGGAGGTTTGTGTCACGAACACAAAGTCACAGACCCCACACGGGATCTAGGAATGGGACTGGGACGTGAACACAGTGGTGCCGGACTGTCACGGTCATGTCACGTAAACACAGTGGTGCCGGACTGTCACGGTCATGTCACGTGAACACAGTGGTGCCGGACTGTCACGGTCACGTCACGTGAACACAGTGGTGCCGGACTGTCACGGTCACGTCTGGTGAACACAGTGGTGCCGGACTGTCACAGTCATGTCACGTGAACACAGTGGTGCCGGACTGTCACGGTGCACGGTCATGTCACGTGAACACAGTGGTGCCGGACTGTCACGGTCATGTCACGTGAACACAGTGGTGCCGGACTGTCACGGTCATGTCACGTGAACACAGTGGTGCCGGACTGTCACGGTGCACGGTCATGTCAATCAAAGCACGAAGCTGGTCGGGTTCCCAAGTCTACGTGGAAAAGCTGAATCCATCTGAACGATGTTTATGATGTTAATGAACAAGATTTATGATGTTTATGAACGATGTTTATCAGTGATGTTTATAAACGATGTTTATAATGCTTATGAATGATGTTTATGAACGATGTTTATAATGTTTATGAACGATGTTTATAAATACCGCAAGCTAATTAAGTACAAACAATTTACATTTAAATTAAATGCAAAATAAATACGTATACTTACTGCTAACTGTGGTGTGTCACATACATCAGAACAATAAAACATGTTTCGACAAAGATATATAAAGATTCATATCCACTCAAAAATCGGTCGGCAGGTTTGTCTCAAACGGACGACACCTGTGGCGGGTGATGTACAGCAGACGCACGTTTTCGGCCCACGTACCACCACAGGTACAGTAGTCACGATCAGTAGCCGCAGCCTGGTCACGTGTTCGCATGTAACGTACCACTCTGCAAGACGTGACAAGATATCACCGCTGCCAGTAATACGGTTGGAAAATCCACCACCCGCAGACTTAATGGCAACCGGAAAGGTCATCCGGACTCTCAGTAGCCCCTCGAACACAATGGGCAATTTTATTTTTATTTTATTTTTTCAGAAAAAAACTCGTGACGAACTCGTGCAAAAATACTTTTTCAAAACGTTTACCATTACACCAGCCACCTTCTCGCACTTGAATTTTTTAATTTTTAATTTAATCCCTTCGAATCTGCTACGTCATCGGCAGTATTTCTTTTTCACATGCCGATTTGTTTCTCTCCTTACTCTCTTTCTGCAGCTGACACCATTGTTTCCGAGTTGCGGTTGCTGTCAAGCCATCCACTGACGTCTCGGAAGTGACGCGACACAGTTCATCATCCAGTCAGCGGTTAAATCTGTCTGGACAGATCCAGATGTTAATTTCTGTGAGAAAAGAAGACGCGCCTAGCTGCGTGCTAAAGATACTGTCTAGCTGCCTCTTCACCAGTGTTGACTGGGCGTTAAACCAATCATCTAATGTCTCTATCCCTGCAGCCCGCCCCGATGTCTGACGAACAAGTCGATCAAAGACGCCGAGCGGCAAGGTGGATGGACACTGCTTACAGACCGTAAAGGTCCAGCACACAGACTGCCACCTACAGCTGTCCAAGAGGCCCCAGTGAAACTCAGTGACTCGACAATTAGGTCCTCATCGAGCACAATGACTCGACAATTAGGTCCTCATCGAGAACAATGACTCGACAATTAGGAACTCATCGAGAACAATGACTCGACAATTAGGACCTCATCGAGAACAGTGACTCGACAATTAGGACCTCATCGAGAACAATGTCGGCGGGGTTTCATCTTTCCGCCTTGCTTGCAGCGGGGCCGACGTTGTGCGGATCAAAGCCCCGACAGGCCAAACAAAGTGGGGGCGGCGCGATGACCACCAACATCAAGGGGACGAGTAGGTCGATAATTGGTGCAGCCATGTCGCAGTAACAGACACGAGAAGCTGACACACTCCCACTGCAAACACAAACAGCGGTTACTGAGGCGTGACCCTTCCGGCGAAGGTCCACTGACCTCGGCTGATCGCCTGAAGGAAGCCGGTGACTGGATGAGACCCACTGAGTGGTGAGACCACACGGCCATTGTTTAGTGCAGGTAAGGTTTAGTGCAGGTAAGGTTTAGTGCAGGTAAGGTTGGGCTGATCCAGCAACACCTTGGCGGCTAACTCTTGCCTTCCTGCTTCGTGGAATCTAACTTTACTCAGTCTTTCAGTTAACATTTGAGTAAATCACATGTTTACCTGTGATTCGATGACCCCCCCCGCCCCCACCCCCCCCCCCCCCCCCCCCCAATAATTTATAACTCAGAACGGCATTCATTCTGTCAGTTCACGGGGCGTGCTGCTGATTGTGTCGCTCTACTTTTTCACAAGACGATAATTACGACGATGTTCGTGTCACCGTGTCGTCAGACTGCAGTGATGACGTCATACAAACCCAAGTGACGACACACAGCGGAGCGCAACAGACACCAGACCGGTTATCAGCAGGAAATGATCAGACTGCTACTTGCGCAATTGACGTATAAAGTGATCCACTGTGGTTAGCGTGTGGGTGTCGCTTTCTCCGTGTTCAACACGTGATGATTCATAATTTGCGACACGTGCTGTCGCTGATCGCATAACCTTTCCTTCGTTCTCTCTTTCTTTCTTCCTTCTCTCCCAGCTCCAGTTCTCGGTATACTGGATGTTGCAGTTTACTTTTCATTTAATAATTTAATTAAGCGATTAAGGGGGGAGGGTGATGGGGGACGTCTGTGTGGCAATTCATTCTTTTCACATCATATTTCAGCCTAGAAGAAGGAAGTGAGCCTGTCTCTGCAGTATGCTACAATCCGATCATCAGTAGCTTCGCAAGGACTAGTTGTTAGTCAGGTTTGGGCCTGAACTTGACGTGACCTAAACTACAATCCTTGTAAAATAAAGTGTTCGAGTTCGAGTTCCTGTTTCAAACGGGGTGATAGGGCAGCCATTACTGGGCACGGGAACAGTTTGAAATCATCCAACGCCTATACCCCCACCCCCCACCCCCCCACCCCCCCAACACACACAGACAAATAAGACAAGCGTTCTGCGGGATACCACTATTACCCCCCCCCCCCCACATAAATTATATGCTACAATTTCTCCCAGCGCATTGACGAAAAGAACGGAAAGCGTTCTGTCACTGCACGGACCACTGTTGCAAGCTGGGATATTAGGTCCGGAAAAGCAGAAAATATTACGGCCAGCCCAGACCCAAAGGAGGCGGCCAATGGTTTCTCTTTCTTTCACAACACGCACTCGTGCGTAGGAGTGTTTTTTCCTGGCACTGTACACGGACGTGTGTAGGAGTGTTTTTCCTGACGCTGTACACGGACGTGTGTAGGAGTGTTTTTCCTGACGCTGTACACGGACGTGTGTAGGAGTGTTTTTCCTGACGCTGTACACGGACGTGTGTAGGAGTGTTTTTCCTGACGCTGTACACGGAAGGGTGTAGGAGTGTTTTTCCTGACGCTGTACACGGACGTGTGTAGGAGTGTTTTTCCTGACGCTGTACACGGACGTGTGTAGGAGTGTTTTTCCTGACGCTGTACACGGACGTGTGTAGGAGTGTTTTTCCTGACGCTGTACACGGACGTGTGTAGGAGTGTTTTTCCTGACGCTGTACACGGACGGGTGTAGGAGTGTTTTTCCTGACGCTGTACACGGACGGGTGTAAGTTTGTTATCAGCCGGTCCTCCCACGTCAGCTCGTCGCAGACCCACCCCTGCTACCCCTGAGTGTACACAACTTGCCCCCCCCCCCCTGAGTGTACACAACTGTTGCCCCCCCCCTGAGTGTACTGTTGCCCCCCCGCCCCCTGAGTGTACACAACTGTTGCCACACCCACCCTGAGTATACACAACTGTGTCCACCCCCCCCCCCCCACCCCCCCCGAGTATACCAACTGTTGCCACCACCACCCCTGAGTATACACAACTGTTGCCACCACCACCCCTGAGTATACACAACTATTGCCACCACCACCCCTGAGTGTACACAACTGTTGCCACCCCACCCCTGAGTATACACAACTGTTGCCACTCCCCAACCCCACCCCTGAGTGTACACAACTGTTGCCACCCCACCCCTGAGTATACACAACTGTTGCCACCCCCCCTGAGTATACACAACTGTTGCCACCCCACCCCTGAGTGTACACAACTGTTGCCACCCCCCCTGAGTATACACAACTGTTGCCACTCCCCAACCCCACCCCTGAGTATACACAACTGTTGCCACCCCCCCCCCACCCCTGAGTGTACACAACTGTTGCCACCCCCAACCCTGAGTGTACACAACTGTTGCCACCACCCCCACCCCTTAGTGTACACAACTGTTGCCACCACCACCACCCCACCCCTGAGTGTACACAACTGTTGCCACCCCCACCCCTGAGTGTACACAACTGTTGCCACCCCACCCCTTAGTGTCACAACTGTTGCCCCCCCCCCCCCCCTCATGACACAACTGTTGCCCCCCCCGCCCCCCGAGTGTACCCAACTGTTGCCCCCCCCCCCCGCCCCCCTTAGTGTACACAACTGTTGCCCCCCCCCCCCGAGTGTACACAACTGTTGCCCCCCCCCCCCCCGAGTGTACACAACTGTTGCCCCCCCGCCCCCTTATGACACAACTGTTGCCACCCCCACCCCACCCCTTAGTGTACACAACTGTTGCCACCCCCACCCTCCCACCCTTGAGTGTACGGAACTGTTGCGACCACCCCCACCCCTCCCCAATGAATGTACGGAACCACTGTTGCATCCCCTCCACCTCTGAGTGTACGGAACTGTTGCGACCACCCCCCCCCCCCCCACTACCCGTGAGTGTACAGAACTGTTGCGACCCCCCTGTGTCGTGTGTGTGGTCCCCCCTGCAGACTGGAAGTTCCTGTGTGAGATCCCCCGTAACCTGATCAGGTCGCTCTTCCGACCTCCGCTCGGCAAAATCCGCCAGCATGGAATTCCAGGCGTCCTAGTATAAACAGGGACTGGATGCTGGAACGGAGCTTGGATTGGCGGGCGGAACTTTTATGGAAATAGTTTTCGAAGCCTACAGATTTGATTCTTTGTTTATTTCGCGTGTTCGGAATACGATGAAGACTGGGGGGGGGGGGGGGTGGGGGGGGGGGGCACAGACAGACATGTACTGAAGTGAACGACGTCAAGGACCGCATACGATGGAAGGCGGGGTGGGGGGGGGGGGTGGGGGGGGCGCTGCACACTGCTTTCGCTCAGTCGTATCCGTGACAGCAGACGAGCATCTCTGGCTGTGTTTGTGTAACGACTTACCAGAGAGTGTGTGACCAACAGGAAATAGCCAGACACGGGAGCTCATCCAATTAAACAGCGCAGTTTTTGTTCAACTGCATGGGACATTGCTTTCGCGTGTGATGTTTGCCAAGTGAGGAGCGGAATTCCGAAAGAACGCACCCAGTCTTCAGTAACATTTACCGGGGAGGTAACCCTAACCTGATCCACGTTTCTGCACGAGAGATAGGGGGTGGGGGGGGGGGGGGGGGGGTCGCACTTTCTCAGACGATAGCCTGCTGTGCATGCCTGCTGTTCGCTGAGGCGTGACGACATGGTCCCCCGAGTTCAAGCAAGTCAAACGATTCCAGTCGGAGATGCCGGAGTATAGCAACAGAGACCGTTTCTGGTAGCAATGGTACTTGCCGTTTCTCTACCCCCCCTCTTTGTCTGCGAACATCTTGTGGCGAGGAAGTCTGGAAGTAATTTGTACTGTTCACTAGCAAGGTCTCTCATCAGCAACCTTTCGCTCTCGTCTCTTGCACCGGCTTCCACAGAGCTACACGCTCCCACACACTACCGTCCCCAGCGACGCTAAACGTGCAGTTTAGCCATCTCCGGTTGGGGGGGGGGGGGGGGGGGGGGGGGGGGGTTAGTGACCGCTGCCTGCCTTATTTGCACGACAACCGTGCTCGTGGTTTGGGGTCAGATTCCTTTGACGTACCGTGACAAGAAGAGTGACCACCCTAGAACACCATGGGCCCACTTTACAGGTAAATGATGAGTTGTACTCACTGTCACAGTGATTAGTTGTACTCACTGTCACAGTCTATCATTTCAGCACTCGCAGAAACGAGCCGTGTCACCGGAAATGATTCGAGCTAAACCAGCAAAGGACTCCTGAAAATCTAATGAGCGCTCACCTGGGGCCAGTTTTATCAACGGGTGAACCGTTCTTATCCTGCAGTCAGCTGCACTGGAGGCCAGAGGCGCGTGCTTAGGCCACGGACAGGGCTCTCCGCATCGCTGCTTTCGTCACGCCCTCTTGGCAACCACCGTATCTAAATTACATCTTTTCATTGGTTGTGTCATAATAATACAACTTGTATTTCCTGGTCAGTGTCTCAAAATCTAGTAAAAAAATAAAATAAAAAAATGTATACGTGTACTGTTGGCTAAATATCCTGACGGGGTGGGTGGTGGTGGTGGTGGAGGGCGGGGGGGGGGGGGGGGGGGGCGTGGACGATCACTGAATATTGTTGACAAAACACTGCTTGAGCTGATTTTAGTTCCAGTCGTGGCAATGAGGAGGCTGGCCACAAGCTTCACGTATGGAGGTCATGGACAAACAAACGCCCATACTGTCTCTATAAAAAATAGATACCGACACATGTTTCTAAAAACAAAATAAAAATCTGACCAACTCACAAGCATCAAACAGCAAAACGGAGACTTAGAGGGGTGGGGTGGGGTGGGGGGGGGGGGGCTCCGATTGGTCAGGAGGAAAGCGAACAGTGAGAGAACAATAAACAGAAAGGCACCAGGAACCGTCAACCAGCCCCCACGGGAGTCGTGGGAGTGAATCAGTAAACTACTGGGTCTTATCCCGCATCTTTTGTGCACGCCACACAAAGAATGTGATTCGGGGTGGCGGCGAGGGTGGGGGTGGGGCCCGATAAAAAGGGTGGCAGGGCGAGAAGGGGGGGCAGGGTGGTGGTGGTTGGTGAATAATGTCCGACAGGACGACCTGGAAGGCTTCACATTCCGCGGGCCTGGCCGACCGGGGCTGAAGAATTTCCGCCTGCCTTGAATGACTCAGGCGACAGTCAGTCAGCACCCAGCGCCTAACTCTGCCTCGTCACGGCGGTGGTGGTTACAACTTCCCACTTTCTTGCCTTCCTCCGTAGGTGCCGGTTGTAGTGGTGGTGGTTACAACTTCCCACTTTCTTGCCTTCCTCCGTAGGTGCCGGTTGTAGTGGTGGTGGTTACAACTTCCCACTTTCTTGCCTTCCCCCGTAGGTGCCGGTTGTAGTGGTGGTGGTGGTGGTGGGGGGATACTAAGTTTAAAGTTAAAATCTTTCATCAAAATTTCACATACTTCTAAAATAATTTGTCATGGCTATCAGTCAACCCAACTTGTTTAGTTTTCGACTATTTACTGGGGTGGGTTAGTCGGTGCTTTCAGTTGGAGTCTAGTCAATCACCTAGGATGGGTACACCGGGGCTAAATTTATTGGGGGTCGGGCAGGGGGGGGGGTCGGGGGGGAGGGCTAGAAAGCAGGAGACTGTGAAGGTGACTTTTGAGGGGGAGTAATATGTTTGGATGTGTATCAGTTTGGGTGGCGCAAAATGTCACAACATGAAAAATATTAGCAGTAAATTAACATGCTATAAATCACTCTGTCAACAGTTACATCAAGACGGTCTGTCACTTGTCAGCCTTACAACAACAACAACAAAACATCTTGGTGAGCATTGGACAGTACTGATATGTTACAATTTGTATAACATATCTGTAACAATTAACATGTCAAATCATGTGTGTCAGGGTGCATAAAACGTGTACAGCCAAAAAGCGTAACAACTCTGTCACCTTAACCAACAACAACAAAAGCTGATTTGCTTGGAACAGCATTCTTCCATATCATTCTGATTATTTGTCACAACAACAAAAGTTGAATTCCTCTGAGCAGCATTTTTACAATATATATATACCATTAGTATTGGGCATTAGTTATCCCAACAAAAACAAAAGTTGAATTGCTTTGAAAAGTTTCTTTATATCATTCTATTTGTCATTGGTCTGATGTCATTTCTTGCTACTGTCACCAAAAATCCATATATATCCTAGACCTATGCATAATTCATAAAGTCACCGACCACTACACTACACATGTAGACACATTTTCAGTGCTACTGTTACTAGTGTCAGTGTTTTTTCTCTCCTTACAGTTACAGTATCAGCATGTAAATGAACGAATCTGTGCAGATAAACAACTCCTAAGGTAGAGATGTGGGCTAGTACTTGTTACCAGCAAGGCAATCTCATTATGAATTATGTATGAAAAGCAATGTTCCAGTTCACCTATTGCATCTGATATATATATATATATATATATATATATATATATATATATATATATATATATATATATATATATTATCCAAACATCTGACAGCTGATGACACTGTTCTTCGCTGAACGCCTGCTCTACCCTATGCAAACCAATAGGCTGAGGCCCAAGTGGGGTGATGGTGGCGAGGACAGTGATGCTGGACGGGCAGTGCCATGGGCAGCAGTCAGCAGGGGGCTGACACTTTCTCCATGGAGGGAATAAGTGGGTTTCCTGGCAAATGACACCAGCACTATGAATATTAATGGCAAGCCCAATCAGTTCCTGCTTCTTCAACTGGCCTTTTGCAAACCTCTGTGGAAACTCACCTGTTTTTAACTAATGTTATCACACACACACACACGTAACACTGTCAAAACACTGCACAGAAGCAACCAATCAGCTCCTTCTTCTGCTGATGATTAATGCTGTGTTAACAAGTTCTCTTCGTCTCTAACACCACACTGGTCATTGTTGGACTGATAGTGATAAACACACCACACAGGTAATTATAAATAGCCTGTAATTTATACAGATCATAAACTGCGACACTGATTCACTGTGACTGACCCCTTGAAGTGCAAAGCCAAAGTTAAAAATGAAGAATCATTAATAATTACGGCACTGCTGAGAGAAGATCAGGCTAATGGGGGGGGGGGGGGTAATGTATGACCGTGACTATGTTTATGTACTATCATAACTACATGCACATGTTAATTAACTTAATAGTATTTTAGCATGCAGACACAGTAATAACTATTTAATCATTATCATACATGTAGTAATGTGTAGAACAAGAAGTTCACTTTCACTGCATTAACCCTAACCTACCATTGTACCAATCTGGTTATGTTTTTCAGGTATTTAACTGTAATTTTCAGAGTGTCTAGTAACTGTATTAGTATTAACATGTCCATCAAGAAACTGTCACGCTCATGGGCTATAGCCTATGACGTTGTCAGAGTTGTGGAATTGTTGCACACTTCTGTGGCAGGGCTCCCTTAATCCAGTTAATGCACAAATGTGCATCCCTTAGGCACTAGAACTGAAAAGGATGCACACAACTTATGCCTAGAGGGTCCCATGGGACTAAGAAAGTGCCAGGTTATGTTGTTGTTGTTTTTTTTAAAAGTCCAGACCTCCTGTTCCTAACTGACAGAAATGGGTCATGTGAACTATTCATACAACATCTTCTGTCTCAAAACCAACTGCTACCTTACAGTCTTTGTTACTGACAAGAACACAGTCGTTCTCCCAAACTTCATGAGGTACTGGTAGTGGTACACAGGACTACACAGTGCTCAGACACAAATACACCAGCACACACCTAACACCAAGATATCAAACAAGGTTGACCCAAGTGTTGCTTTAGGTCCATGGAAACCACAGGCTTGTTAGGGACAGGAGCCCATGACAGCCACCTCGACTTTCACACAGCTGCTGACCTCTGTATATCAAACAATGCATGTCAGTGCTTTATAATTTATATGCCCTACATTGTGAGACATTTTGATCTTCTGCTTCTGAAAAGTTTAAATAAAACAATCATGGAAAGAAACTGAGGATTATGTAGAAATCCATGTACATGCTGTCAGTGTGAAGGCATCCAAAATGACAATAATTTGTTGTGAATCATCAGCTGTCAAAAAAAAAGATCAATGGAGTTTCTACCTAGTAAATATTTTGAAAATGGTACCGCAGTGATAGTAATCAAGGGAGGCAACTTACATTTTGAGTGGTGTTAAGACAATACACACCATTAATTACAGAATCAGCTGTAGCTATTCGCAGTACCCTGTTCTCCATTTGCGGTTTGCATACATAAGGGCTTTCTCCCTTCATTCTCTGGTTTTGATCTGTTCCACAGATTCAGAGCATTACTCTAACTTGCTTCACCTTCAGACAAATATTTATGTCTTGTGTTTGAAAATGCCACACAGTTTGCTTTCTTACCCTGCTACTTAACAATCCTTTTCATCTGACCAATGAATGCTACTAAAACACATCTATAGAGTTGGCTGGGCTGCCAACCACCAGGGTACTACTGACATGGAGAACTATGAGAATAGGCCTTTGAGTAAACCCATT
This sequence comes from Alviniconcha marisindica, assembly GCA_018857735.1. Lineage (NCBI taxonomy): Eukaryota > Metazoa > Mollusca > Gastropoda > Provannidae > Alviniconcha > Alviniconcha marisindica. The sequence goes on along the minus strand of JABMCL010002498.1, from coordinate 350,056 downwards.
ACTCCAAAAATGAGCCAGCATACCCGAAAGTGTACAACTAATACTGTGTAACAGCGACATTATCTGACAGAACTGAACCCATAACTGAGTTGTAACAAGGACAAAAGGCATCATATGCAATGCAGAATACTTCTGCATAGCTGCCGTTTCATATTAGACTTGACCCTTTAAAACTGTCCAGGGATCATCTAAGGTTGTAGGGAGTGGCAGGGACTTCCTTAAAATACTCACTAATGGGAGTCCTGCCTTTACCCCAACGTACCTTGTTGTTTGGATGTTATGTTAAGTTTTGAACTTAAACAGCTACAAGCCCCCAGGTGGCCCAATAATGAAGTATGGATGCAGACAGTGCTACATAGATGTGGTATGTGACTGACTGTGAGTATGATGAGATGTGGTATGTGACAGGTCACAGACTGTGACTGTGAGTATAAAGAGATGTGGTATGTGATAGACTGTGAGTATGATGAGATGTGGTATGTGACAGGTCACAGACTGTGACTGTGAGTATGAAGAGATGTGGTATGTGACAGACTGTGAGTATGATGAGATGTGGTATGTGACAGGTCACAGACTGTGACTATGAAGAGATGTGGTATGTGACAGACTGTGAGTATGAAGAGATGCGGTATGTGGCAGACTGTGAGTATGAAGAGATGTGGTATGTGGCAGATTGTGAGCATGAAGAGATGTAGTATGTGGCAGACTGTGAGTATGAAGAGATGTGGTATGTAACAGACTGTGAGTATGAAGAGATGTGGTATGTGGCAGAATGTGAATATGAAGAGATGTGGTATGTGACAGGTCACAGACTGTGACTGTGAGTATGAAGAGATGTGGTATGTGACAGACTGTGAGTATGATGAGATGTGGTATGTGACAGACTGTGAGTATGATGAGATGTGGTATGTGACAGGTCACAGACTGTGACTGTGAGTATGAAGAGATGTGGTATGTGACAGACTGTGAGTATAAAGAGATGTGGTATGTGGCAGACTGTGAGTATGAAGAGATGTGGTATGTGGCAGACTGTGAGTATGAAGAGATGTGGTATGTGAGTATGAGGTAAGAACTGGTGGTACTTATGGCATAATAAAACGTATAATGTACTGTATCTGATTTATTCTGAATCATGTTAAATCAAAATGTACCTGGTCTACATTAATATACATGTGCATTCTTTACTTACTTCAGGTTCTTGTAAATTATTTCAACATTTCTAACCTTTCAGAAAGTTCTACTTTTATACCAACTGCAGTGGTATGCAGTTGATATATATATATATATATAATGCCAGTGATCATGCCAGTCATTTTTCAAAGTGATGTGGCATCAACTCAATAAGTGGTTTACAAAAAGCAGTCAGACAATCACTATAACCAGTCAGACACATAGCCATCTGTATACTCCTACTAGTACTACATTACTTTACTACCAGAACTACAACATGAGTACCAGCAAACACCCTGCACCCTTCACTGTCTACAACACACACACACACACACACACACATCACACCACACACACACACCACACCACACACAAACACACTCTCTCTCTCTGTTGTTGTTTTTTACTTTCTTCTTTTCTTTTGATAACTGGTCCAACAAAAGAACAGTGGGTACATCTCACCAATCACTGATGAACCTTGATGTTCAGTGAGAACTGTAACTGAGTAAGCATACAGCCACAGGACATGAAAAGAAGACAACAATGGAATGTGAAGTCAAACTGGTCTCTACCCTGCTTTTAAACTGAATGCTTTATCGGGAAATTATCCTGACCAGCCCATGCATGCCAAGACTGTCACTGTGGAATATTCCTGCATGTATGTATATGTGCACACTGTCACTGATGACGTATTGTGAACAAGCATACATCAAACACATCATAACAAATATAGCCATAACATGAAAACATATTATGGTAACAGGATTTTTTTGTTTTGTTTTTGTTTTGACAATAGCATTAGCAAACCTGTCAAAATAAAAGCAACATGCACACAAACAGTAAAACACACACACACACACATATAGAGAGAGAGAAAAATTAGAAGTCTGGGTGGAAGCTAATTTCAAAAATAGCACCGACAGACGAGTTCCATAATTGATAATATAATATCTATTTCATTATTTTCCTTATTATTATTATTATGCTCCCCCCCCCCCCCCTTTTTATTTTAATCAGCTGCAGCATATTGTGCAAAACTGAGTTACTCACTATGATTCCTAGCTTCAGGCTGATTAGTCAACAAAAGGAAATTAAAAGACCTGTAGTCATATATATTATAAAATATTTTTAGAACACCATGATGGAGAGGATGAGTAATAAAACAAAAAGACTTAAAATCTTGTCTAACTTGCTCCAAAGAAGTTGGTGAAATGTAAACCATGCTACCTGACAGACGAAGAGTAAAGCTATTTAATTAAATTAATATTATAAAACCACTTTCTGTCTTCTTCTCTGTCGGTGACCAACTGGTTATACATTGACACTATAACGTCACACTGAAGACGTAAGCGCATGTAATGGGACAATGAATTTAAATAAAATAAGGTATAATGATATCACCAAGAACTTATTCCTGGCATTCCTATTCAGTGTAAACTGAAGCGACATTAGGCACGGATAAGCTCATCGAGAAATACTCAAATAGTGTGGTACGGGTGAGCTGGTGGGAGGTAAGGGGCGAGTGTTGTATTACTGTTAGTATTAGTCATAGAAGAGAGCAAGTCTTGTACTGCTGTAGTAGTCACAGGTCATCGGGCTAGCTTGTGGAGCGGAGTGCTTTTCTGTTGTCAGTCAATAGTTTGATAGTTCCATGAAAACGGACAGGATCTTTCTTCGCGGAGTGGCGGCAGACGCTCCACACCAGGGTTGTTACACGGAATAGGTTGGGAGCTGTGTCTGTGTGTGAGTGTGTGTATGTGTGTGTGCACTCAATCGCACTTCTCCTTCCCCCAACAACTTACCTCAGTAGTTCAACACTTGCGAGCTGGAAACTCGTGGGTTGTCAGTGCCACACACACACTCAAAACACGCACACTCTACGCGGAAGCTGTACGTCCGCTGCCACGCAAATTCTTCACGCCACACGAAATACGTACTCCCTTAGGGTTCATCACAACTCCACCATAGCTTCAAACACACTCAAGTCCGAAAATCCATCTTGTCATCGCTCAAGTTGTAGGCTTTCGAAATGTTGTAATGTCTGCTTCGCCTCTACTCTCGTCTGCTCTCGTTCGCTTTGACACTCTCAGGCCGACCTAATTTTAGCTGTCTCGGCTCGCGGAGAGCTCGCGCAGCGTTGTTCCGTGACGTAAGCAAAGCAGGGCGCAAGGAAACGCTACGTTTTCACACACACCGCGGTGCGCCAGCTTTTCTTTTCAGTCACGTTTTGGGATCACACACACGCACACGCACACACACTGCAAGTAGTAAAGAAGATATTGTCAGCCTCAGCTGTCTCCGAGTGGGAAAAGTTTTTTATTTTAATTTTATTTTTTTATTTCAGTTCAAAACAACAACAAAAAAGGAGAGAGAAAAAGGGATGGGCTGCTGAATCTCGTCCTTTCATGACACACAATTAGCCGGAAGTAAGTTTATTTACAGCGGGAACTCCCGTCGACGTCAATGGTGACGTCAGGAGAGTAATACGCCCTTAAATGGATACGAGAGATCCGTGTGTCACTGTTGTCTCGCCAGCCCGCCTCAATGATCAGCCAATGGAAAAACGACTACCTACGAGGAAACTTCTCCTCGCCCACGACACTGAGACATAAATTTAACATCACATGCCGGCTTATCTGTCAATACTGAACGACTGAGGGCCGATAGAGCGGCCTATCAGTGTCGCTTTCAGTGTCACTGTGACAAGGGTCACAGTAGTTTCCACGGCAACAGAGTCGGCTCAGTATCTGTGACGAGATTATACATCAGTTTTGCTTCTAGATTACAAATTTCGGTTTTGAAGTCGCCGACTGAGTTTGGTGTACTTATCAGTGATGTGAGCCGACTGAAGTTAGTTTGACCAGCCATGTCAGTTTGTCCGCAAGCCATAATGATTCTGACTGACATACTGTTCACTGAGATTTCCGTTTCCCCAACATTATCAGTAACTATAAGTTACAATATATATTGTAATGCGTGTATCACACACACACACACACACACACACACACACACAACACACACACCACAACAAACAAAACGACATATTTAATGTTCGCGCCTGCACGACTGACGACTACTGATCATAATGGGGGCGGTGATGACTGATCATGACAGATGGAGTGGCTGGTGACGACTGATCATGATAAGGATGCTGGTATGACTGATCATGACAATGGATGGCTGGTGATGACTGATCATGACAGATGGATGCTGGTGATGACTGATCATGATAGATGGAGTGGCTGGTGACGACTGATCATGAAGATGGAGTTGGCTGACGCATGCAATATGCTTGACTGACTGATCATACAGATGAGTCTGTGACTGATGCATGATAGATGGAGTGGCTGGTGGATGACTGATCATGACAGATGGAGTGGCTGGTGACTGACTGATCATGATAGATGGATGGCTGGTGATGACTGATCATGATAGATGGAGTGGCTGGTGATGACTGATCATGATAGATGGAGTGGCTGGTGACTGACTGATCATGATAGATGGAGTGGCTGGTGATGACTGATCATGATAGATGGAGTGGCTGGTGATGACTGATCATGATAGATGGAGTGGCTGGTGATGACTGATCATGACAGATGGAGTGGCTGGTGACTGACTGATCATGACAGATGGAGTGGCTGGTGACTGACTGATCATGACAGATGGAGTGGCTGGTGACTGACTGATCATGATAGATGGAGTGGCTGGTGGTGATGACTGATCATGATAGATGGAGTGGCTGGTGACTGACTGATCATGATAGATGGAGTGGCTGGTGGACTGACTGATCATGATAGATGGAGTGGCTGGTGACTGACTGATCATGATAGATGGAGTGGCTGGGGGTGACTGACTGATCATGATAGATGGAGTGGCTGGTGGTGACTGATCATGATAGATGGAGTGGCTGGTGACTGACTGATCATGATAGATGGAGTGGCTGGTGGTGACTGACTGATCATGATAGATGGAGTGGCTGGTGACTGACTGATCATGATAGATGGAGTGGCTGGTGGTGACTGACTGATCATGATAGATGGAGTGGCTGGTGGTGACTGATCATGATAGATGGAGTGGCTGGTGGTGACTGACTGATCATGACAGATGGAGTGGCTGGTGGTGACTGACTGATCATGATAGATGGAGTGGCTGGTGGTGACTGATCATGACAGATGGAGTGGCTGGTGGTGACTGACTGATCATGAAGATGGAGTGGCTGGTGGTGACTGACTGATCATGATAGATGGAGTGGCTGGTGGTGACTGACTGATCATGATAGATGGAGTGGCTGGTGGTGACTGATCATGATAGATGGAGTGGCTGTGGTGACTGACTTCATGATAGATGGAGTGGCTGGTGGTGACTGACTGATCATGATAGATGGAGTGGCTGGTGACTGACTGATCATGATAGATGGAGGGGTGCTGGTGACTGACTTATAATGATAGATGGATGGCTGCTGGTGACTGACTTATAATGATAGATGGAATGTGCTGGTGACTGACTTATAATGATAGATGGAATGTCTGGTGACTGACTTATAATGATAGATGGAATGGCTGGTGACTGACTTATAATGATAGATGGAATGGCTGGTGACTGACTTATAATGATAGATGGAATGCTGGTGACTGACTTATAATGATAGATGGAATGGCTGGTGACTGACTTATAATGATAGATGGAATGTCTGGTGACTGACTATAATGAATAGATGGTAATGACTGATGATGATAGAATCAATGGTAATAGGTACATTTATAATGCTAATAATGCACTGACATAATATAATAATTAACCTAAATACATATATGCTATACATGCCTATGATGCTGTACAGTTCATACTAAACCAAATACATATTTCATAACATTAGAATTGCTCACACACACATACACACACACACACACACACACACACACACACACACACACACACACCACACACACACACACCACACACACACACACACACACACACACACACACACACACACACACACACACACACACACACACACACACACACACCACACACACAATGACTGTAGCAGAAACTGGGTACTGATATTAGTTGGGGTGGAAATACTGTGAGAAGAGGAAGGTTTTCAGTTTGGCTTTAAAATATGACAGGGTTGAGCAGTGTCTAAGGTCTTTTGGGAGTGAATTCCAAATGTGGGGTCCAAAGCAAGAGAAAGTGCGAAAGCCATGGGTCTTGCGTTTGTATTGCTGGATTTTCAGTATGCGGGTGTCGGAAGAAGAGCGTAGTGTACGAGACGGAGTGTAGACATGTAGCAGTTCAGAAAGGTAAGCAGGACCAGAACCATTTATAGCACTGAAACACATACAAGCGACTTTATATTTAATACGTTCTGAAATGGGAAGCCAGCGCAGTTTTTCAAGGAGATTTGTTGAGTGGTGGTGGCGGGGTGCCAAAAGAACGAGTCTTGCAGAAACGTTTTGAATTTTATGGAGAGGTTGGATGACAGAATTAGGTGTACCCATAAGGAGACAGGTGCAGTAGTCAAGCCGTGAGAGGATCAATTATAGGAAGTGACAAGAGTCTTAGCTGCATTTGCAGTGAGAAACCTGCGGATTGAACTAATGCGTTTAAGCTCGAAATAAGCAGTTTGACAGATTTTTATGACGTGTTTCTTCATGGACAGGTTTGAGTCAAGAATGACTCCAAGGTTCTGGCAGAACCAGAGAAGGGGATGTTGTGAGAGCCAAGAGTAATCGAGTCAGGGAGGGAGACGGTAGAAGGTTTCAAGGAAGACGAAAGGGGAAAGAGAAGAGCTTCTGTTTTGTCGTCGTTCAGTTTGAGCTGATTTGCGGCCATCCATGTTTCTATGTTGTCCGTGCATGCACTGAATTCTTTGGTGAAGTTGGTCACGTCACTGAGAGGAGCGGATTTACGGAGCTGTGTATAGTCCGCGAAAAGCTGACGATTTACAGAGTGGTTAGCTATGATATCGGAGAGCGGTGCAGTGCACAGGACGAAGAGAACGGGCCCCAGTACTGAGCCCTGAGGCTGTGATGGTGACGAAGACGAAGTTATTGACTGAATGGACTGATACCTGTCTGAGAGGTGTGACTGAAACCACTGGAGTGCAGTAGACTGAATGCCAAAAACAGAGTTCAGGAGGGAGAGGAGAATTGGGTGGTCAATAGTGTCAAAAGCGGCAGAAAGATCCAACAAAAGAAGAACAGAAACGTTGTCATTGTCCAGAGCGGAGAGAATATCATTTACAACACGTAACAAAACGGTCTCTGTGCTGTGTTCTGCTCGATAGGCTGACTGAAAGGGGTTGCTGAGGTGATGTTCTTGGAGATGGGAGAGAAGTTTGTGGAGAACGATTTTGGACAGAAATGGAAGGTTAGAAATGGGACGGTAGTTTTTCAAAAGATTTTTGTCAAGTGATGGCTTTTTCAACAGAGGTTTGACGACGCTGTCTTCAGATCACGTGGTACAATGCCAGTGGTAAGAGATGTGTTGATGATGTTCGTGATGGTCGGCAAGAGGATGTCAAGGTTTTCATAAAGAAGCGTGGTGGGAACGGGATCAAGTTCACAAAGACTTGGCAGATGCGCTGTTGATCATTTTTTAAGACAAATTCATCAGTGACAGGCTAAAAAGTTAGCAAGGGATTTCCAGCGAAAGAGGTATCAGGGCAAGCAGTTGGGTTTGGAGGAGGACAATTGTTTCTGATGGTGCGGATTTTCTCAGTGAAGTAATCAGAAAAGACAATTGAGAGGTCTTCAGAGTCAAACACGTTGAAGGAAGAGGTAAAGAAATACGAGTGCTGAGAATGGTGTTGAAGTTCTGAAAAAGCTGTTTACAAGCTGTGCTGGACTGAATTTTGGCAGAGTAGTAGGCCTGTTTGGCTTTATCTACAAGGTTTGTTACTTTCTGTTTAATGGAGTCGTATATCTGTTTGTGGACGGTGAGCTTAGATTGAAGCCATCGTCTCTCCGCCTGCCGACGCTCCCGTTTCAGCTCACAGAACTGCTCCGCGATACTGCTGAATCAGGGCGTCGGCTTCCTTGTACGGACTGTGCAACGGCAAACACCATTCCAAGAAACAAAACAAAAGAACAACAAAAACAACAACAACAAAAACAGTAATTAACTGTTCTGACGTTATGTTCGGAAGACCTTAAACAGAGTAAATCCGACGGGAAAGGATAGAAAAAGAGAGTCTTGCTCCTATCATAAAGAGCAGATTGTGTGCATCAGCCATAGTTGTAATTGTGTGCACAACATCAGCCATAGTTGTAATTGTGTGCACAACATCAGCCATAGTTGTAATTGTGTGCACAACATCAGCCATAGTTGTAATTACGGTGTGCAAAACATCAGCCATAGTTGTAATTGTGTGCACAACATCAGCCATAGTTGTAAATTGTGTGAACAGCATCAGCCATAGTTGTAATTACGGTGTGCACAGTATCAGCCATAGTTGTAATGTGTGCATCAGTCATAGTTGTAATTGTGTGCATCAGTCATAGTTGTAATTATGTGCATTAGTCATAGTTTTAATTGTGTGCACAACATCAGCCATAGTTGTAATTGTGTGCATCAGTCATAGTTGTAATTGTGTGCACAACAATAGTCATAGTCGTCACTGTGAGCACAATTGCAGTCGTAGTTGTAATTGTGAGCACAACTGCAGTCATAGTTGTGTGCATCTGTCATAGTTGTAACTTGTGACAATGTGCACAACTCAGTCAAAGTTTTTGTGACACCTGCAGTCAAAGTTGTAATTGTGTGCACAACTGTGTGCACAACATCAGTCAAAGTTGTAATTGTGAGCACAACTGCAGTCAAAGTTGTAATTGTGTGCACAACATCAGTCATAGTTGTAATTGTGTGCACAACATCAGTCATAGTTGTAATTGTGTGCATCAGTCATAGTTGTGATTGTGTGCATCAGTCATAGTTGTGATTGTGTGCATCAGTCATAGTTGTGATTGTGTGCATCAGTCATAGTTGTGATTGTGTGCATCAGTCATAGTTGTGATTGTGTGCATCAGTCATAGTTGTGATTGTGTGCATCAGTCATAGTTGTGATTGTGTGCATCAGTCATAGTTGTAATTGTGTGCATCAGTCATAGTTGTGATTGTGTGCATCAGTCATAGTTGTAATTGTGTGCACAACTGCAGTCATAGTTGCGATTGTGTGCACAACCAGTCAGCCCAATGAGTTTAACTCGTTTTAGAGAATGGCGCTTTATAAGAATTATGTATTATTGTTCTTATAAGTAAGTCTCGCACATAATTGTAATTATGTACTTTTGACGCTTAGTAATTATGTTGACATGATTAGTAAATTATGTTGACATAATTAGTCATTATATTAGCATAATTAGTAATTTTATTATGTTGTCACAATTACAAGTATATGCTTTTGACGCAAATTTACCATTAGCTATGTGAATCAAAAGAACAATTACAATGATGTGCTTTTGACGCTAGCCAGCCGCTTACTACCGTCAAAAGCACATCAGTGTAGTAAAAAATGTTCGCCTTCTTTGGTGTAATTACATCCACACAACTGCTATTATTTTGCATATGCACATCGACACGCGCATGCACACCTTGATCAATCAATAGAGTGACGCATTACTTCTGTTGATCAATCAATAGAGTGACGCATTACTTCTGTTGATCAATCAATAGAGTGACGCGTTACTTCTGTTGATCAATCAATAGAGTGACGCATTACTTCTGTTGATCAATCAATAGAGTGCCGCGCTAGACCGGGCATCTCGATCACAATTCTAGTCAGATTTTGATCGGCCGGTGACCCAGTCTCAACATAGATCAACTATAAATCACAAAATATAGATCTATTTGCGGAGAGAGAAAAAAATGCTCGAAGTG
>JABMCL010002498.1:277500-330000 GCA_018857735.1 Alviniconcha marisindica | reverse complement strand
CCACACTGCGGCAGGAACCGCGCGCAGGGGACATCACTCCCCGTAATCACCGGCTTCCTAGCCCGGCAGAAAACGAGACAGGGGGACATCCCTGCTGTCACAACTCGCATTACGTTCCACCGGCCATCGTGCTGGCGGTGCAGGCGGCGGCTGTGTCGTGCCCGTGACGAGACCACGCTCCCGGCCCCCGCTAGAGTGCAAGGAGGTGCAACTGACGACACCTGCGGCTTTAATGGGTGGCAGGTGAAGGTCTGTGGGGCATCCCAGCTTAGCTTGCGAGAGCTGTTTCCTAGACGTTGTCTTCTCGCGGGTCGGCCCCGCCCCGCCCCGCCCCGCCCCGTCGAACCCTGTCTCTTGGCTCCGGGAGGGACTGGGCGGCCATCTCCGTGACGTCTGGTGCTCTTGCAACACGAGCAGATGTCGTAAGTGAACAGCTCGTTCAGCATAAAAAGGATAACTTACACGGGGTCTCGGCTCCAAACACACACACACACACACACACACACACACACACACACACACACACACACACACACACACACACACACACACACACACACACACACACACACACACACACACACACACACACACACACACACACACACACACACACACACACACACACACACACACACACACACACACACACACACACACCACGCTTTAACCAGTACGAACAGCACTTGCCCATCAAGTCCCACGAGGGAGGGAGGCGGGGTTGGTGGGGGGGGGGGGGGGGAGTGGGGGGGGGGGGGGATGGAGGAAGGGGTGCGTCAGATTTTGGGTGGACTCGCTCTGCCACCTGGAGAAGAACCCAGACTGCTGCCCGAACTCCAGTTATGGGTTAACGCCATCATCCAGACTGGTGCCTGTCTGCTGCCGAGTCCTTCAGTGTGGTGGTGTTTACTGAGTTGCAGGTCAGTGTCGCTGTACGTCCACAGAGACCGTGCGGACTGTTTGGGACGTGGAGCCAAACACGGCCACCTCGTCCTTCACACACCTCCTGGACTCTGCGTGTGTTTAGTGATTTTCAAGTTCAGTGTTGCTTTACGTCCACAGAGACCATTTAGGGACGGAAGGCCCAGGACGGCCACCTCGACCTTCACACAACTCCTGGGCTCTGTGCCTTCGTGTGCGCTGCCTTCGTGCATATACAAGTAGTGAGTCATGTTCACCCGAGTATCTCATGCAGTAGTCAAGATCTTCCACGGTCCCTACACTTCCCCAGATCTCTGTGGTCTTTGCTCAACACACCCAGCCCGAACAAGATACATAGCTTCATTAGGGAAGAGGCTGGTCCAGTCACCGAAACTGAAGCCGTGTGACCATCGTGTCAAGACTTTCTTTCTATGGAGTTTCTGCACGCCCGGTACACTGAGCGTGAATAAGGAACGATTTCAGCAGTATGCATACCTACGGAGTTGTCAAAGCAGCGGCGAATTGTGACTGTTTAATGGAGAGAGAGAGAGAGAGAGAGAGAGAGAGAGAGAGAGAGAGAGAGAGAGAGAGAGAGAGAGAGAGAGAGATCAGTAAAGTCAGCGGAATCCTATATATGGGTTGTTCTGAGGTCGAGTATGTGCCACTCATTGGTCGCGCTCCGAAACTACAAACACAAAGACGCTCAACCTTTCCGTTTTCAAGGCAGGCTACTCAGTGACGAGTTAAAAAAGAAAAGAAGGAGAAACAGAAACACGACAGACAAATGATGAAGAACATGAAGCGTAAGGACTCAAAGGAGAGAAAGTTGGATGACGTGCACACCAGGGCGAGGCCAGCCGACTGTCATCAGCACAGATGTCCTCAACTTTAATGTGGACTCTGCAAATATTGCGGATTTCCGCTCATAATATAAATGATAATACTGCAGCCTGCAGGCTGTATGGACATTCCTAATGAATTCGAACTCCGTGAAGGTGCCCCCCCCCCCCCCCCCCCCCCCTTGACTGATTAGGGACGTGATTGTGCTACAGGTGTGAAAGGACGGAAGCACCCTCCATAGGCTGCCACCGCTGTCGCGAGAGTGACGTCCCTTGCTCCGCCTCGGGCTCTGAGACGTTGCGAGCATTTCCGACACGTGTTTTGTATCAAGTGCAGCCAAGCGTGTCCCCTGGTCGGCTGTCACGGTCGGGGGACTGAAGGAACCTTCACCGTCATCTCCACTGTAGTTCCTGCCCCGCCCTGTCGGAGTGACTGCTACAGCAGGGGAAGCAAGTTTCCCACTGCCGTCCTGCACAGGAATGCATTAAGGAATGCATTAAGGAATACATATATATTCTTGAGGCAGATCGAAAGCCAGGCTGAGGAGTACTGCTGATCTTTACCCCCCCCACCAAAGCAAAGGGAAAAAATCTTTTCAAAAAAGGAGGAGAAAGAAAAAGAATAATAGCAGAAAACGGTCCTGCAGACGAGTGGCAGCTTCGTTGCTTGCGTCAAAAGCCAGCGGCACATCATGTCATTGTAAATAATTATCATTGACGACATCATTGTAAATACGGTGACCTTACTGAATGTAATTATCACTGACATAATGAGTAATTACCACTCGTACGTACTGTAATTATGATGATCGTAATTCAGTGTTGACTGGCTACATCACTGTCTATCATTTTCGTAACAAAAGTTCGAAAGCGCTCGTGTTTAACTGTTCCTTGTGTGTCGTCGTATAGGTGAGTACATTTCTCTGGAGTTGTTCTGTTTTGGCATACGATGTTGTTTAGATCACATCCTTAAAATACTTTCAGGTTTTCTTTATTTTTTTGCCATAAATAATTTGCATTAGCCGGCTTAAAATGTGTTGAAAAATTAGCACTAAGCATTCTGAAAATCCCAAGATCCCAACAAAAGTTCATTTCTTTTTAAGAACCGTATTTGAGAATTCCCAGAATATCTGAGTTTTTACGAAAGCTCATCCTAAGTCCTGGCATCTCTAACAATCTGTGCAATGCAGGCCTGACCTAGACAATAGAAGTTATGACCGTTAGTAAGATGATAGGAGTACGTTTGTGTGTGTGTGTGTGTGTGTGTGTGTGTGTGTGTGTGTGTGTGTGTGTGTGTGTGTGTGTGTGTGTGTGTGTGTGTGTGCGTGCGCGCGCGCGCGCGCGTGTGAGTGTGTGCATAGATGAGTGAAAGAGTTATGACGATGATGTATATATATTTTTGGATTGAGACCTTGTGGTGATTGTGATAATTTATTTTAGGTTGTTTGTTTGATATTGCTGCTATTTGTGTGTGTGTTTTATGTGCTAGATGACACTGTACTTTCCAGTAATGGAGTGACTAAAGTATTCTGTGTTCCGTAAACGATCCTTCGCTTCCAGCCCCAAAGAGAGTTACAGTGTCTGAACACTGGGCCAAAAATATAGTCTGCTCATCTAGCTTCATTTCCCTCACACCTTGATTATTGCCAATCGTGGGAACAAAGCCTCTTTATAGAGGAGCTACAAATACGGAGAGTCTGGATCGCTTTGCCTTGACCTCTATAAAACATATACTCAACAAGAGTGCAGAGGATCGGAGGAAAATGAAGTTGAATGAACCAGGAAGGCCAAAGTTAGAAAGACAGATATTTGATAGTTCTGGGTTTTTAATAGAGAGAATCTTAGAGAGAGAGAGAGAGAGAGAGAGAGAGAGAGAGAGAGAAGAGAGAAGCCTGAAGCAAAAGTGCCTGCTAGCACTCTGTAATAAAAACCCAAACACATAAAAGGTTAAAAAGACAGCTGGTTTTAATAGGATAACACAAAACACGCCGAAAGTTTTAGGCTAAACCCCATTTTCCAGGAAGAGACACAGAGAGAGAGAGAGTGAGAGAGAGAGAGAGAGAGAGAGAGAGAGAGAGAGAGAGAGAGAGAGAGAGAGAGAGAGAGTGAACAATAACTGAAATGAAAATTGTGTAGGCTACTCGTTTGGTTTCAGTTGGTGCTGTAGTGTGGGATGCGCTAAAATCAGACTTTTTAACTATTATACGCCATTTTAACTATCAGTTATACGCCATTTTAACTATTATACGCCTTTTTAACCTATACAGCGGCCTTTTCAGTTGAGGAGGAACGCTTTCTAATTAGTGCCGGTAGATTCTATGTCACTTTGAAATTTTCGGTTGTGTCGGTGATTGATTTTGTCTGATTAGAACAGGGACAAAACTCCACCTACTGCAGAAAGACCGGTCCATTCTTGACCCTTGACCGGTCAGTGCGGACAGCGAGTGGCCAGTGTCCTTCCTCTTGTCCTAGTCGCGTGCAGGTGACAGCTGTATTGATCCGTAACGGCCCGATAAGCTCTGGCGACCAACTTCCGCATGGTAACCAATCGTCCATGGAGCACCTGGGGTCCCCGTACAGGGGACGGAATCCATGCGGACTGAAACGGAGTTGTCGATCGTGGTAACCGTTTAAATACCGAACAGCTAACTTCAAAACTATAGGCCTTCTCGCCTCCGTGGACGTTAAGCAACAAAAATCAATCAATCTTCAAAACTTCATTTTTCTTTCGCCTTATAATAATAATTGTAACAATAAGAGATAACTTTTGTATAGCGCTATTCTCTGGTGTACACAAACTCACTGCGCTTATAAGTGTATAAGTATGATGTATGGTTAGGCGCCAGTCACTCATTTTTTTAATTTTGTGTGGCCATTTGTTTGTTGGACTTACAGATGTGTATGTATTCATTTAAATTGTTGCATGCGTCGCATGCAGTCAAAGAACAGGATCTCTCTAAGCGTGCACGTGCAAAACGCAGCCCATGAGTGACGCGCGCGTGTCGTTGTGGTGTGTGTGTGTGTGTGTGTGTGTGTGTGTGTGTGTGTGTGTGTGTGTGTGTGTGTGTGTTCGCGCGCGCGCGCGTGACTTCTAGCGTTCTAAAACAAGATCCAAACACATAAAAGGTTAAAAAGAGCACTATTTATTTTGACAAAACACAACATGCGAAATTTCGGGGTAATTCTTCCCCCCACCTCACTTTTTGTGACTTTTGACACACACACACACACACACCCTTCCTCCGGCCAGCCATACTCACTTTGAAAAAAAGGAGATTACCCTGAAATTTCGCATGTTGTGTTTTGTCAAAATAAATGGTATTCTTTTGAACCTTTTGTGTTCGGATCCAGTTAACTGACTCGGCTCTTGGACTCGCCGATGCCTTCAGTTGAGCAGCATTCGGCTGACATAGTCTCACTCAGTTACACAGAGCCAAGCAAAGTTGAGCAGCACTCAACTAGCATAGTCTCACTCAGTTACACAGAGCCAAGCAAAGTTGAGCAGCACTCAACTAGCATAGTCTCACTCAGTTACACAGAGCCAAGCAAAGTTGAGCAGCACTCAACTAGCATAGTCTCACTCAGTTACACAGAGCCAAGCAAAGTTGAGCAGCACTCAACTAGCATAGTCTCACTCAGTCACACAGAACCAAGCAAAGTTGAGCAGCACTCAACTAACATAGTCTCACTCAGTCACACAGAGCCAAGCAAAGTTGAGCAGCACTCAGCTAACATAGTCTCACTCAGTCACACACAGCCAAACAAAGTTGAGCAGCACTCAACTAACATAGTCTCACTCAGTCACACACACAGCCAAGCAAAGTTGAGCAGCACTCAACTAACATAGTCTCACTCAGTCACACAGAGCCAAGCAAAGTTGAGCAGCACTCAACTAACATAGTCTCACTCAGTCACGCAGAGCCAAGCAAAGTTGAGCAGCACTCAACTAACATAGTCTCACTCAGTCACACACAGCCAAGCAAAGTACGCGAACTGGCCACTAGCTCCAACAGTTCAGCTCAGGTCGGGTTAACTGCAAGTCAAAGGTCGTGAGGTCGATCTCCCCCAGGGTAGGGATTTTATCCGCAAGCGCGGTTTTTACGAAAGGGTCGGGAGTCTTGACTTTTGACACCCCCGTACCCCCTACCGACCACCCCCCTCCGGGCTAGCCACACTCACCTGAACTGACTGTTCTTTAGCAATGGCGGTTAGACACCATATAATTATCACCGTCATCGTCAGTTTTTAGCATCATTCCGCGTGTAGTCCGCCTCCATGACGTCATATACGCCAGCAAAACGGCGAGTGCTCTATAACCATAAACGAATCATAAAAAAGCAATCAAATAAATTACTGGTTGTCAACGACGCTAATTGCATACGGCGGGAGTGCGCTGGGTTGAATGGGTTGACTGATGGACTCGTGCACCTATATCTAGGTCAGGGTTAGGGTTAGGGTTATATATAGGTCCATGGGTTGACTGATGGACTCATGGACCTATATGTAGGTCAGGGTTAGGGTTGGACTTAGGGTTATATATAGGGCCATGGGTTGACTGATGGACTCATGAACCTATATATAGGTCAGAGTTAGAGTTAGGGTTAGGGTTATATATAGGGCCATAGGTTGACTGATGGACTCATGGACTTATATAGGTCAGGATTAGGGTTAGGATTGTATATGGGTCCATGGGTTCACTGATGGACTCATGGACCTATAATTATATAGTTCAGAGTTAGGGTTAGTGTTATATATAGGTCCATGGATTCACTGACGGACTCATGGACCTATATATAGGTCAGGGTTAGGGTTAGGGTTATGTATAGGGCCATGGGTTGACTGATGCAACAAGCTCTGCCGACGACTCCAGTGGCAGGTGGAGCGGGGCAACGCCCCTGTGTCACGGTACGACCCATGTCGGGTGGCGGGCGGCTGGGTGAGCCACTCAACCGTGTCACGATAACTCACTTGATCCGGAAACACTTGGCTTTTTGTGGCGGAAGCGAGCAGTGTTGGCCCGAGGCTTCCAAGCCACCGCACGTGACGGTTTGGGCTCTGCTAGCCACCGTCTGGGCGCGGGTTTCCTTCAACCGAATCAACGGGGACGGTGTGCGCTGGCCCCTCCAGGAAAGGGACCTCGACAAGTGCAGGTGCGCCTCTCTTGTCTACAGCCACAGACGTTTAGAGCGCTGGGCGGCGGCTCCCGTTTTTCAAATCACAAATGACAGCGGGTTTTCTCGACAAGGCTCGTGGTGTATAGTTATTAATCATTAAAGCGTGTCCTTTGACGAACAGGAACCATCAGTCGCGCGGGTCACTGCACCGGTGAAGCCACGTGCATGCGTGTGACAAATGTCTCTGGACTGAGGGAGGAAGAGCTGTGCGCGAATCGCGTGAATAACGTTTAAAGGCACACTGCTATAAAAAAATTCCTTCGGATGAGACCAAGATCTTGTAGTCGATGTCAGAGTTCGGAGGATGTCTCTGGAGTGATGGAGGAAGAGCTGTACGCGAATCCCGCGAATAACATTTAAAGGGACACAGGTAGCAACTTGTCTTTCGGATGAGACTATAAAGCGAGGTCCCCCCGTGTGTATCCGCATGCAAACAGATCACATGCGCACGTTAAAGATCATGTAGTCCATGTTAAAATGAGGTGGATTAAAGTCTCAAGTCTGTTTGCTGCTCGTTTTAAATTGTGTAAATTAAACTTTGTATAGTCAGTACATATTATGCTCGTGTGTGCGAATGCCTCTCTCTCTCTCTCTCTCTCTCTCTCTCTCTCTCTCTCTCTCTCTCCTCTCTCTCTCTGTTGTGCGTGTATGCGCTTAGAATAGTCACTACGGACAAGATACTCGGCTTTATAAATACTTTTTTTTAATTATTATTATTAGGGAAACACGAAAATAACCTAGGACGCACTAAAAGTGTCGGAGTCTTCATAACGTTAAGTTGGACACTATCCGCAAGAAGAACCTGTGCAATTGTAGGCTAAGGGTGACTTTCAAATAATGATGAAGTGATGCTTAATGTCCTCAGATGTCAGTTGACATATTAGGGACAAGTTGAGACCAATGCCGAAGCATGGTTCAATAATTCTTTACGTCCACGGAAACCAGAAGGCTCGTTAGGACGGACAGCTCAGGACGGCCACCTCGACTCTCACACAGCTCCTGAACTATGTCTTTCAGATGATGATGATGATGAAGTGATGCTTTATGTCCTCTGATGTCAGTTGACATATTAGGGACAAGTTGTGACCAATGCCGAAGCACGGTGCAATAATTCTTTACGTCCACGGAAACCAGAAGGCTCGTTAGGACGGACAGTCCAGGACGTCCACCTCGACTCTCACACAGCTCCTGAACTATGGCCTTTCAGAACGGACGGTCTCCTTTTTATTCTGCAAAGGCTATAGTGTGGGCAGGTAACCCTCAAAGGTAGGCTAAGTTTGCAAATAAATAAAATAACAGAGTTGCCGGCCCTGGCTCCCCTCTCCTCTCGAGTCCCGCCATTTGGTATTTTCACTACTGCGAAAAGAAGAGAGAGAGAGAGGGTAGAGGGGGGAGGGGGGGGGGGCGAGGGAAAAATATTTCATGGAGATTCCTCCAACTTTCTGGACGGATCTGTGAGTAAGGAGAATAGATGGGTTTTACAACTTTACTTACGCTACGCCGCCTCAAACTACCCGTATCAGTTTCTTTTAAATCTTCCCTGAAAACTTTTCTCTTAAAAACAAACAAAAAAACGACGACAACAACAACAAAAACTTTCTTCAGTCCCATTGCCCTGATATACAACTCTCTGTCTGTCTGTCTGTCTGTGTCTTTGTCTCTGTTCCTCTGTGTGTGTGTGTGTGTGTGTGTGTGTGTGTGTGTGTGTGTGTGTGTGTGTGTGTGTGTGTGTGTGTGTGTGTGTGTGTGTGTGTGTGTGTGTGTGTGTGTGTGTGTGTGTGTGTGTGTGTGTGTGTGTGTGTGTGTGTGTGTGTGTGTGTGTGTGTGTAAATTATATATATATATACCGGCAGTGTCTTTGGGAATCGAGTTATCAGTTGCAACCAGTTTTCACGCTTTGTTCAAATTGCCCGGCACATCCGAGCCAGTTCCATATCTGTGTGATAGAAGAGGCGGACGTCCTGGGCTCAATGCCCTGGGCTCCCTGCCATGGGTTCCCTGTCCTGGGCTCCCTGTCCTGGGGTTCCTGTCCTGGGCTTCCTACCCTGGGCTGCCTGCCCTGGGTTCCCTGTCCTGGGCTCCCTGTCCTGGGCTCCCTGTCCTGGGGTTCCTGTCCTGGGCTGCCTGCCCTGGGTTCCCTGCCCTGGGCTCCCTGTCCTGGGCTCCCTGCCATGGGTTCCCTGTCCTGGGGTTCCTGTCCTGGGCTCCCTACCCTGGGCTGCCTGCCCTGGGTTCCCTGTCCTGGGCTCCCTGTCCCTATAGTCCTTACGGTCCCTGTGGACGTCAAGCAATGTTGGAAGAAGAGCCAGTTCCCACATTCCAAGTTGAGGATGGCAAGACATGACTGACTCTTGCATCAGTTCGTGGGCCGGTTGGAGTGTGCAAAGTCAGTGTCAATTCCATCCTTTGGGTCACGCAGAGTTTTCGAACGGAACGGTCTTTTCTCTCATAGCAGAGCGGAATCAGCCTTGCTGTGCTGTGGTTTGGGCACTGGCCTTGCTGTGCTGTGGTGTGGACACTGGCCTTGCTGTGCTGTGGGCACTGGCCTTGCTGTGCTGTGGTGTGGACACTGGCCTTGCTGTGCTGTGGTTTGGGCACTGGCCTTGCTGTCCTGTGGTGTGGACACTGGCCTTGCTGTGCTGTGGTGTGGACACTGGCCTTGCTGTGCTGTGGTGTGGGCACTGGCCTTGCTGTGCTGTGGTGTGGACACTGGCCTTGCTGTGCTGTGGTGTGGACACTGGCCTTGCTGTGCTGTGGACACTGGCCTTGCTGTGGTGTGGTGTGGACACTGGCCTTGTTGTGGTGTGGACACTGGCCTTGCTGTGGTGTGGACACTGGCCTTGCTGTGCTGTGGTGTGGACACTGGCCTTGCTGTGCTGTTGTGTGGACACTGGCCTTGCTGTGCTGTGGTGTGGACACTGGCCTTGCTGTGCTGTGGTGTGGACACTGGCCTTGCTGTGGTGTGGACACTGGCCTTGCTGTGCTGTGCTGTGGGCACTGGCCATGCTGTGGTGTGGGCACTGGCCTTGCTGTGCTGTGGACACTGGCCTTGCTGTGCTGTGGTGTGGACACTGGCCTTGCTGTGGTGTGCACACTGGCCTTGCTGTGGTGTGGTGTGGGCACAGGCCTTGCTGTGCTGTGGTGTGGGCACTGGCCTTGCTGTGGTGTGGGCACTGGCCTTGCTGTGCTGTGGACACTGGCCTTGCTGTGGTGTGGGCACTGGCCTTGCTGTGGTGTGGACACTGGCCTTGCTGTGGTGTGGTGTGGGCACTGGCCTTGCTGTGGTGTGGACACTGGCCTTGCTGTGTTGTGGTGTGGACACTGGCCTTGATGTGCTGTGGTGTGGACATTGGCCTAGCTGTGCTGTGGTGTGGACACTGGCCTTGTTGTGCTGTGGTGTGGACACTGGCCTTGCTGTGCTGTGGTGTGGTCACTGTTAGTGAATGGCCGCCGACACGCCGATCCAGCCAGTCGTGAAGATGGCCTGTCTGATGGAAGAGAGCGTCATCGATGTAGACGATGAACGCCACCATCTCTGCACCATAGATAGTTGTTTGGCCATACTGATGTATCTGGCCTCAGATAGCTGTCTGGCCACACTGATGTATCTGGCTTCAGAAAGCTCTCTGGCCATACGGGTGTATCTGGCCTCATACAGCTGTCTGGCTATATGGGTGTATCTGGCCTCAGATAGCTGTCTGGACATACTGATGTATCTGGCCTCAGATAGCTGTCTGGCCATGCTGGTGTATCCGGCCTCATATAGCTGTCTGGCATTGCTGGTGTATCTGGCCTCAGGTAGCTGTCTGGCCTTGCTGGTGTATCTGGCCTCAGGTAGCTGTCTGGACATACTGATGTATCTGGCCTCAGATAGCTGTCTGGACATACTGATGTATCTGGCCTCAGATAGCTGTCTGGCCATGCTGGTGTGTCTGTCCTCAGGCAGTAGTCTAGTCACACTGGTGTGTCTGGCCTCAAACAGTAGTCTAGCCACACTGGTGTGTCTGGCCTCAGGCAGTAGTCTAGCCACACTGGTGTGTCTGGCCTCAAACAGTAGTCTAGCCACACTGGTGTGTCTGGCCTCAAACAATAGTCTAGTCACACTGGTGTGTCTGGCCTCAAACAGTAGTCTAGCCACACTGGTGTGTCTGGCCTCAAACAATAGTCTAGCCACCCTGGTGTGTCTGGCCTCAAACAGTAGTCTAGCCACACTGGTGTGTCTGGCCTCAGACAGTAGTCTAGCCACACTGGTGTGTCTGGCCTCAAACAATAGTCTAGCCACACTGGTGTGTCTGGCCTCAGGCAGTTGTTTTAGCGGCGGCCGTGCTGACAGCATCCACAAGTTTCGCTCACTTGATATCTGGCAAGGGAACCTATGCACGGCCTACACAATTCACGGGTCACTGGCCGCAGAAGCTGCACCTCACTGAGATCGTTATCGTGGCCTCATCATGCAGCTGCACGAAGCATCCGGCAGTTGAAATGACAGTCAGTGACAGACTCAGTCCGCGCCCCGGAGGTGAAATGGATGCGGGGTAGTGGTGGTGGGGGGTGGGGGTGGGGTGGGGGTGGGGGGGGGATCAGGAAAGGGGGGGGGGGAAGCCCTACATTCTAACGACCCGCAGAATGATTCAGTCACCATCGTCGTGAATGGCTTTTGAGAGCTGGGACGAACGTTATAAATGAACAGATCAGAAGAATGATGCTTACGCCACCGACTTCACCATGATTTCGGAATACAAGGCACGGCCTTTAAATGATTCTCATCCTACATCCTACCTTACAAACCGCACTCAGTCTGTCGGCATGCACTGCCACAACTCTGAGCCAGTTCCCATCTCTTTCGGTGTTCCACAAGGATCTGTGCTTGGACCTGCTGTACTCTTTGCTCTTTACACAACTTCTCTTTCCACCCGTCACAGAAAAGCGCTCTGTCCTTTACCACTCATACGTTGGTGACTCGCAGCTCCAGAAACAGGCGCCCCCCCCCCCCCCCCCCCATCAAATCCCCCCCTCCTCCTCTCCATGCACAAGTGTGTTAACTGATGACCTTAAAACTTGGATGACAGTCACTGACTGAACTGAAAGGCAACAATGACAAGGTAGAATATCATGTCTAGGCTTTTCTCTTCTTCCGTCCCAGACTACAATTATGGAGTGAATCTGTTCCCTTGTCTGACTGTCATAAACTTTTGAGTTACACTCGACTGACACTTGACCATGAAAACTCACATATTCATTCTGGTACGCTGAGATAATTTGGACTCCGTCGCATTAGTTCCGTCCGTCATCTTCTGTCCACAGATGCCACAAAACCCCATCTCTGCCTCAGTTTGTTCTGTCACGCCTTGACTACTGCAGTTCTCTCCTGTCCGGCTGCCCTCAGTATCTCATCTTAAACAAACTGCTATAAGTTCAAAGCAACGCTGCTCGCCTTGTCCTGAGAGTTCCCAAAAACTGATCATACTTGTCCTCATCTTGTTTCGCTGCCCATTGTTCACGAATACAGTACAAACTCTCTCCTCTGTGCTACAACTGCCTCTGCCGGACCACCCCAGGCGGTCAACGCCGTCGGAGACTGAACTCCATGTTTACTCACGGACAAACCAACTCGCCAGCTACGCTCGGCTTCTCCTGATACTTTCATTTTGGGCCACGGTCTTCCCCCGTGCCGCCGCGCACCAAGGCCATCCTAGTGTTTAAAATGGACGGGCCGATGGTGAACACGCACTCGCTTGGTCAGAGGTCAGAGGTCAGAGGTCTTTTTCTTATGCGGCAGTGTCTGGCTGGAGCAGTATCCCTTGCAAAGTTAGATCGTCAAACACACTCAGTCACGTCATTAAAATCAGCTTTGAAATCTCACCTCTTCAAGCTATCGTACTGATGGAAGAGAGCGTCATCGATGTGGCAGCAATCAGTTTCGGACGTGCAAAGCAGTTTACTGTCCCAACCGTAGTAGCGGCTAAAAGTCACGAAGGGAGTTTCCAAAAGAACAAATCAGATTAATGACAGATCGATAAACTGGTAACACACACACACACACAACACACACACACACACACACACACACACACACACACACACACACACACACACACACACACACACACCACTGACTGACTCTGACTGACACGGCCACACCACACCACACACACACACACACACACACACACACACACACACACACACACACACACACACACACACACACACACACACACACACACACACACACACACACAACACACACACACACACACACACACACACACACACACACACACACACACACACACACACACCACCACACACACACACACACACACACACACACACCACACACACACCACACACACACACACACACACACACACACACACACACACACACACACACACACACCACACACAACACACACACACACACACACACACACACACACACTGACTACACACACACACACACACACACACACACACACACACACACACACACACACACACACACACACACACACACACACACACACACACACCACACACACACACACACACACACACACACACACACACACACACACGCACGCACGCACGCACGCACGCACGCACGCACGCACGCACGCACCACGCACACACCCACACACTCACACCACCACGACTACCACCACCACCATCAACAACAACAACTGTCCGGCTGAGGTGACCATGTGTGGTTGACAGGACACTTAAATCCAATTACTAATTACCACTAATCACAACACAAATGAATGCTTTCATACTACAGATGAGACATCGTGGATTCAGAACCTCATCTGCAAAATGTAATATTCTTAAAATTGCTAAAACGAGTAGCGTCCCTTGAGCTATCGTCCTCCAATATATTTCCTGAGACCTATTTGAAGTATTTCGACGATGAAGATCTTGACATGGAACATCAACGGCATCAGGTCTAATAAAAGGTGTCTGAAGGATGTTCTTGACTCGCTGGACGCAGACATCATCAGTTTGCAGGAAACCAAGATCACTCGTAAGTTTGTGTGCACGAACTTGGATACATCATTACATACATGTCACTTGTCAGTTGTATTCGGCTTGGCAAGGCTAAAACTGAAAGGACATTGATTAGGCCTCCCATTCGAAATGGAAACATCTGATTGTACAATGTTTAGTGTTGGATTTTGTTTAACAGTTACAGTGCCATGCAGGGTAAAGTTTCCCGACAGACTGATTTATTACAGTGCATTTTTCTTTTACTGTTTCAGAACGTAAAAAGAAACGATGCCAGTGCATCAAAATTCAAATCTGGTACAGTTCCGTTATTAAAAGCCACTCCTCACAAAATTATTGTGAGGTTGTGCTGACAAGACAATAAGTTGTGCAGTTCACAGTTGTGTTGCAGTCAACACAACTTCCAAAATACAACAGATCAATCGCGAGCAAGTGCTATATTTAATAGTATAAAAAATTAATTAAACAAATGCTCATAATTATTGCAATTTCTTGGAAGTATATAATTTATTTAAATACATTAACCAAATGTGTGTGTGTGTGTGTGTGTGTGTGTGTGTGTGTGTGTGTGTGTGTGTGTGCATGCATATGTGTGTGTGTGTGTGTGTGTGTGTGTTGTGTGTGTGTGTGTGTGTGTGTGTGTGTGTGTGTGTTTGTGTGTGTGCATGCATTTGTGTATGCATGTGTGCGTGCATGTGTGTATGTGCTTGAAATCTTAAACAAAGAGAAAAAAGACGGTGCATAGTGCCTTACATGTATGAAATGCTTTAGTGGCTGATACTTTAATAGTATTAGTAATTATAAAATTGTTATTTTTTTAATTTATGCTGGATCCCATGATGAAGGACCACCCAACCTAAGACCACTGAAAATCTGAGTTTTGGGTGGCCTAAGTAAAAAGGAGAGTTCCACTGTATTTGCTTTAGTGAGCTTCCCTTTAAGTTTAAAACTAATAACTGTTGTGTTGTTGCAGGTGACATGCTGGATGAGCCCACTGCCATAGTGGAAGGCTACAATGCATACTTCAGCTTCTCACGCAAAAGATCAGGATACTCAGGTACTGGTAGTGGTACATCTGTGATCATATGCAGCAATGGTTTTAATCAAACCACACTTCTTCTTAACAAGTACAAGTACATTCATCACCGAAGAACATCTTGTTGAAAAAACAAAAGCAAATCTCAA
Source organism: Alviniconcha marisindica (assembly GCA_018857735.1). Classification (NCBI taxonomy): domain Eukaryota; kingdom Metazoa; phylum Mollusca; class Gastropoda; family Provannidae; genus Alviniconcha; species Alviniconcha marisindica. The sequence continues at coordinate 314,874 of JABMCL010002498.1, read as the reverse complement.
CTTATAAAAATACAAGTTAACCCCTCTTGGGTGGGGGGTGAGGAAAGAGGAGAGGAGAGAGAGAGGGGGATGGGGGGGGGGGGGGGAGCATTGATAAACTCAATGAGCAAGCAAGAGCTTTGTTTTAAGACAGAAAAATATTGTGGATATAATATATATATATATATATATATATATATATATATATATATATATGATTTCTTTTATAATAAACTTTGTAACTTCTTTTAATCTGATGACTTCATCAGGAACAGCCAATTTCTGCCGAGATGCTGTCACCCCCACAGCGGCGGAGGAAGGGCTGAGTGGACAGCTGGTCAGCCAGTCAGAAGGCTCCATTGGTTGCCCAGGCAACGTGGCTGAATTTAAAAGTGAAGAACTCCTGTCACTGGATAGTGAAGGGAGAGCAGTCATCACGCAGCATGAGATAGAGTAGGTTGCAGAGATTTGTGTGTAATGTAGGACTATAGCAGTCATCACGCAGCGTGAGATAGAGTAGGTTGCAGAGATTTGTGTGTAATGTAGGACTATAGCAGTCATCACGCAGCGTGAGATAGAGTAGGTTGCAGAGATTTGTGTGTAATGTAGGACTGTAGCAGTCATCACGCAGCGTGAGATAGAGTAGGTTGGAGAGATTTGTGTGTAGTGTCGGACTGTAGCAGTCATCACGCAGCATGAGATAGAGTAGGTTGCAGAGATTTGTGTGTAATGTAGGACTGTAGCAGTCATCATGCAGCATGAGATAGAGTAGGTTGCAGAGATTTGTGTGTAATGTCGGACTGTAGCAGTGGTCTTTCATGAAAATGGGCACGCTGTTCAAAGCAGTTGGTGGTGCAGAGCAAGAGCACTGGCTCTCAAAGGCCAAAGTTAAGCACGATTGAGTGTGGTCACCAAATCGATGGTTGACCGTTAATGTTATGTGCTAGGCTTTGCACCTGCCCTGAAATTTCTCTTGAGTTGAGACCACATATGTGCATTAAAGATCTTGTAGTCCATGTCAGAGTTCAGTGGATTATGGGAACATAAAAATAACCCAGCATGTACTAAAAGTGTCAGAACCATCAGAGTGTTGAAGTTGGACACTATGGAAGAAGAAGAAGCAAGCAGGTGATGATGTTACATGATGCAACATTTTGGGACCTCTGGCTTAGCAGCTAAATGGGATTTGGAGGTCAAAATTTTATGATGATGCAGATTGAATTCATTTGGTGGAATAGACAGAGAGCAGAATGGATCCTGAAAAGCGCTGTTCAACTGTGTGAAATAATCTATCTATCTGTCTATCTATATCAAATTTTCTATTACAGACTGGAAAAGTATTGTTGCATTGCGTATTGTGACTCCAATTGCAGACTAGATGGTGGGGTCACTGGGAGCCTGGTGATCATCAACGTGTATGTGCCCCGTGCTACTGAGCGAGATGATCGCTGGACCTACAAGCAGCGCTTCCTGGCTTTGCTGCAGTCGCGGGCAGAGAGCTTGCTGCGTGATGGGAGGTACAGTCAATACAGCGGTGATGAATGTTTGTCTTGTTGCGTGATGGGAGGTACATTCAATACAGCGGTGATGAGTCTTTGTCTTGTTGCGTGATGGGAGGTACAGTCAATACAGCGGTGATGAATGTTTGTCTTGTTGCGTGATGGGAGGTACAGTCAATACAGCGGTGATGAGCGTTTGTCTTGTTGCGTGATGGGAGGTACAGTCAATACAGCGGTGATGAGCGTTTGTCTTGTTGCGTGATGGTAGGTACAGTCAATACAGCGGTGATGAATGTTTGTCTTGCTGTGTGATGGGAGGTACAGTCAATACAGCGGTGATGAGTCTTTGTCTTGTTGCGTGATGGGAGGTACAGTCAATACAGCGGTGATGAGCGTTTGTCTTGTTACATTCACTGGGTGTGTTGGTCATCCTGGCTTGTTGCTGAAAAGGAAGGTTCTTGTAAACCTGCTGTTGATTTTGAGCTTTTGTGTGTGTGTGTGAGTGTGTGTGTGTGTGTGTGTGTGTGTGTGTGTGTGTGTGTGTGTGTTTGCACCATAATCTGCTATCTGTTTAAATCTGAAAATGAAAATTCAGCTCTATCATCCAGCACACACAGAGACATAATTCAGTTTGGTTTGTTTGAAGATGGTATCTATGTGTTCAGGAAAGCCCATACATACTCCACTCCATCTCAGAAGTTTCCCCAGTGTTGCCTTTGAAGCTTTGTTGCCTTTGAAACAGTTCCAGTGTTGATGTGATCGTGTCATTGTTGCTTCCCCCTTTCAAGGACGATCATTGGTCGCATCCTCTGTCTGCACGTCTCTCCTCCAGGCAGGCAGTGGTGTGATGTCCTTGGTCTTGTGTCTGCAGGTAGGGACTCAAGCTCCTCAACACTGAAGGTCTTCTGAGACACAAACCACCTGTGATGGGTAGGGGCCTTCAAAACTTAGGGTTAGGGTTTGTTTGCACATAACATGATTATACTGTGATGCTGCAGTGAATATTAAGAAGGTAAAATGGTCGGTGTGCTGCATGCAGAATATCTGCAGGGAGTGCCACCGTATGTTACAAATGTTTGTAGATAACATCAGTTTTAGTTGTGAAACTGAATGGGGGTATTTTATTATTTCAAGTGAAAATAAAGACAGTACTAATAATATTGGTGTGGTATTTTTCAGGCATGTGATCATACTGGGAGACATCAACACCACCCACAAACGCTTGGACCACTGCGACCCCTCCACTGTGGTATGTCCTTCACCTTTGAACTCACTAGGCGCTGCCACCTCTCTGCAGCGGCCTTCACCCCCAACAGCTATGGAGATGCGGGTAAAATTGCCGCAAGTTCCAGCGGAAGCGTGCAGACTTTGCGTTTGGTTTAAAACAAAGGTTGCCGTCGAGTCCTGTCAAGAATGCAGATGCTGGGCAGCATTTCCTCTCAGTACGTGCTGAGGCGATGGACTTCTGAAAGATGCCACAGTGCAAGCTGCCTCAGTGTGGCCGTCAGAAAGGAAGCCAGACCCTCAATTTAGAGACAAACAGAATTACACCAGTTGCTTCCCTTCCACTGAAAAAATCAAATGAATACCAGGGTTAGTGGCAGTCAGCTCAGCATGCTGGTTTCAGAGTAGCACAGATGCAGCCTCTTGCAAGGAACTCCTTTAGCTGAGGTTGTGTTCATGAGGAAGTAATTCAGAGATGTGCCACACAGCCAGACCACTTGCTCTCAATAGTCCAGTTAAGCCTGGTTGAGTATGGTCACCGCACGGATGGTTGACAGCTGTGCGCTAGGCTTCACACCCGCCCTGAGATTTCTCTGGGGTCAAATAATTCTGTACAGACTCTACAAAAGTCCTTCATTTGAGACTATAAACCAAGGTCCCCCTGTGCATACATATATATATACATATTATATACAAAAAATCATACACGCATGTTAAAGATCCTGGAGTCCGTGTCAGAGTTGGGTGCACTATGGAAACACTGAAACAGCCTCATGCACTAGAAAAATGTGTGAAGTGCAGTGTGTGCTCCAGTGAAGACCAGCATTAGTTATGAAAGTGATCAGTAATAATAATAATTCAGATGGTCCCAGCACACTTTTTTCTTGTATTTCAAGTGTGTAGTACAAACCAGCCCACAATGGAGACTGTGTGCTAATTGTCAAGCATCAGTTATTTCTGTTGATAAGAAGCAGTTCCTGTGGTCCTGGAATGTAGGGATGTCAGTAAAGTGATTTGGAGCTGAAATCCAAGTGGTCAGATGTCCAGCCTATGTACATTGTAAGCTACTTAGGGTCACCGTTTGAAGGGAGTTGCCTCTGACATGTACAGTTGCTTGTACTGATAACAGTCACAGCTTTTCAGAACAGGCTGGACATGCATGGGATATGTATATATATATAGACACAGTACAGACACAGTATTTAAACAGTACTTTGTATAAGCGGTATTTGATCTCAAGAAAACCAGCCTTCTCTTCTTAGAACATGATTTGTCCAACAGGAAGAGAGATCAAAATAAAAAAGTAATTTAGCTTCCTTTGATTTTAATAAATCAGTTTTTGAATGGAGTTTCGCAAAGGACTGGTTGTACATAACACCGACAGCTGTCTTAGTTTGCCAAGTTGCGTGCAATGCCTTCAATAATGGGCACAAAAAGATGTCGCCTGAGGACCAGGGTCACAGAGGCTGCGGGTAACTTTCAGGGCCAGCTGTGGCACTTAAATGTAACATCCTGCTGACCATCACGGACATGACAGGATCTTAGTTTGAAAATAAATTCAACAGAGCATTGTAAAACAAAATGCTCAATCTGAGTTTGTATTTTGATCTCTTTTACAGCTGGAGAAAATAAATTTGTAAAATAAAGTGCTCAGGCTGAGTTTGTATTTTGATCTCTTTTATTGGCTGGAGAAAATAAATTAAATGGAGTATTGTAAAACAAAATGCTCAGTCTGAGTTTGTATTTTGGTTTCTTTTACCGGCTAGAGAAAATTAAATTAAACGGAGCATTGTAAAAGAAAATGCTCAGGCTGAGTTTGTATTTTGATCTCTTTTTCTGGCTGGAAAAAGGCGGACCTGACCTTCTTGGACAAAACCAGGCTGGTTCTTGTAAAGGAGTTCTCCCTAAGACAGTTGCACTGCAGTCTTTATTTTTCTCTGCTCTCAAGTCTTGCTTTGCTTCATGACAGGAGTTCCTTCGAATCGACAGTCGGCAGTGGATTGATCAGCTCCTCCGCCCAGAAGATCGCGACCCTGACCTTGCTCCTATTGCGGACAGAGCTTCTTTTGAAGGCATCTTGCCGGACACGGAGGGAAGCCATTTTATCGATACGTTCCGCTTCTTCCATCCAGAGGAGACTGAGGCATACACCAACTGGAGCACCGTCACATCCGCCCGGGAGACTAACTACGGGAAACGTTTGGATTACATTTTTGCCGACACAGGCCTACAGGACTACCTGGTGGACTGTTACCTCCTGCCCGACGTTGAGGGCTCTGACCACTGCCCTGTAGTCTTGGACCTTCGATGTCGGCCCATTCCAGCTAAGAAGTGCCCTTCCCTCTGCACAAAGCTGATGCCAGAATTCCAGGGCAAGCAGCAGAAACTGCTCAGCTTCTTCTCGAAGTCGAGCAGGACCAGGCCTGCTGAGGGCACAGGGAAAGTGACAGGTGATGCTGAGAAAAGCAATGACCTGGAAACAGATTTGTGCCAAAACTTGGAGGCTGGTGAAAAAAATGAAACATCGAGCTCCCAGTCTTCAGCAGGTGTGCCATCACCGCCCAGCACACCATCATTGACATCATCACAGCTGGACAGGAAAGCTGTCCAGGGCGAGCCGAGCCCACAGAAGGGGAGCTTGAAGAGAATGTCGTCACACGAGGCGAGCAATTCTCTCCCCAAGAAGAAAAAGATTGGTAAGGGAGACAACACCAGTGCAGCACAGAGCAAGAGTGGTAAGCAGTCCAGTCTGCTCAGTTTCTTCCAGAAGCCCCAGTCCTCTGCTGTGTCCAGCGATTGTGTCAAGGAAGGCGGTTCCATCTCTGCTGTGTCCAGCGATTGTGTCAAGGAAGGCGGTTCCACTTCTGCTGTGTCCAGCGATTGTGTCAAGGAAGGCGGTTCCACCTCTGCTGTGTCCAGCGATTGTGTCAAGGAAGGCGGTTCCAAGGACGCTGCTTCGGACCACAGGCAAAGGGATGGAGGGGGGGACATGCAATCATCTTCAAAAATGAAATCCTCCCCACGAAAGGATTCTCCAAACAAGACTGAAACTCCAGCGTCATCACCCTCCAAGTTTTCGCTTCCCTCACCGACTCTGATCCCTTCCACTTCCAGGCCATCCGACTGGACCAGCAGCACTCCTGAGGGCAGCAAACTGTCTGTTGACAAAGAAAGTGAATCATTACGAGAGAGATTCGCGGGAGGAGGGGATAAAGACCCCAGGAAAACCGTGACGGAAGACTGCTCAGCGAGCGCAGGCAAACCCAGGGCCAGCTGCCTGTGGAAGGGCCTGCTATCGGGCCCCCCGCCGCCCCCCGTCTGCAAGGGACACAAGGAGCCGTGCGTGCTGAGGACGGTGAAGAAGGCGGGCCCCAACCGGGGCAAGCAGTTCTACGTGTGCGCCAGGCCGGAGGGGCACAGCACCAACAAGGAGGCGCGCTGTGATCACTTCCAGTGGATCACCTACAGCTCTGCTGGCAGTGGGAGGAAAACCTGAAAGGACGGTTTTGTTGTTGCTGTTGTTGTTGTTCTTAATGTTTGGAACAGTTCATTGTTGTAGTCTGAATGTTTCCCATGGAAAATTTGGTCATGGTGACAGACTGGATGTAGCATTTTTTCTTGTCTGAAATCGCCCTGATATAACCACACTGGTTGATTGGGCGTAAAACACCAACTTACTTACTCTTGTTTGAAAGACTGGATACTGAGCTCACCACTCTCAGACAGAAGGTAGGGATGGGGGTGGGGGGGGGTAGGGTTAGGTGTCTGGACCAGGATTTGAGGGTTCAAATCCTGGTCCAGACACCTAACCCCCCCCCCCCCCCCCAGTCTGAGAGTGGTGAGCTCTTGATCACCCTCCAAGCCTAGCTCACTTTTTGTCAGCCCTCCTCCCAACTCTGCCATGATTGGTTCCACCACTGAAGGGGCACTACTTGTTTCCGTGCGCCCGTCTAGTGAAATCTCAAAATCTGGCGCGGTCAGTATCCTCTGTAACACGTGCAAAACGTTTGGGTCCTATGGCTGTGGAATAGTTTTGAAACACGAGTGTATGTATAAACATCAGGGCCATCTGCCCTGGGTTAAAAACATCCTTCCACCTCGGTTCTAACAATTTGGGTTTTAGTTGTGCTGCCATATGCATTGAGGGCGGCTATAAAGGAAATCCCTGATATAATTTGAGTTGTCCGTTACAAACTTACTGCCGTTTGAGCAACAGTTAGCTGCTTAGCCAGTCGGTTGTTGGAGACCTATGGCATAACCAATTGTGGCAGTGGTTGGAGGAAGGACGTCGTCAGCTTCTTTGGAGACGGCCATCTTGGTTTGCCGTTACCAATGAAGAGCAGAAAAAGGATGGCTCATTACAGAGAGATGCTAGTGCCATCCATGCCTGCCTTGTTGACGATGTCAAACACAGATTGTCACACAAAGCAGCAGTGCACATGGCCATGATTCTGCAACTGGTAAATGTCCATTTTTAAACAAACCAGACCGTAAACTGACTGGAAAAACTGCTGTGAATCTGGTTTTATATATATATATATATATATATATATATATATATATACATTATATACAAAGTGATACAGCCAGTGAGCCCTCAGGATGTCCCCCCCCCTTCAGGATGTCGCTTCCCCCCTCTGGAATGTCCCCCCGCCCCGCCAGGATGTTGCTTCCTCCCTCTGGAATGTTCAGGGATGTTGCTTCCTCCCTCTGGAATGTCCTAAGAGCATCAAGGAGAAGGACTCAGTTCAGTTTATTGGTTTCTCTCAAGACTCACTTCAGCAGGATAGTTGATTTGCTTGTGTCTGAAGTGTGCTCTTGCAGCTGTGTGTGTGATGTACATTGCCATAAATAGATTTTTTTTACAATGTATATATTTCTACATTTAACTACTTTGTAGAGTTGCACTTTTGTGTGTGTGTGGTGGGGTGTGTGTTAGAGGCTGTTTGTACCTTATTGGCATGAATGTTTTTGGTAGTTTTAGCTTGTGGGAGCCTACATGTATGCACTGTGAACACACAAGCTCTTGTATGGATGCGTTTATGCGCCATATGTAAAATGTTATTCATTCATTCCAGTCCTGTCAGAAGGGCATTTTGTTTGCATGGGGCGCCTGTTTAACATAGTACATACGCATGCTTGTAGCACATGAGACCTGGGTTATGTTTGGTCTTGTCCAACAGGTTAGGCATTGAACCCACCTCCGTGATACCCAGAAGATGGGGGGGGGGGGGGGGGGGGGCGAATGACTGTAACCGGGATTTGAACCCAATAACCTCTCATTTCCTGGGCCAGTGCACCTACAGGCTGAATGGTATCCATCAACAAATGTTTCAATGGTCTTTGACCCGGGTCAAGATCACAAACACTGAATAATAGACTGCTTAACTGGTAACTCTTACTGAAGGAACACTTGAAGCGATTGCACAGAGTGATGTCCCCTGAACATTAACCCCCAAAGTTCCAACCACAAACCATTTTCATAGTGAAGATGCCATGTAGTGCGGCGATTAATTGTTCTATAAAGGACACAAAACAGGCCCAGCAGAAAGGCTGCATCTTTCATCGATATGTCAAGTTGTTTTCTGTTCCATTTAAGTCTTAATCTAACATTATCCAATGAAAAATTAGCTGTTTGGAGATTGGAGAAAATTCAGAAATCAAAATCTTTTTTTTTTTTAAACTCCCAGTCGATCATGTTGGCTGTATCAGTATGAGCTGAAATCAAGTGTGAAATAAAAGATAGATATTTGCAGGTTCTTACAAGTATAGATGCACAATGTGCTAATGTGTGTGTCCGCCACTCATGTGTGTCAATGTGTGTGTGTTCACAGTAGTCAGGATGATCTCCCTGGCATTATTAATGTCATCATGGTTGTTTGAAAAATGATGTGTGAAGCATAGATGCAGTGTCTTGAAACTGTTGTAACATTAAGCCAGTCTGATATGATTACACTAACTACTGATAAAAGTTTTGTTGGAAAAAAATGCAATTAAGTTCAATAAATGTACAACAAACAACAGTGTGGTCAATGGTCATTCCAGGTAAAATTCTGTGCCCTGTTGAGAAGTGTCATGTTTCAATCAATCAAATAAATCTTTAAGTTCCCTATTATTATTATTCATCAACACACAAAGCATAAAAATTAAAATTGTCCTTTGACACATGGGCTGAAGGTATATATATATATATATCTCACTCTCACCTCCTCTCGCCGCCCTGGCTTCCTCCACCGACATACACCCGCAAACACATGCATAATGTTCGGAACATGCGTGCATCCATGCGCGCGCACACATGCACGCACGCACATGCTGAGACACGCGTGCGCACACACATGCACTTCATCACTTGAAACATATTCAACTGTCTCTTACGCATGCATGTCTGCCCGTTTCCTTCTTTCAACAACGGCAGTTCCCAGTGGACTGTTTATGTCCTCGTCCTTACTGCAGTGAAAAGCCACACATGGTTTTTGCTGTTTTGTTGGGTGTGTGTGTGTTGGTGCACTCTCTCTCTCACACACACCACACAAACTCAAACACTTTATTTTACAAGGACTGTAGTTTAGGTTCAGTCAAAACCTGTATATCCATTAGTCCATGCTAAGTTACTAATGAATAAGAGAGAGAGAGAGAGAGAGAATTACTTTTGTTTAAAGCAATAATGCTTTTCAGATTATTTGTTTGTATATATATATATGCTGATAAGATCTTATCAGCATATATATATACAAACATACTTCTGCTGACTGTTAGAGCACAAACACCATATAATTATATGACAGTGCCCGAAAGGGAGTACTTTCAGGGGACACAACTCTCTTTTGGCATCTTGAACAGGATTATTCAATGTCTGGTCAAGATGCACTGAATTTGCTCTTTTTGTTTCATTATCCATAGAAAATATTAACAAGACATAATTATTTCAATACAAAAACACATTTTTATTATAAGGAAGTGTTTATTTCTACAAATGTAAAAAGAAGATGAAAAAAGTGTACTTTGTGGACACGTTGAATATGATTCATGTTAATGTTTTTAAAAAATTAAATTTTAATGTAATGCTTTAGAGCAGTCAGAGAGATCATTTGGTACACAATGCATCATGAAACAATAATTTAGTACACAATGCATCATGATACAATAATTTAGTACACGATGCATCATGAAACAATCATTTGGTACACAATGCATCATGAAACAATCATTTGGTACACAATGCATCATGAAACAATCATTTGGTACACAATGCATCATGAGACAAACTATAAAATGTTGAAGCTGTATAATACACATGTTGCAAGATTCAAGAACATGTATTCTGAATAATGAAAAGAAATATGCCAATACTCAAGCTTTGTGAAGATGAGTGTTTTTTTCTTTCTATCTCTCTCTCCATTTGTGCGTTGCTGTGTATATTTTGATCAAGTACCAGTTGCCTCAAGATGTAATGTACAAATGCATAAACAGTCTTAAAAAAGAAGAACAACAACAACAAAACTTGCATATGAGAAAACATGAACAGATCATATAAATTGTATAAGTAACTAAAAACTTTATACTCTTTAGGTCACCCATGGGTGAGAAGTTTCTTCTTCCTTGTTTTTGTTAAGTGCAGAACCAGTCAGTATTTTCATACATAGCAACATGGCTGTGCTGTATCGATGAGAGAAGAAAAAAAACGAAAGCATAGGAAAATGTGTTTCTTCAAAGAAGCAATTTTTTTTTTTACATACACCATTAATTATTCATAACCAAAGCTGCCGTTGCACAGAGGAAAGATTGCATCAGTGCTTCGCAAAGGCTGAGATTCTGTTGTTTGAAACAATAGAAGAGTGGTGTAATACATTTTTGCTCTGTATGCAAGCACAGAAATTTACATTGAGAATTAATCATTATGAGAGCAACGTCACCCAAACTGTCTTTTCTGCAATAATCAGGCCTGAAGAGCTCTCTTATCAATACGCCCTGCGATGCTGCATTGGTTTGGTTCCTAAGGAAAGTGTGTGTGTGCGTGCGTGCATGTGTGGGTGTGCAGATGTGTGTGTATAACCATACAGGAATGTAAAAGGTATTACATATAGATGGATACATATATGGAGCCTGCACTTGTGCAGATGAAAATGAGAAGAGGCAAACTGGTAGGAGAGCAAGTAACGAGCAGAGCAATGAGCACAGCTACAGGCTTGTTGACAAATGAACAGCCCATCCTTTCTACCATACACTTCACAATGTCTCACCCTAAAGTTAAAAAATATATATGTGGAAGATTAATGTGCTCATTTCAAACTCCAGCATCCTTGACTTGCATTCTTTTTCACAATACATTATGTTCAGCAGCATAGGTCGTTGCTATGACCTCTGTGCTGTATCAAACACACACACACACACACACACACACACACACACACACACACACACACACACACACACACTATATCTGTACAGCACAATAAAATGAAATAAAATGTAAACCTAGAACAGTGTTAGAGGAACGCAGTGCTGTTTTACCAAAGGTTTGTGTGATGAACAGGTACACTGCAGTCCAGCCACTGCAAGGAAACATCCTCTGGTTCATTTTTGTTTGAATTTCCTTTCAACAGATAATCCGTGAAAGTTATTTACACACAAATGACATTTTATAGAAAACATATGCAATTACAAAAGCTAGTTATGTTTTAAAGGTCACTGGTAATAAGCAGCAAGTGCCAACTACCTTTAGATAGTTTTATGACCCCTCTTCCTCCATTTCCATTCTTATGCATTGAAACATTTGTTAGTAATTGGATTTTATGTCCTGTCAACTGCGCTGGGTCACCTAAGGACAAATGCATTGAAAAGATAAATGCCATTTATGTGACTGATAAATGAAACCCCAATTTTGCATCCCCCTGCCCCCGAAAAAAAAGAAGAAGAAAAAACAAGCTAACAAGAACAAAATGGTGTCATCAGCACATTGATCACACACTTTTATCTCCTCATGTACTCCACACCGCTGTCCAAAATGTTCTTGTCCGAGTCCTCCATGGAGGCTTGTGAGTGGCTGGTGTTGGCTGCAGACACGGGACTGTCCCGACCAGCGTCCAAGGGTGTGTAGCCGCGCTGCACCAGGTAGGAATAGATGGGTGGATCGGTGGGCTTCACGCGGCCCTGGGGGGCTGGCTGGCCCGGGTAGCGGGGCGGTGGATGGCCCGGCCCTGCGGCTGGCGGCGGGAGCTGCTGGGTCGGGGGTGCGGCTATGATGGGAACAAACTGACCCGGTGCCATCGGGTAGCCGCCCATATAGCCCATGGGTGGGTAGGCGGGGTAGGCCTGCATTCCAGGCTGAAGGGGCATGGTGCCGGGGGGGTACGCTGGCTGTGGTTTTGGACGGGCTGCCGGTTTTGGTGCAGCTGCATTTTGTTCCTCCTCTTCTTCTTCCTCCTCTTCCGATGACTGCCTTTCACTCTCCTCTTCTGAGCTTTCTTTGTTGTCGACGTCATCATCTTCTTCCTCCTCATCTTCAAGGTCCGATTTCTCTGTCTCGGTCTCAACCGCTTCATCGTAAGATGGGGGTTTGTGCAGGCGACTTGGCCGCACGCGAGGCTCTATGATGCGTTCCACAAACGTGTCCTGAAAGCACGGCAAAATGCAACTGTACTGCCACAACAGGACTGGTCCCAACTTCCACCCACACCCTACAAACACACCCACAACAAATCACCACCACCCCACAAACATCACCCACACCCTACAAACACACCCACAACAAATCACCACCACCCCACAAACATCACCCACACCCTACAAACACACCCACAACAAATCACCACCACCCCACAAACATCACCCACACCCTACAAACACACCCACAACAAATAACCACCCCCCACAAACATCACCCACACCCTACAAACACACACCCTGCATACAAAAACACCAACTCCTTATACACACCCACACCCTACAAACACACACCCTACATACACCCACACTCTACCCACACACACCCTTCAAACACACACCCTACATACACCCACACTCTACACCCACACACACCCCAACACACACACATACTCTACAAACACATCCCAACACACACGCATGCACGCACACACAAAGTATAAAACTGCATGGGTGAGATCTGTGTGGAAGAGTGCCATATAAAAAGTCCTTAGCAAAAGAAAAGAGCAAAACTTCCACAAGGTTGACTTGCCGTCCTGCCCCTCAGTGTGCAAACTTCCTGTAACTTTGGAGCAGTCACGCTGGCCCCTGACAAGGGTACGCTGAACCCACACAGCAGCCTTGCTTCCTTGGACAAAGACTACTACTGTACTAGCTCTGAAACTACTTTTTATCCTTGTACCACTTACCTGGGGGTGATCGTCGTCTGCCTGAACGTAGGAGTTGTTCTGTCTGGCAAAGTCTCTGCCACGGCCCCTCTGCCTCTCTCGTTCCCTCTCCCACCGTCTTCTGTCTTGCTCCATCAGGTACTTCTTGGGCGGTACATCGGACGCTGTACACAGACACAGCAGATAAATGCAAGCATAGGAACTGTTTATTAAAGGAACTCTCCTTTGGAGGCTAAACTTCTCCTGGGTTTAGAGAAGGTTAAATGAACCTGATCTGCATTAAAGGTTTTGTGACTGAATGTGCCATTGATTTTAAATGATTTTATAAGATTTTTATACTTTCCCAGACACGGTAACAAACTCTGTTTTCATGAGTTCTTCCTGCATTCTAGAATGACATCTCTGATAGGATAGTGGAACTTCCCAGTTTGTGTGTCACATAGAAATTATTTTTGACAGTGTTTATGTTTTTAAATCTGGACAGTGTGTTTGAAATAATTTAATTTTCCTAACTTTTTTTATATACTTTAATTTTTTTAAATCAGGAACAGCATAAAATACACAGAAATTCCCAAAACAAACAATGAAATGATGGCAAAATCATTTTGACATCATTACGATATTAAACATTTGACGTCAAGATTATGGAAAGGAGAAGGGAAAAACAGCTCTAGAAATAGTTACAGATGATAAAAATGACAAAACTGGAAAGAATGACTAGGAATATATACACAACAAGAGAACACGGGATAGGACATGTCTTCTTTTTGTGTCCCACCTTATTTTGTATTAACAGATGATAAATGCATTTTTTTCATGCGTTATTTTTTCCTATTGGAGTGAACAGCCCATTAAACCAAAGCAATAAAGAACTGAGAATGAAACAGTGGGGTCTATATTTTCATAGTTCTTTTCCTTTTTTCTCTCTCAAGATTATGCAATCAAAGCAGACAGATTTGGAGTTACACCATTTATCTTCAGAGGACCAAAATGAATGTTTCGCTCGATTCGCCAGAGACGGACAATGCAGATACTGGCTGATCTCAGCTGGAAAACCTGGGTGACCAGGTGGAGCGGTGGTGAAAGCTGCTACTACTACCTGTTGCGTAATGTGCACGTTTCTGGTGTGCAAGCAGCTGGTAGTTTTTTTGTTTTTGTTTTAATATTTTGTTTTTAATTTTTACTATTAGAAAATGGTGTCTGAAATATTTCCTGTAGTAGCATTGGATCAATACTCTTGAGAAAATTCATCACCCAACAATTTGCACCTCAGTCCATCGCTGAGCATGATTAGTAAACGTCTGCTACCAGTCTCATCCACTATAGTGAGGTACACTGCGCAATTAGGACTTATTTAAAGAAAGATATCAAATTACTCACACACCCATCAGTTAAGTCACCTAACTCCTACAGTTAGTCTTAAACTGGTGTATTTCAAAAGGGCCAAAGCTAAAATTAATGCTACAGAAAAATTGTACCCAAATCAATAAAAATTCGTGCCAAAAAGAATTATTTAGCCAAACTGCATGGACTAACTCAGTTAAAACATTAGCTGAAACAACAGACAAGATGGGGAGTGGGAGCTGTCCAACACATTCAAAAGGGAAGGAGGGACAGCAGAGATCTCATGCCATGAAAATTAAAGTACAAATTTGAAACTGGACTGATGTGTTAACACATTTTCATTGCCAATCATTTTCACATGATTTTTACCCTTGATTTTATTTTAGCAGCAGCAGGGGTGTGTGCATGTGGCGGTGGGGATGGGGGTGGGAGTGGGTGGAGGGGAGTGTCACTGCAAATCATCCTGTGGTGACCCTGTGTGGTTGAGGGGCCGCTAAAATCCAAGCGCTAATCAACTCTCAGTGGGCTGTCCCTGCGCGACCTGAAGGCATACTATACAACACAGAGCTGGGCGACCTGAAGGCATACTATACAACACAGAGCTGGGCGACCTGCAGGCATACTATACAATACAGAGCTGGGCGACCTGAAGGCATACTATACAACACAGAGCTGTGTGACCTGAAGGCATACTATACAATACAGAGCTGGGCGACCTGAAGGCATACTATACAACACAGAGCTGGGCGACCTGAAGGCATACTATACAATACAGAGCTGGGCGACCTGAAGGCATACAACACAGAGCTGGGCGACCTGAAGGCATACTATACAATACAGAGCTGGGCGACCTGAAGGCATACTATACAACACAGAGCTGGGCGACCTGAAGGCATACTATCCAACACAGAGCTAGGCAACCTGATGGCATACAACACAGAGCTGTGTGACCTGAAGGCATACTATACAACACAGAGCTGGGCGACCTGAAGGCATACTATACAACACAGAGCTGGGCGACCTGAAGGCATACTATACAACACAGAGATAGGTGACCTGATGGCATACTATACAACACAGAGCTAGGCAACCTGATGGCATACTATACAACACAGAGTTGGGCAACCTGATGGCATACTATACAACACAGAGCTGGGTGACCTGATGGCATACTATACAACACAGAGTTGGGCAACCTGATGGCATACTATACAACACAGAGCTGGGTGACCTGATGGCATACTATACAACACAGAGCTGGGCAACCTGATGGCATACTATACAACACAGAGCTGGGCTGCCAGAAACAGAAGAAGGAACTTTCTTTCTCTTCGGCAGCATCCAACCTGAACTCACAAAAACAATTGCCTCCAAGTATTTTACATGTCACACATAAAATTATGATTTCAAACATTATATATATGTACAACGTTAAATGTCTAAATACTGGCACACAGACTATTCTAGAAAATACAAAAAACAAAACAATTAAAAACAAAAACAAACCCAGACCCCTACCATCATCAAACACGCTGTCCCCATCTTCGCTGTCTCGTGCCATGTGTCTGCTGGGCTCCACCCGCCGATGAGGTTCCGCTCGGCCACGAGACACGTTGGATGCCCACACACCAGATGAGGTGTCACTCATCTTGCTCTTTGTCTCGTAGATGGAGGTTGGGGGTCTAAAGGTGGACAGCTGGTGTTGTTCCCATGGCTTGTTCACACCCTGCACAAGTCGTTCACTTGTTAGCGATTGAAAGGGAACATGACCGGGCAGGTTCTCTTACTTGTTACTGAATGGAAGGGAATGTGACCAGGCAGATTTATTTCCCTTGTTAGTCAGTGAAAGGGAACATGACCAGGTAGATTTTTCTCACTTGTCAGTCAGTGAAAGGGAACATGACCAGGTAGATTTTTCTCACTTGTCAGTCAGTGAAAGGGAACATGACCAGGTAGATATTTCTCACCTGTCAGTCAGTGAAAGGGAACATGACCAGGTAGATTTTTCTCACTTGTCAGTCAGTGAAAAGGAACATGACCAGGTAGATTTCTTTCCAGTGTTAGTCAGGAAAGGGAACATGACCAGGTAGATTTTTCTCACTTGTCAGTCAGTGAAAAGGAATATGACCAGGTAGATTTCTTTCCATTGTTAGTTGGGGAAAGGGAACATGACCAGGTAGATTTTTCTCACTTGTCAGTCAGTGAAAGGGAACATGACCAGGTGGATTTCATAGTGACCAGAAATACCTGAGGCAAATAAAAAGAAGGGATAAAAAATGTGCTGTGGTGGGGAAGAGGAGTGTAGAGGTGATCCATTCTCTCTCAAAAACAACCATTCACAATCACACAGCTGCATTCACTGTCTCGGTGTCAAACAACTGCATTCTGTGTTTCAGTGTCAAACAGCTGCATTCACTGTCTCGGTGTCAAATAACTGCATTCTGTGTCTCAGTGTCAAACAGCTGCATTGTATGTTTCAGTGTCAAATAGCTGTATTGTGTGTTTTAGTGTCAAATAGCTGTATTGTGTTTCAGTGTCAAATACCTGTATTGTGTATTTTAGTGTCAAATAGATGTAAAGTGTGTTTTAGTGTCAAAGAGCTGTATTGTGTGTTTTAGTGTCAAAGAGCTGTATTCTATTTCATAAGAGTCAAACAGCTGCATGCCTCATCTCTGTGTCAAATAGCTGCGTTTGTGTCAGTCTTTCTGGGTCAAATTGCTACATTGTTTCAGTTTTTCAGTGTCAAACAGCTGCATTCTGTGTTTCAGTGTCAAACAGCTGTGTTTCGTGTTTCAGTCTTTCAGTGTCAAACAGCTGCATTCTGTGTTTCAGTCTTTCAGTGTCAAATAGCTGCATATTTTATCTCAGTCTTTCAGCGTCAAATAGCTGCATTCTGTGTCTCAAGCAGATGAACCCACCAGGTAGCGCCGGTAACAGAAGATGATGCCGATGGCAACCAGGATGATGGTCAAGAGAAAAACAGCCCCAACAATGCCGATGGCAACGACGTTTTCCAGTTTTTCTCGGAAATATCCCCAGGTGTCCCCATAGTCATTTTCAAAGCCAGGGTTGTTGCCCGCTGCAACAAAGATAAAAAAATCAAAAAAATCAGTGACCATGCCAAACATTTTTCAAACCGGTGGGCCATCTACAAGGTAGTGAAAGTGGTTCATGGAAACCAGTCAGACAATCAGTGGAACCAGTCAGATACACTGCTGTCTATAAATACTACTAGAGCTCTGCTAGCAAACACCCTGTTCCCTTCCCCATCTAGAACACACACACACACACACACACACACACACACACACACACACACACACATACACACACACATACACCCTCTGTCTCTGTGTGTGTTGCATTTAGTTTTAGTTTTTTGAGTACAGGTCAAAACAAAATATCAGCCAGTATGTCTGACCGATTGCTGATTTTGTTTGTGGTATATATATATCTTAACTGGTAAAATACCAGAAATTACTGGTTAACACAAGCCCTGAATAGTGTGATCAGTGAAAACTTAGTGACTGGAGACAGAGAATGACGGTGAACAAGGTGAGTGGAATGGAAAACGACAGGCAAACGGTGCGCACGTCAGCTACCTGTGCAGTCTGACGGAGCTCAGTGCCGGCTCCACGCTTAGAGGGTGTTGGTGACAACTTACAGTGTTGGTGACAACTTAGTGTTGGTGACGGCTTACAGAAAAGTGGCGTGACAAAGACCTCAATGTCACAGAAGTGTGCTGGTGACAACTTACAGACAAGTGGCGTGACAGAGACCTCAATGTCAGAGTGTGTTGGTGACAACTTACAGTGTTGGTGACAACTTAGTGTTGGTGACAACTTACAGACAAGCGGCGTGACGAAGACCTCAGTGACATAGAGTGTGTTGGTGACAACTTACAGTGTTGGTGACAACTTACAGTGTTGGTGACAACTTAGTGTTGGTGACAACTTACAGTGTTGGTGACAACTTACAGACAAGCGGCGTGACGAAGACCTCAGTGACATAGAGTGTGTTGGTGACAACTTACAGACAAGTGGCGTGACGAAGACCTCAATGTCATAAAGTGTGTTAATGGCATCACGCCTCTCCAGCTGAAAGGACACAGTGTCGCCCGTGGTGACAAAGTCACGCTCGTTTGGCTTGTTCGGCGTATTGCAGTCATAGCCTTTCTGCACACACAAAGACAGCAGAACCGTTACGTTTTAGACTTGGTACTACTTGAACAGTGATTGCAGCACAGTTACTGCACACATTACATAAACAGTAACAACAGAGGTTGCAGCACAGCTATTGCACACAGTACATAAGCAGTAACACAGATGCCTCCACATGCCTTTTCTGATTCAAAGTCAGAGCAAAACCACACAGGCATAAATAACCTCATGACTAAATATATTCAGTCAACTAAAACTACATAAAATGATTCTGCTGTTTTAAACAATAGATTATAGACCCATGTTATACAGTTTTTACATGCTATTAAGTATTATAGTAGTATAGTTATACACAGTGAACTGATAACCAGAATGTTTACAGCAGTACAAAATACAGTGCAGCTGCACACACAGACACACACACACACTATATCACACACACACACACACACACAAACAGCAAGCAGGCAGAAATGAAGGTGCAAAGATGGAGAGGTACACACAGAGTTAGAGACAGACAGGTAGGCACACAGGCAGACACACTCACCAGCGTCCCCTGACCAACATCCCCATCATAGACAGCGAGGCGGACATCGCAGTCGCGGATGGTGGCGGCAACAATGGACAGGCGAATGTTGGTGTGGTCAAAGTTAGCAGTTGATTTGAGCGTCAAGGAGCAACTCTGAGGCCCCTGCTGTTCCTGTACTGCTCCATGGCCAATGACACGCACGGTCTGGCCGTAAATCTCTCTGACTGGGCCGTTGCAGTCGGCGTTGCTGTCCAAGTAGTCTGACAGTCAAAATCAGATACAAACATTGGATGAATGCTTGAGGAGCACTTGTAGTTTATGAAACAGAAAAAGAGCAGAAGCAGATGACATGTATTCTTCCCACACAGTTAGACCCATACAGGTCGACAGTTTTTATCACACAGTCACACCCATACAGGTAGACAGATAGTTTGTTTTTACCACACAGTCACACCCATACAGGTAGACAGATAATTTGTTTTTACCACAGGCACAGTCACGCCCAGGCATAAAGATAATACATGTACAAAGTCACACTCACACACAGTGACAATTGGACATGCACACAATCACACTCATGTGATACAGTGACATGTACACAGTCACACCCATAGTGACTGTGATCCACAGTGATATAATACATAGACCCACACTCACAGTAACAGTGATATAGTACACATTCACATCCATAGTAATAGTGATACACAGTGATATAGTGCACATTACACAGTCATACAAATACAGCAATACACACACACACTGTCACACCAGTACATAGTATTAGTAACAAGTAAATTGCACTCACACCTGCCACACCAGCACACAGTAACAAGTAAATTGCACTCACACCTGCCACACCAGCGCACAGTAACAAGTAAATTGCACTCACACCTGCCACACCAGCACACAGTAACAAGTAAATTGCACTCACACCTGCCACACCAGCACACAGTAACAAGCAAACTGCACTCACACCTGCCACACCAGCACACAGTAACAAGCAAACTGTACTCACACCTGCCACACCAGCACACAGTAACAAGTAAACTGCACTCACACACTGTCAGACTCACACCAGTACACAGTAACAAGCAGTACATAGTAACAAGTAAATTGCACTCACACCTGTTGTTACAACCGACACTCATGCATGGCATGGATAGTCAACCACGCACAGTGACATGTAATGATGTAGTGATGTAGAGTTGCACACATACTGATACACCAGTCATAACAACACAGTCACACAAATTTATACTAAAACACCACTCATAACAACACACAGTCACATCCCAAAGCAGTTATGCACACACATACACACACACACACACACACATGATGAGAACACATAAGACCTCCCAGAGTCTTGTTAGCAACCTCCACAGGCCAGTGAGACACTTCCCACAACCTCCTCCCCCCCCCCACCCCCCCTACCCAGATTATACAGTGACCCTCCCCTCCTAAACTCTTTCCATCAACAGTGAGACCCCCCTCCCCCCCCCCCCCTTCTCCCACCCCCCAATGCTGACTCACAGACTCCAGGTTGTACCCCCCACCCCACAAGCCGACTCACAGACTCCAGGTTGTACCCCCACCCCACAATGCTGACTCAAAGACTCCAGGTTGAACCCCCCACACCACAAGCTGACTCACAGACTCCAGGTTGTACCCCCCACCCCCCAATGCTGACTCAAAGACTCCAGGTTGTACCCCCCACACCACAATGCTGACTCACAGACTCCAGGTTGTACCCCCCACCCCACAATGCTGACTCACAGACTCCAGGTTGTACCCCCCACCCCACAATGCTGACTACGACTCCAGGTTGTACCCCCCACCCCACAATGCTGACTCACAGACTCCAGGTTGTACCCCCCACCCCACAATGCTGACTCACAGACTCCAGGTTGTACCCCCCACCCCACAATGCTGACTCACTGACTCCAGGTTGTACCCCCCACCCCACAATGCTGACTCACTGACTCCAGGTTGTACCCCCCACCCCACAATGCTGACTGACTCCAGGTTGTACCCCCCACCCCACAATGCTGACTCACTGACCCCAGGTTGTACCCCCCACCCCACAATGCTGACTGACTCCAGGTTGTACCCCCCACCCCCCAATGTACCCCCCACAACCCCCCAATGCTGACTCACAGACTCCAGGTTGTATAGGCTGGTTGTTGATCTGGCACCATCCCACTGGAACAGCCAATGCCACCACCACCAGCAGCAATGGAACTATCACTGTTGCCATGACAACCAGACCTAATGGGGTTGCCTGTTAACCCCTTGGGTGAACTGCAACCTGTGCTGGCTGAGAAAAGAACAATCACTCGTTTAACACAATCACTCATTTAACACCCCAAATCTTAACAATCACTCATTTAACACCCCAAATTTTAACAATCACTCACTTAACACCCCAAATCTTAACAATCACTCGTTTAACACCCCAACTCTTAACAATCACTCATTCAACACAATTACTCATTTAACACCCTAAATCTTAACAGTCACTCATTTAACATCCCAAATCTTAACAATCACTCATTTAACACCCCAAATCTTAACAATCACTCATTTAACACAATCACTCATTTAACACCCCAAATCTTAATGTTAACTCCTGTTGAGAAATGAATAGCAATCATTTAATCATTAATGCCCCAAATCTTAATGTTAACTCCTGTTGAGAAAAGAATAACAATAATTTAATGCCCCAAATCTTAATGTTAACTCCTGCTGAGAAAAGAATAACAATCATTTAATGCCCCAAATCTTAATGTTAACTCCTGCTGAGAAAAGAATAACAATTCTGGTCTTAAAAATTCAACAATGGCAGAGCGTTCTACTTCTAGCTAGAGCTACGTTTCCAAGCATACCCGTTTTTCACTGTGCCTATGCACACCTGTGGCAGGAGTGAAATACTGAACAGCCTTACAGTCAGCACGGTGACTGTATAACAAAAATACATGACGACAACTGAGCCTCCCAAAATCTACCTGTTATCCGTAATCCAGAGTGCTTCTTTTTGAGACAGCTCTTCAAACAGTCGCCATATTCGCTTACTTCCGCACTGGGACAGGTGACAGGTAGAACTACCCGATAAATGACGCACAGTCAAGTCGTCTCCCTTGATCCACAGCGTCGTACGAAACGGTTGTTCCCCTTGATGTGCAAAGCGCAATCCCCCCCCCCCCCCCCCCCCCAAATTATTACTAGAGAGAGAGAGAGAGAGAGAGAGAGAGAGAGAGAGAGAGAGAGAGAGAGGCACGTGCACATAAAGAGTATAAAAAGTTCTAAACAGAAAATACCGTCAATGTGTTTAACAGAGTCAGGCGAGATCACTGAAGAGGATGGAGATGACTCGAGCTGGACTCACACGAAGAAGTTAGACTCGACTGTCGTTTGCGAGTCCAGGGGAGATCAAGAGGAAGGAGGTGGTGCTGGACCTTCAACTGTAGTCTCAAAACTGCAGCTTCAATTTTTGAAATTGATCTTAGGTGTGAAAGTTACAACCCCTTAGAGCGTGTATGGTGCCCGGTAAATAGTGGGGAAGATATCCGATAGAAACTGAAGCAACATGCAGGATGTTCGGATCTGGGCATAGTTTGTCCAATACCTCCAGCTCTGAATCGCCTAAGATTTCCAACCTTATATTTCAGGTGTGCTCAAACTAATATTATGCATGCAAGAATAAACTCCCGTGGCCTAAGGAAGTGCATCCATTACTATAGTTTAGGATTGTCCAATATTTGGTCTAATCAAGTTAATTGCATCGACAGTTTTAAGCGCATAGTGATGCAAAGAGTAAGGGATCGGTTTTTACCAAAACTGTCCAACTATCAGTTTACTCTGTCTCCTAAACCTAAACTCAGAATGAGTAACCACAGACCACCAGTCCAGCACCGGCCATCGTTAGGTATCCCAGGGGACGAAAGCATATGTACTATATGTGACGGTGGTGCGGTAGGAGATGAATTTGTTTATTTGCTTAATATTGTTCCAGTGAAAATGTGAAAAGAAACCGTATTAAGTACGTAGATAAACTACGATATTACACCCATCACCACCAACATACCCAAAGTGTGTAGGCTTATGAACATGACCTCAAAACCTAAGACTGTAAAGCTTGCTAGATTTATTAGTTGTATTCTTGATTTGTTTTGATCCAACCACCAGCAACACACGACGAAAACAACAACAACAACAACAACAACAACAACAACAACAAAACCCCTAAGCCCTTTTTGTGCACCTCAGTTAGTTTTTCACCACAGCTGTGATCGTTTGTTCCTGCCTAATGAGTGAGATGCTGTAGTAATGTATTATTAGTACCTCTGTACCTGCATGTTTATAAGGAATGTATTCCGTGAATCTAATTTTGCTTTCTAGCCCCTGGGGGCAAAAAGCTCAATAAAACCTTGAAACCTTCAAGCCTTGGTTCAAGACTGATTTTATAGCTTTTGTATAACATCGCTAGAACACAGCTCTGTCACCTTTTGTACCTGAGACTACACTTGGCAACAAACAAACAAAGAAGAAGAAGAAGAAGAAGAAGAAGAAGAAAAAAGAAAAAAAGAAGAAGAGGAGGAGGAAGAAGAAGAAGAAGAAGCAGCTGACGATGACTCTTTCGTGACCACAACGACAAAAAAGAAGACGACGGACCGTTCAGCTGGTCAGTGTGTCACAGTGCATCACCTGTCAGTCACATCAGTACCGTGTGTTGCCTGTATCTTTGAAGAGAAAAACTAAACATTACACAGACGGCTACTGGTGGCTCGAGGACAGGTGAAAACCCCGCCATACCTGTCGTAACTCGTTGTTTGATTGACACATGAATGGAAACCTGTAATCTGCACCAATTACTGACGTTGTGTCAATTCCAGTGGGAGCCAAGTCTCGTGGCTGTTCACAGCGACTCTCTCGGCCCGGAAGAACTAAAGCCTTTAGTTGAATGAGTCTGACGGCTCACCAGTTTATGGTGGATCGAAGTCAGTGTTACTGACAAACAGTCAAGCAAACCACCAGTCAACGAGTGACTGAATTCAGAGCAAATGGTATAAGTTACATCAAAGAAATAAAACAACGGATAAATTAAAAAACAAAAAAGTAAAAACATAAAAAATAATACAAGAAACAAGCAAAACAGCTAACAACGATTCATACCAAACATAAACAATTCATGAGTGGGAACATCCAACAACTACAAAACCAAACATAAACAATTCATGAGTGGGAACATCCAACAACTACAAAACCAAACATAAACAATTCATGAGTGGGAACATCCAACAACTACAAAACCAAACATAAACAATTCATGAGTGGGAACATCCAACAACAACAAAAACCAAACAAACCACAACAGTGAACCCACACACACCAAAAAACAAAACAAACAAAACAAAATAAACAAACAAAAAACCACCACCAACAACAAACAACAAAACAAGCCACAGGAGAACAAACTAGATCAAGCCAGCCGGTCAGGCACCAAAACAAGCCAGACAACCATTAACCAAATCAAGCGGCACAGCAACAACTTTAAACTATAACAACTGAAAACAAACACACCCAATCCGCCATCCAAACAGACGAGCACTGCATGTCCAGTCTTTATTATTGAAACAAACAAACAAACACACCCAATCCGCCATCCAAACAGACGAGCACTGCATGTCCAGTCTTTATTATTGAAACAAACAAACAAACACACCCAATCCGCCATCCAAACAGACGAGCACTGCATGTCCAGTCTTTATTATTGAAACAAACAAACAAACACACCCAATCCGCCATCCAAACAGACGAGCACTGCATGTCCAGTCTTTATTATTGCAAACAAACAAACAAACACACCCAATCCGCCATCCAAACAGACGAGCACTGCATGTCCAGTCTTTATTATTGAAACAAACAAACAAACAAACACACCCAATCCGCCATCCAAACAGACGAGCACTGCATGTCCAGTCTTTATTATTGAAACAAACAAACAAACACACCCAATCCGCCATCCAAACAGACGAGCACTGCATGTCCAGTCTTTATTATTGCAAACAAACAAACAAACACACCCAATCCGCCATCCAAACAGACGAGCACTGCATGTCCAGTCTTTATTATTGAAACAAACAAACAAACACACCCAATCCGCCATCCAAACAGACGAGCACTGCATGTCCAGTCTTTATTATTGAAACAAACAAACAAACAAACACCCGCTCACTGCAGGAAAGGAGAAAGCCGACTGAACCGCGGACTGCTGTGTCACGGTACGGCGGCGTTTATCGCCAGGTTTTGCCTATGCAGGTGCCCGAGGGGGAAAGGACGACTCAGGTAAAAGTAGGTCACAGTTGAAAGCCAAAATGGCGACCCTCGCAGATGACTGGTGACAATCTTCACTCCAGGTAAAGTTGCTGTGTGAATACTTGGTTTGATTTTAGTCAGATTGCGGCTGGCTGTTGGAATAAGGCTGGGCCGCGATCTGCGGACAGCTGGACGTCGCACTGGGACAGGCCTCAGTGTCATTGTTTTGAAAATGCTTCTGAGTTCTATTGTTTTGAACTGCCATGGCACTTCCTGAATCTTCGTTTACCCAGTTTGAACAAGGGGGTTTCGTTGTATAATTTCCATTTTATTTAACACGACGAGAGTGTTTCGAGGCTTTGTATTTAGCTGTTGAAGTTTGCTCTGCGTCTATGCGTTGTTTGTATTTTTTATAACTAGCACACATACATGTATGAATTGTGATACTGATAAGTGATAGTATGTCTAAAGCATGTGTGTGTGTGTGTGTGTGTGTGTGTGTGTGTGTGTGTGTGTGTGTGCAGGGTGAAAATCAGAATCCACTAAGTAACTGTTCAGACAGTATTCAGTTTCAAGTGGATGATAAAACATGTAATGTTGATGATCATTGATTTGGTCTGATTGGAATTTTTTTCCATTGTTTCTCATTAAGAATGAGATAATGACATACCTGTCAACCCATACAGTTTACCAGTATAAAATACATTTTTTTCATTATTTTGGCGGGATATGGCCATATTTGAAAATGGATAGAGGAAAACATAATTTTCATGAGATACTGTTGTTGTTTTAAACTGAGCAAAAAGATTTTTAAAAACTTAAAAAACTGTCAAACAAGCAGCTGACACACGCCATCGCTAACTGCATGCTGACTGGCCTCGTGCAATAGCCTATTATAGGCTAAGAAATCTTGCCAGAAGTGAGATTTGAAGTCATGCATGTGTATTTTACACAACATTGCTTCTTCCTTCCACTGCTACACATGCCAGTTGGAATTCAAAATGCCCCTGCCACCAGTGAAAAAACAAATGACCCCGGCCTGCATAAGGGAAATACAGGTTCACAAACTCTGGACTAAGGTTCACTCCCAATCAAAAGGGGTTGACAGTTATGTAATGGTGATGACAAAGCATTCAGTTTGGTTAATTATATTATATAATATAATGTTGATTTATTTGAGCAATTTTATTGTCATAATGTGTGGGGAGTGGAGGTGGGGGTACTGATTTGTGTGGGTATGGCATGAGGAATACAGTATCATGTTAACATACTATTTTGGAGGTTTTATGTATATTTTTGGTTAATCTTGTAAAGCTGGGTGTACTCACTCTTGTTACTGAGATGTGAGGAATTATGTGTAAATTTAGACCTTTGTGAAGGGTTATCACATGTAGACCTTACACCAATGTGAGGGATAACAATGCGTGGACCTCCCACCAATGTGAGGGATAATAATGTGTAGACCTCCCACCAATGTGAGGGATAATAATGCATAGACATCCCACCAAAGTGAGGGATAATAATGTGTAGACCTCCCATCAATGTGAGGGATAAACATAGACATCCCACCACTGTGAGGGATAATCATAGACATCCCACCACTGTGAGGGGTAATCATAGACATCCCACCACTGTGAGGGATAATAATGCATAGACATCCCACCACTGTGAGGGATAATAATGCATAGACATCCCACCACTGTGAGGGATAATAATGTGTAGACCTCCCATCAATGTGAGGGGTAATCATAGACATCCCACCACTGTGAGGGATAATAATGCATAGACATCCCACCTATGTGAGGGATAATAATGCATAGACATCCCACCTATGTGAGGGATAATAATGCATAGACATCCCACCAATGTGAGGGATAATAATGCGTAGACATCCCACCAATGTGAGGGATAATAATGCGTAGACAAATGTAACTTGTGAGGGATTATCAGGTGCAGGCCACCCACCAATGTGAGGGATTATCAGGTGCAGGCCACCCACCAATGTGAGGGATTATCAGGTGCAGGCCACCCACCAATGTGAGGGATTATTAGGTGCAGGCCACCCACCAATGTGAGGGATTATCAGGTGCAGGCCACCCACCAATGTGAGGGATTATCAGGTGCAGGCCACCCATCAATGTGAGGGATTATCAGGTGCAGGCCACCCACCAATGTGAGGGATTATCAGGTGTAGCACCACCCATCAATGTGAGGGATTATCAGGTGCAGGCCACCCACCAATGTGAGGGATTATCAGGTGCAGGCCACCCATCAGTGTAAGGGATTATCAGGTGCAGGCCACCCATCAATGTGAGGGATTATCAGGTGTAGCACCACCCATCAATGTGAGGGATTATCAGGTGTAGGCCACCCATCAATGTGAGGGATTATCAGGTGCAGGCCACCCATAAATGTGAAGGGATTATCAGGTGTAGCACCACCCACCAATGTGAGGGATTATCAGGTGCAGGCCACCCACCAATGTGAGGGATTATCAGGTGCAGGCCACCCACCAATGTGAGGGATTATCAGGTGCAGGCCACCCACCAATGTGAGGGATTATCAGGTGCAGGCCACCCATCAATGTAAGAGATTATCAGGTGCAAGCCACACACCAATGTAAGGGATTATCAGGTGTAGCACCACCTATCAATGTGAGGGATTATCAGGTGCAGGCCACCCACCAGTGTGAGATAATTATGTGTAGAACTGCCACCAGTGTGACTGACTGTGAGGGATTATTTTTGTAGTGTAACAGGACTGTCAAATTTTACTCTGCATGATGAAAGCAACCAAAAATTCTCATTCACGTGAGACATGTATATAAGCAGTAACTGTAAAGTATTTGTACCTAATAACAAAATAGAATTGCAAGACGAACGCAATGACACACTCTACTCACCTGGAACAGGTTGGTGCAGAACAACATTATCACCTGAGGTGGATGAGAGGACGAGAGGCGCAGTGACAGAGGATGATGATCAGGTGCTCAGCGTGCAGGATGA
Source organism: Alviniconcha marisindica (assembly GCA_018857735.1). Lineage (NCBI taxonomy): Eukaryota > Metazoa > Mollusca > Gastropoda > Provannidae > Alviniconcha > Alviniconcha marisindica. The sequence goes on along the minus strand of JABMCL010002498.1, from coordinate 286,485 downwards.
AGGGGGCTCCTCACCTGCTGGTCCTGCTGCTGGCTGCCGGCTGGCTGGGGCAGGTGGCGCATGCACAGACTTGTGAGTGCTCCTGGCTGTAAACCTGAACCTGTGTCTGTCTCCTGTTTACACTGTGAGTGCTCCTGGCTGTAAACCTGAACCTGTGTCTGTCTCTGTTTACACTGTGAGTACCCCTGGCTGTAAACCTGAACCTGTGTCTGTATCCTGTTTACGCTGTGAGTGCTCCTGGCTGTAAACCTGAACCTGTGTCTGTCTCCTGTTTACACTGTGAGTACCCCTGGCTGTAAACCTGAACCTGTGTCTGTCTCCTGTTTACACTGTGAGTGCTCCTGGCTGTAAACCTGAACCTGTGTCTGTCTCCTGTTTACACTGTGAGTACTCCTGGCCGTAAACCTGAACCTGTGTCTGTCTCCTGTTTACACTGTGAGTGCTCCTGGCTGTAATTGTAAACCTGAACCTGTGTCTGTCTCCTGTTTACACTGTGAGTACCCCTGGCTGTAAACCTGAATGTGTGTGTGCTTGTGTCTGTCTCCTGTTTACACTGTGAGTGCCCCTGTGTGAAACTGCTGTGTCTGTCTCCTGTTTACTCTGTGAGTACTCCTGGCTGTAAACCTGAATGTGTGTGTGCTTGTGTCTGTCTCCTGTTTACACTGTGTGACAGCATCACCTGAATGTGGGTGTGGTTGTGTCTGCCTGTTTACACTGTGTGACAGCATCACCTGAATTGTGGGTGTGGTTGTGTCTGCCTGTTTACACTGTGTGACAGCATCACCAGAATTGTGGGTGTGGTTGTGTCTGCCTGTTTACACTGTGTGACAGCATCACCAGAATTGTGGGTGTGGTTGTGTCTGCCTGTTTACACTGTGTGACAGCATCACCAGAATTGTGGGTGTGGTTGTGTCTGCCTGTTTACACTGTGTGACAGCATCACCAGAATTGTGGGTGTGGTTGTGTCTGCCTGTTTACACTGTGTGACAGCATCACCAGAATTGTGGGTGTGGTTGTGTCTGCCTGTTTACACTGTGTGACAGCATCACCAGAATTGTGGGTGTGGTTGTGTCTGCCTGTTTACACTGTGTGACAGCATCACCTGAATTGTGGGTGTGGTTGTGTCTGCCTGTTTACACTGTGTGACAGCATCACCAGAATTGTGGGAGTGGTTGTGTCTGCCTGTTTACACTGTGTGACAGCATCACCAGAATTGTGGGTGTGGTTGTGTCTGCCTGTTTACACTGTGTGACAGCATCACCTGAATTGTGGGTGTGGTTGTGTCTGCCTGTTTACACTGTGTGACAGCATCACCAGAATTGTGGGTGTGGTTGTGTCTGCCTGTTTACACTGTGTGACAGCATCACCAGAATTGTGGGTGTGGTTGTGTCTGCCTGTTTACACTGTGTGACAGCATCACCAGAATTGTGGGTGTGGTTGTGTCTGCCTGTTTACACTGTGAGACAGCATCACCAGAATTGTGGGTGTGGTTGTGTCTGCCTGTTTACACTGTGTGACAGCATCACCAGAATTGTGGGTGTGGTTGTGTCTGCCTGTTTACACTGTGGACAGCATCACCAGAATTGTGGGTGTGGTTGTGTCTGCCTGTTTACACTGTGAGACAGCATCACCAGAATTGTGGGTGTGGTTGTGTCTGCCTGTTTACACTGTGAGACAGCATCACCAGAATTGTGGGTGTGGTTGTGTCTGCCTGTTTACACTGTGAGACAGCATCACCAGAATTGTGGGTGTGGTTGTGTCTGCCTGTTTACACTGTGAGACAGCATCACCAGAATTGTGGGTGTGGTTGTGTCTGCCTGTTTACACTGTGTGACAGCATCACCAGAATTGTGGGTGTGGTTGTGTCTGCCTGTTTACACTGTGAGACAGCATCACCAGAATTGTGGGTGTGGTTGTGTCTGCCTGTTTACACTGTGAGACAGCATCACCAGAATTGTGGGTGTGGTTGTGTCTGCCTGTTTACACTGTGAGACAGCATCACCAGAATTGTGGGTGTGGTTGCAGACGCCCTTGACCGGCAGTCGACGTGCAACCAGTATATCACGGTGTACGACACGGACCTGACGCTGACTGCACGCTCCAACGTGGCCCCCGCCAACCCGCCCCTGGAGTGCATCGTCTACCTACAGTCCGCCTACGAGGTCTGTTGTCGTCATTGACATTGCTGTTGTTGTTGTTGTTGTCGTTGACATTGCTGTTTTTGTTTGTGTTGTTGTCATCTACCTGCAGTCTGTTGTTGTTGTTGTTGTTGTTGTTGTTGTTGTTGTTGTTGTTGTTGTTGTTGTTGTTGTTGTTGTTGTTGTTGTTGTTGTTGTTGTTGTTGTTGTTGTGTGGTGGTGGTGGTGGTGGCATGGTGTTGCTGCTGCTTCTTCTTCTCTTCTGCTGCTGCTGCTGTTGCTGCTGCTGTGCTTATTCCATTTCTTTTTTCATCTAATATGTTGTTGGTGGTGGTAGTGGTGGTGCTGGTGGTGATGATGAGAGGTCTACACCTAATGATCTCTCACCTAAGCCTAGAGAGAGAGAAGAGAGAGTGTGTGTGTGTGTGTGTGTGTGTGTGTGTGTGTGTGTGTGTGTGAGAGAGAGAGAGAGAGAGAGAGAGAGAGAGAGAGAGAGAAGAGAGAGGTTTGGGTCTAGTTTGAATTCATTTATTCCTCTTCTACTTACGTGTTATTGCTGTTCTCCTCCTCATTCTTCTTCCTGTCTGCACGTGCTGCACCAAGGTTGGCAGTGATGTGTAGGAAAGTGAGGGCCCACACTGACGACAGGAAAAGCCCAGGTGGTGACGTGCTGTTGCCGTGTTACGAGTGTTGGTGTTGCCGTGCTCTGTGCTGTTGCCGTGTTACAAGTGTTAGTGTTGCCGTGCTGTTGCCGTGTTACGAGTGTTGGTGTTGCCGTGTTACAAGTGTGGGTGTTGCCGTGTTACGAGTGTGGGTGTTGCCGTGTTACGAGTGTTGGGTGTTGCCGTGTTACGAGTGTGGGTGTTGCCGTGCTGTGTGCAGCTGGCCGATGGCCGTTACCGCCTACAGATCATCGTAGAGCAGATGCAGATCCGCGACTGCAGCGTCAAACTCTCCCTTTTCAACGGCTACGGTGCCACAGGCAACTATCTGGTCAGTTTCACATTACCTCAGTGTAGGTCCACACGTAATAATCAGTGATGATGCTGATAATAATAAAATGGACGGTCCTTACACAGGGCAAATCCTTCTATGGAACAAAATCCCAATGTGCTAGCTTCCACCATTCATGCACATGATGTCTAATGTATAATGTACTTACACGTAATATAACACGTGCTGGTGGAAATGGGCTGCTTGGCTTGTGAGAAGGCCCCTCTGAACACAAAAGTCTAACGCTCTTTGTGTGTCTCTCTCCATGTCTCTCTCCACGTCTCTTTCTGTTCTCACTTTCTCTGTCTCTCTGTCTGCCAGTCTCTGTCTCTCCCCCCCCCCCCCCCCCGTCTCGTCTTCTGTCTGTCTCTCTCTCTCCCCCCCCCTCTCTCTCTCTCTCTCTCTCTCTCTCTCTCTCTCTCTCTCTCTCTCTCTCTCTCTCTCTCTCTCTCTCTCTCAACAGGGAAACAGAGTTAAAGTACCTATGGGTAGACTCTGGAATACACGCGCTGACTCCTCACCAAGTCCACGAGTGGGTAAGGTTAAAAAGCCTCGATTGCACCACGTCCCCGCATAGGTCTTTATAACAGCAGTCAGTCGCATTCTCGGGATCATCAGTCTGGAATTCTCTTCCACCCGCCACCCCAAACCTGTGACCCACCACTGCTTTGGAAGACACCTACGTACACATCTCACGGTCATTTAACTTCTCGGTAATGATCAGTGCTCCTTGCTGCGTGCACCGTTACCTGTGTTCACACCGTGGTCAAGATAATGCTATCGCGTGTTTTTTTAAATTTTAAATGTACTATATATGCATGGATAATATTCGAGCGATGGTTTGTGTGTGTGTGTGTGTGTGTGTGTGTGTGTGTGTGTGTGTGTGTGTGTGTGTGTGTGTGTGTGTGTGAGTGTGTGTTTGCAGCAGCGAAACAAAGGATGTTCCACAGTTTGTACTGCCTTTACAGATAGCAACACTGTTTGATATGTGGAATGAAGTGCCAGTGCAGGTACCATTTTGTGCTTGTGGTGTCAGTCACTAGCGTGGCCTGTTTAGTCGTTGCTGACCTTGTGGTGTCATCACTAACGTGGCCTGTTTAGTGCGACCTTGTGGTGTAGTAGCGTGGTGTTAGTCGTTGCTGACCTTGTGGTGTCAGCACTAGCGTGGCCTGTTTAGTCGTTGCTGACCTTGTGGTGTCACACTAGCGTGGCCTGTTTAGTCGTTGCTGACCTTGTGTCAGCACTACGTGGCTGTTTAGTCGTTGCTGACCTGTGTCAGCACTACGTGGCCTGTTTAGTCGTTGCTGACCTTGTGGTGTCAGCACTAGCGTGGCCTGTTTAGTCGTTGCTGACCTTGTGGTGTCAGCACTAGCGTGGCCTGTTTAGTCGTTGCTGACCTTGTGTCAGCACTAGCGTGGCGTGTTTAGTCGTTGCTGACCTTGTGGTGTCAGCACTAGCGTGGCCTGTTTAGTCGTTGCTGACCTTGTGTCAGCACTAGCGTGGCCTGTTTAGTCGTTGCTGACCTTGGTGTCAGCACTAGTGTGGCGTGTTTAGTCGTTGCTGACCTTCCCCATGTCTGTCTTTGCGTGACGCGCAGCGAGAGCTGGGCTGCTCCAGCAGTTCTACGGACATCATCTACTCCACTGGGCGCCAGGCGACGGTGCGCTTTTCACGCCCACAGGATCTCTACCAAACTGCCTACGCCGTCACTCTCACCATCAGGACTTACGGTGAGGACGTGCTGTCCCCCCTCGTCTTGTCTGACCCCTGACCCCCAGTGACCCGCCCTTCTCTCCCCTACGTCATCACACTCACTGTCAGTGTGTACTGTACGGTGAGGACGTGCTGTCCCCCCTCGTCTTGTCTGACCCCTGACCCCCACTGACCCGCCCTTCTCTCCCCTACGTCATCACACTCACTGTCAGTGTGTACTGTATGGTGAGGACTTGCTGTTCCCTCTTTGTCTTGTCTGCGCCCCCCCCCCCCCCCCGTCACACTCATGCCTGAAGGGGTGCTGTGTGTGTGTGTGTGTGTGTGTGTGTGTGTGTGTGTGTGTGTGTGTGTGTGTGTGTGTGTGTGTGTGTGGTGTGTGGTGTGTGTGTGTGTGTGTGTGTGTGTGTGTGAGAGAGAGAGAGAGAGAGAGATGGCTGTGTTTAACAAAATATTTCTTTTAAGCGAGTTTTTATTTTAAATTTTATCAGCGTTCTAGAGTACACCCCCCCCCCCCCCAAACTCTCCGTTCCTCTCATGCTTTATATAAGGAAGTTTATTCAAAAATGATCAAATGTATTGTTATGGCATTGATTTGTGAGTGTTTACCCTATGCATGTTTTTCTCTAATTAGGTTGTAAAGCCCTTTGAGTCTATGAAAGGGCTCTAAAGATTATTATTATTATTCGTATTTTTACTATTATGATCATTGTTGTTATTAGTATTTTCATCATCATCATCTTGTCATCATCATCATCATTCGTATTAGTATTAGTATTATTTCACCAATATTATATCATCATCATCATCACCATCACCACTCTTCGTATTAGTATTATTGTCATCAGCAGTGTTGTGTTATTATTAGTAACATCATCATCATCATCATCAACATTATCATGACTACGCGCAGCGGACGGCGACGACCTTCAGACGGCGGTGGGAGTGGACAAGCTGCCCACGGGGGCCCTCATCGGCATCGGTCTGGGCGTGGTGGTGGTGTTGGCGCTGGCCATCCTGCTGTGCTGGTGCTGCTGCACGGGCTACCTCTACGAGTTCATGGAACTCGGCGCTTGGGACGGCGGCCGCTCCGCCAACAGGTCCGGCGCCACCTACACCGCCGGCAGCATCGACAGCAACCTGGAGAAGGTGTCCACCACCTCCTCCACCATGCAGCTGAAGAACGGCATCAACTACGAGGTAGGCCTACCGGCGGCGCCTGACTCCTCGTTGTTGATCGCTTGTGTAGTACAGCGCTCTTCTCCGCTCTTGCGCACACTCACTGCGCTCTTGTCGCCTGTGTTTTGGAGTGAGTGACTGCGTGTAGCCTTTTGTAAGGCGTTTTTGAGTATCCGCTGAAGCGGTGCACTTACAGCGTTGTTTGTTGGGTACGTGGCTGGTGCCGCGTGAAACTGCTGCCGTCTCGGCGCACGTTCTGTGTACACCGTACAACCATGCAGCGGTTTACAGTGTCACTTCATTCGGAGCCACGTATGTAGGTGCCTATGCGTTTAGCTGTAACCTGCCCCCTGCACTTTCGGCGGAATGACCGTGCTCTTTGACATGCTAATGCACGGCGGTGGAACGGATACCGAAATAAAGTCAGCACAGAAAAGTCACTCGTCGATCCTGCCTGGACTTGATCCTGAGTCCGACGCTCTACCACTGAGCTATCCCCGCTCCTTCATCGGCGTCGGGGTGGGTCTGGTCGCAATGTTTGTGTGTTCTCTTCAGTCAGCAACAGGGTGTGGGATGCGGGTGGTCAGTGATGGCAAAGAGAGTCTGTGTGTAAGGCACTTGCATACACTCAACGTGATGCCAAAGCGCACAGTACAAAACAATAGGGTGAGCAATATAATTATATATAAGCACAATGAACCGTATTAATTACATGATAAACACACAACAAAACTTCATTCCAGATCTTTCGCATCACTTCCAAACACGCACGCACGCACGCACGCACGCAACCAGTGGCACACAAGAGCACGCGCACACTGGTAGGCAAAGCATGGAGAGTCCAGAGGAGATCAGACGGGTTTTGAGAGAAGTGGGACTGTGAAGTGGGGGTCTTCTGTCGTTCCTTTTCCTGTCCAGTGCAGCAGACGTGCAGCGTGTTGACCGCTGGCTGCGTGTTGCAGGACCCCGCCGTGTGGTCCAGTCTAACGGGACTCAACAGCGACAGCAACAGAAACTTCCGTCCGGGCGTCCCGCGCAAGTCGGCCACCGGAGGTGACAGCAGCAGGGGGACGGACAGAGCCGTGGTAATGAGGTAATACAGAGCTGTGGCAATGAGGTAATACAGAGCTGTGGTAATGAGGTAATACAGAGCTGTGGCAATGAGGTAATACAGAGCTGTGGCAATGAGGTAATACAGAGCTGTGGAAATGAGGTAATACAGAGCTGTGGCAATGAGGTAATACAGAGCTGTGGCAATGAGGTAATACAGAGCTGTGGAATGAGGTAATACAGAGCTGTGGCAATGAGGTAATACAGAGCTGTGGCAATGAGGTAATACAGAGCTGTGGCAATGAGGTAATACAGAGCTGTGGTAATGAGTAATACAGAGCTGTGGCAATGAGGTAATACAGAGCTGTGGAATGAGTAATACAGAGCTGTGGCAATGAGGTAATACAGAGCTGTGGCAATGAGGTAATACAGAGCTGTGGCAATGAGGTAATACAGAGCTGTGGTAATGAGTAATACAGAGCTGTGGCAATGAGGTAATACAGAGCTGTGGCAATGAGGTAATACAGAGCTGTGGCAATGAGGTAATACAGAGCTGTGGAATGAGGTAATACAGAGCTGTGGCAATGAGGTAATACAGAGCTGTGGTTAATGAGTAATACAGAGCTGTGGCAATGAGGTAATACAGAGCTGTGGTAATGAGGTAATACAGAGCTGTGGCAATGAGTAATACAGAGCTGTGGATAATGAGTAATACAGAGCTGTGGAATGAGGTAATACAGAGCTGTGTTAATGAGTAATACAGAGCTGTGGCAATGAGGTAATACAGAGCTGTGGTAATGAGTAATACAGAGCTGTGGAATGAGGTAATACAGAGCTGTGGTAATGAGTAATACAGAGCTGTGGAAATGAGGTAATACAGAGCTGTGGTAGTGAGTAATACAGAGCTGTGTTAATGATAATACAGAGCTGTGGTAGTGAGTAATACAGAGCTGTGGTAATGAGTAATACAGAGCTGTGGTAATGAGTAATACAGAGCTGTGGTAGTGAGTAATACAGAGCTGTGGTAATGAGTAATACAGAGCTGTGGAATGAGTAATACAGAGCTGTGGTAATGAGTAATACAGAGCTGTGGTAGTGAGTAATACAGAGCTGTGGTAATGAGTAATACAGAGCTGTGGTAATGAGTAATACAGAGCTGTGGTAGTGAGTAATACAGAGCTGTGGTAATGAGTAATACAGAGCTGTGGTAATGAGTAATACAGAGCTGTGGTAATGGTGGTCTAACTGCCTCATGTTCAGACATGGGAATGAGGTAATACAGGGATGTGGTAGTAGTGGTCTAACTGCCTCATGTTCAGACATGGGGAAATGAGGTAACAGGGATGTGGTAGGGGTGGTCTAACTGCCTCATGTTCAGAGATGGGGAAATGAGGTAACAGGGATGTGGTAGTCAATAGACCTTAATTTCTGCATCCGCGGTGACCCAGCGCAGGTAACAGGGATTGCGTAGCAAGGTGGTCTAACCCGCCTCATGTCACGCATAGTGTATAATGCACGCTGTCACCACAGTGTATAACTACCTGTCACCACAGTGTAAATCTACCTGTCACCACAGTGTATAACCCACGTCACCTAGGGCAGTGATAGACACGGTAGGACAACCCGGGCCTCGCCTGTCACCATAGTGTATAACCCACCTGTCACCACAGTGTATAATCTACCTGTCACCACAGTGTATAATCTACCTGTCACCACAGTGTATAATCTACCTGTCACCACAGTGTATAATCCACCTGTCACCACAGTGTATAATCCACCTGTCACCACAGTGTATAATCCACCTGTCACCACAGTGTATAATCCACCTGTCACCACAGTGTATAATCCCTGTCACCAGTGTTAACCACCTGTCACCACAGTGTATAATCCACCTGTCACCACATTGTATAATCCA